>OX387337.1:4737500-5337500 GCA_947562085.1 Eudonia lacustrata | reverse complement strand
AGTGAATATGAAATCAGCCCTCCCTGCGCAGACGTAGACACTTTCTGTGTCACTTTTCATTTTTTTTCTTTAGCCCAATGTTCGACACATTTTTTCGTCACCAAAAATAACATAGGTTGTCATTAATCTATAAATATAAAAATCAATTGCTGTTCGATTGTCTCCGCTAAAGCTCGAGAATGGCTGGACCGATTTGGCTAATTTTGATTTTGAAATATGTATTTGTGGAGGTTCAGGGAAGGTTTAAGCGGTGAGAAACATAAATAATAAGAATAAGCAATGGAAAATACTAAAAACGACAATTTAATTTTCCAATGCAAAATGATTTGTTTGTTTTGTTGTCATGGAAACTGTCAAAGTGGTCAGCTAGTAAATTAATTAAATAAATATTTATGACATTATTAATATTAATTTATTGATTATTTTAAGCATTCATATTTTTAATCTCTGTGACATTTTATTAATTAATAGCTATGCTCGCGACTTCGTCCGCGTGGAATAGTGACTTTCGGCAGCATTTTTAATTTTTTAGGCTCTTGTTCCCGTTTTTGCAACATTTTTCACTGATGCTTCGCTCCTATTGGTCGCAGCGTTTTATATAGCCTAAAGCCTTCCTCGATAAATGGACTATCCAACACAAAATTAATTTTTCAATTCGAACCAGTAGTTCTTGAGATTAGCGCGTTCAAACAAACAAACTCTTCAGCTTTATAATATTAATATAGATAATATAGATATAGATTAAATTTAATTTTGATTTAATTTTAATTTTTAATTTTGATTTTTTATCCTGATTTTTGATTATATTTTGTTAATGTGATTTTTATTGTAATTTGTAAGTTACCTGAATCAATAAATAATAATTATTATTATTATCTCTTTATTAATTTTTTTACATATTAATTAACATTTTTAAATATTTTCTAAAAACAAAACAAACATTTAAAAATATAAAAAATAGGGGTCCGCCGGCATCGGGACCAGGGTCCAAACTACCGGTGATTAGGGCTCCAGGGACAGGAATCTCCTCACAATGCGTGCCGTATCGAGGAGAACTGCCTTCTGAATCAGGCCCTTGATCCAGCCGCCTACCGAGAGCCTCATGAGATGTTGATCGAGGCTCTTGGCCATCAGGCCGTTGGCCGTAACAACAATCGGCACGATGACAGCCGAGTCCACATTCCACATGTCGACAACCTCATGTGCTAAGTCGAGATATTTGATTTGTTTCTCTTTTTCAGCTTTCACGAGATTCTCGTCATGGGGAATGGTGATATCGACAATCATCGTGCGGTGCGCTAATCGATCTATCACCACAATATCTGGCTTATTGGCTACAATAGTCCTGTCGGTGATGATAGATCGATCCCAGTACAACGTGACATGGTCATTTTCGAGAACTGGGTCGGGCACATACTTCTAGTACGGTACCTCAGAATCCACAAATTTGTATTTCAAATCAAGTTGCTGGTGGGTAATCCTGGCCACTTGGTTATGCCTGTGCAAGTACTCGCCGTTTGCCAGACGAGAACAACCAGAAATAATATGTCTGATAGACTCACCCGGACGGTGACATGCCCGACATATGTCAACCGTCCCGTCCTTCATAATATATTTCCGGTAGTTATTCGTTAGCATAACTTCGTCCATAATAGCACAGACAAAATCTTCAGTTTCCCCGAAGAGGTAACCGAAACGTAGCCAGGATACGGACGCTGGAGGGCCCGATAAAAGCGCCCCGTGGAGCTCCACGGGAGCTCCTTGCCTTGCCATACCTCCATGCGGTCATTGGCACTAAGTACTACGGGTTTGTGCCAGTTCTCTTTAGCCAAGGACAGCGGGGTGAGTCCCTTGTCCACTGCTACCACATCTCGGTGCATACCCACATCGGCTTTTAGGAAATATTCCATGAGACTACACACCTCACGGTTGTGGAGGGTCTTAGCATTTAGAAAACCTCGACCCTTGCACTTCCGCGGAATGTACAGCCTCATTACCGACGATCGTGGGTGATGCATCCGATTTGTGGTCAGCAATGTACGGACTCGCCTATCCAGGGCATCCAGTTCTGTCTGAGTCTACTAGAGTATGCCAAAGAAGTACATCAGAATTGGCATGACCCAACCGTTGAAGGCGCGCACCTTATTGCCGCCTGATAAGGAGCTTGTATTATTATTAACATTTTACGGTATCTATGATAGCTGGAAGCTAGCAGGTGCTATGTTGATAAAGACTAAAATCAGTTTCTAACCCCTATTTCTAATGAACGATCCGATACAAACCCCTCGGAGTATCTAGTACGGCACGGGGACACGCACTAGTGCGTGATGATGACTGATGAGTTTCATACGGCTTGAGGAACCCTTTTAGTTTTCGCCGCCCTAAAAAAACCCGGTGAAGCTGAAAACACCGTATGAGGCAATCAGCAAACTCAAAAGAAAAAAAATCTAATGATTAATGGGAAAAAGTGACGTTATGACTTCTTGGCGGGAAAGTGAAGAGTCGTGTCTGCGGTTTTGTTTTATTTTCTAAAATTTGTGTTATGTCGAATATTAATGTGAAATAATGGTGGATTATTAACCGTTAAGTGGTCGTAAGTGCGCATGAGTGTTGGCAAATGAAACAAAACAGTTCAACGTCACTTTTCAAATTCGCTCAGGACGACTTCGTCATTTTCTTAAACTTGACACTCTCCTAACTTGTCTCTTTTTTAACTCGGCTCTTTCTTAGTTGGTCTCTTTCTTAAACTTGACACTTTCCCAACTCGTCTCCCCTCCGGACGACTTCGTCATTTTATTAAACTTGACACTTTCCTAACTGGTCTCATTTTTAACTCGGCTCTTTTTTTTAAATATACTATCATTATACAATCACATAAGGGGAAAGAAGAAAAACAAGTTCTTTAGTATGAAGTATTATATTTATTAATTTTTTCGAATTTTTATAATGCGTAACCGGCGATCTTGTTAGTTGAACCTTAACAGTTGAACCTAGGTGAACCACGAGAAAAAAAATTGCCCGTAGTTTACCTAGGTGAACTAATCCGGTGGACCACGGCTAAGGAGAGAGGAAAAACAGCGACTGAGAAAGAGCCGAGTTAAAAATGAGACGAGTTGGGAAAGTGTCAAGTTTATGAAAGAGACCAACTAAGAAAGACCCGAGTTAAGAAAGAGACAAGTTAGGAAAGTGTCAAGTTTAAGAAAATGACGAAGTCGTCCTAAGCGTTCAAATTCTCTCAAGAAGTACGCCCGAGGACTTAGTAAAGCCCCACATCTTTACTGAGATAGTCGAGGGGTTGGGGGGTATATCATTTCTCACTTCTCATTTCTATTATCATTCATCATCATCATACAGGAAGGAAATATTGTTTATTTATGTATTACTTGTAAGAAAAATTACTTTGACACTGGCTAAATGTGCTAATCGCACGAAGCCATCAACTAAAAAAAAAGTCGAAGCCTGGGGCCACTACCCTATTTAAGTTTTTGGCGACGAAAATTGTGTCGAAGACAGCTGGGCTTAGAGTGCGGAACACAGGTGCCATAATTCCTTAATCCATTCCATTAATTTTAATGGTGGTTTCTATGTATAATAAGTACTTATCTATGTATTTAAGTATTTTAAGTATGTTTATCCGTTGTCTAGTAACCATTAAACGAGTTTCATAACGAAGCTTCTCTTGGGCTAGATAATTGGTGTAAGTGTAGGAAAGGAGACCCGGCGTTTTATGCTTAAGTTGTATACTTTTTGTAATTCAATAATATCTGGCAATATTTGTCAACAAATGACAGTTATAATGCGAATGACGGTTGACTGACTGACTGTCGTGACGGCATTGTTGAAATTCCACTTTTTTTAAAGCAAAAGAATTATGGTTTATGCAGCCACGTTAGACATTTTTAAAGTAACATGTGTGCCTTTTGAAGACTCAGTGTTTCCATATTAAAAAAATGTTAATAATTAAATAACTCTTATCCGCGATTCGATAAAAATAAGTCAAAACTTGGTTTAGGTAGCAAATAATATTAGCTTTACTATAAGACTAAATTCTATTGTATGCAAGCTAAGCATTTTTTCTAAGGAAAGTGCCGGTTCTTCTTTATTTTAATATAATAAATTGACATACTAACTTAAAATGTTTATATAATTTTTAACGCAAATTTTGTTGCGAACAAATTACAAAAACACAAATGTTGAAAAATGACGGTAGTTGTTGACATTGAATGGGCGCCTTTGGCTTTCAAAGTAAAAAGTAAATAGTGTTGAATAATTTCGGCGGGCTGGTTAGAACCACGATAGCTCAATTGGAAGAGCACCTGACCCGGTATGTCAGAAGGGTGCGGGTTCAAATCCTGCTCGTGGAAATTTTTTCAACATTTGTGTTTTTTTTTAATACTTACTTAAATCAGCGTTAGGCATTTGGAGTATCTGCTTCTCTCTAATTGGGGACATGGCTAGTCCAGGGGGAACAGATCTTATGGCTGCCGTTTCCATGGTAACCGCACTGCTAGTTAGGCCCACTAAAAGGATTGCTAGAAATAAACTGAAACAAGAAAATATAGGTTGATATACATGCAGGGTATGAGGAGATCGATGGCGCAGTCTGCGAGTGCTGAGGTTAAGCAACTTTTGCAGAGGCCGGTCATCGATCAGAAATGAATCATCTCGAGCTCCTCCGTGCTTCGGAAGGCACGTAAAGTCGTTGGTCTCGGCTGCATTAGCAGTCGTTAACAACCACCAATCCGCGCTGGGCCCGCGTGGTGGTTTATGGCCCGTTCTCCCTATCCATAGGCTCGAGCCGCAGCAGTGGGGACATAACATGAGCTGATGATGATGATGACATGCCCTGTATGACAATGGTACCAGTCTTCAAGAGGAACCATTGATCGTCACTCCTTTCCTATAATCTATGAAAGTAGGGGTCGGTAACTGTTTTTTTACCCGTCTGCGTCAGAAGGAGGGTTATGTTTTTCGAGTGTATGTATGTATGTATGTATGTATGTATGTATGTATGTATGTATGTATGTATGTATGTATGTATGTATGTATGTATGTATGTATGTATGTATGTATGTATGTATGTATGTATGTATGTATGTATGTATGTATGTATGTATGACTGAAAACCGGTGTGCAAACCACTCGACCAAGGAGGTCGTTGAATTGAATTCTGGGACCGTAGAACTTGTTTTTTTTTCAGTTTTTTCTCTTTGCAGTTATTTTTTATATAGTTGTTTTAGCAGTCGCGTTTTTATTTTATTTTATTTACTTAGCCAACCACCTGATTCCTAGCCGTCATCCAATAATATTTTAATGAAATTTTACGTTATATTTTGCGACAAAAACTGTTGTTGAACACTGGCCTAATGTGTCAAATACTGGTGCCACTTCGACTCTAGTTTTCCATTCAGTGTAACCTACAGTCATCAGGGTGTCTAGTGCGAGCTTCATAGAATTTGTATGGCAAACTCTTTTCGTATGTTGCCAGGATGCCAACTTTCAATGGATTCATTGCCATATAAATTATCGTTTCCTTTTTATATATTAGAAGGAGGCAAACGAGCATTCGGGTTACCTGATGGGAAACAATCACCGCCGCCCATGGACACCCGCAAAACCAAAGGAATCGCAGATGCGTTGCCGGCCTTTAAGGAAGGAATAGGCTCGTTTTCTTGAAGATCCCTAAGTCGGTCCGGAAATACCGCCGCTAAGAGCTGGTTCCACAGCACTGTAGTTCGTGGTAAAAATTACGTAAGAAACCGCACAGTATGTAGACCGCTATCCATCAAGATGGTGTGGATGGAAAGACAGTCGATTGCGTGTAGTGCGGTGAAGGAAATCAGCGGCAGGGATCAAACCCAACCATTCCTCAGAGCACTCCCCATGATAAAGGCGATAAAATATACAGAGAGACGCAACGTCTCTCCGAAGGGCCAGTGGATCGAGCCCACCAGAGGTTACCACGTCGTCGACAAACTCACACCAGGCACCCGGATTCGAACGCTTCGGAGAATCTAGTAGGGAACGGAGTTGTGATGCTAGCCTCCACAAACCTCCTTGTTCGTACACTCAACGACTTTAGAAAGAGATGAAAAGTATTTCTCTAGATAACAGAACAGTAAACTCACCTTAGAGTAATTATTGGTCCTTACCTATGAAATTGACGTTTTTTTCTCACTTATTAAAAGGTCTAAAAGTTCTTAAAGTCAATACCGGTTGTTAATATTATTATTATACACCTTTAATTAGGACTGCTTATGTTACTTAGGCTTCAGTAATAACAATGATTATTAATTTTGTGTCTTTGTCGCCCAATTTTTTTTTTTTTTAATTTTCTACTTTTTATGTTCGCTGAATTGTCTTTTTGTTTCTTTGTAGCTTTGTTTGAAGGGACTTGATTTTTTTTCTTTTTAATGTCTGCTATATTTAGCTAGTGAAACAAATACACTACTCTGCAATTTGTATAGTGTTAACATAAATAGATGCTAAGAAAATTAAAAAAACCTTAGTATGAAAAATACAATTTTATTAAAAATCTTCATACAAAACGTCAATCTCATAGGTAAGGACCTAATATTAACGGGATTCTTACCATGTTTATTACTTACGGAGAGTAATTCGGTGACAATGGCCGAAACACTGAAATATCGGATACTCGCAAGTAATAAGCATGGTAAGAATTCCATTAATAATTACTTTATTGCAATTGATCGGGATGGGTGACTAAAAATGTATCATCCCTCGCTCCTCCGTGCTTCGGAAGGCCGTTGGTCCCGGCTGCATTAGCAGTCGTTAACAACCACCAATCCGCACTGGGCCCGCGTGGTGGTTTACGGCCCGTTCTCCCTACCCATCCATAGGGAAATCTCGTGCCTCAGCAGTGGGGACATAAAATGAGCTGATGATGAAGCGACCATGATAGTTTAAATAGTTAATAAACTCACCTATTAATAGAAGAAAACATTTTTTTTTCAATAATAATATTATACTAATTAGCGTCTGGTCGCCGTGCTGCGTCTATACTGTCTGGTATAACAAATGTGAACGTAGTATTCACTTCATATTCAACTCTATAAATGTTCAACATTTATAGAGTTGATACAACCCCCAAAAAAGCTAATTTTACAATGCCGGCTTCGTGGGTGTCCTGTGCGAGTGCAATATATCCCCTCAAGATGCAGGCGTGTACAAACTGGACTGCGACTGTGGGCTTTCTTACATCGGGCAAACAAAGAGGAGTTTAGAATCCCGCGTATAAGAACTTATAGCCGACGACGTCAAGCATAGGCGCGAAAATAAGTCTGCAGTTTGCGAACATTTTCTGAGTGGTAGAGCCACGCTGCGTTGCAGCACGAAATGGGCCGGCTCGCCCGGCGAAATACCACCCTCTCACAGAATATCGACGTGAAACAACGGCACTCGTTGCTGTTGTGTTTCGTCCGGTGAGTGAAGGTACTGGAGGCTCATCTCTCACCTCCTCCCCCCTCCCAATTCCTACTCCCTCCTCAAGATCCAACTCCTTCCTCAAGGTCGGCAACGCATCCGCGATTACTTTGGTTTTGCGGGTGTCCATGGACGGCGGTAATTGCTTTCCATCAGGTGACCCGCCCGCTTGTTTGCCTCCTTTTAAAATAAAAAAAAATAAAAAACATGCGCCAGGAGGACTTAACCACTACATCAAATTCGATATACCTCAAATACTCACTAGAAAACCATTCATTAACCTTACGGGTAAGCGCAGTGCCTACATATCTCACCTCATCATCATCATCTCAGCCAAAAGACGTCCACTGCTGGACAAAGGCCTCCCCACCACAACGACCTGTTTTGTGCTGCTCGCATCCAGCGGCTTCCCACGACCTTCGTCAGATCGTTGGTCCACCTTGTTGGAGGCCTGCCCACACTGCGCATTCCGGTACGCGGTCGCCAAGGACTGTTTCGCCCCAGTGGCTATCAGTCCTGCGAGCAATGTGCCCTGCCCACTGCCACTTGAGCTTAGCAACTCTTCGGGCTATGTCGGTTACCTTTGTCTCATCTCACCTGATGATAAGTTATGATAAGGCCAATGGTGAAAGTGCACTTCACTCAGAACTCCCAACTACTAAAGTTCTGACTATCTTACCTCTATCCGTCGAAACACAACAATGCTAACAACGTTGATGTTGATTTTTTTCTTTTCAGTTTTTTCTCTTTGCAGTTATTTTTTATATAGTTCTTTTAGCAGTCGGGTTTTTGTTTTATTTAATAATTTGATTTATTTCAAACTTTTTAGTTTTGTAAAGTAAATAACTAAGCATTTCAAAACCTACATAAAATAATTATATTAGACATTGAGCTATTATTACATAGCTCAATGATATTAGATAAGCGGTGGTAGATAGCACGGCAGCTTAAAAACAATCCTTACCACCAAGCTTAAAATAAATTAGATTTTTAACGTAGCGTATTATCAGCTCTGTAAACTTCCACCCATTCGACTGTTGGAAACCATGAAACTCTCAACTTTCACGTGAAATGTTGATCGTAACATTCGTAACTCGAGACTTCGTACTCTGAACCAACATAAGGAGACTGCAGAAGGAAAGCTTCGTACAAAAGCGCGCGAGCAACGCACACAGACAACCTCCCAACAAACAAATTGGTCATATAAAACTGTCTTATGCGACTTACGGTCAAAGGTCAAAAACTTTTATTTAACATTTAAGCAACGTTGAAAAGTTCTTGACTGACTTTTATTTAATTTGTAAATAACAATAATGTCGTTTAATTTGGGCCTATTTCGCGTTGTATAAACGTCTAGTCTACGTTTATACGACCCACTTTATAGAACCAACAGAAAATGTAAAACGTTTATTCAACTATTATACAACGATTTTTTGTTACTTGGGCTCTCACGGGGTATCCTGCCTTTTTGCCGAAAATTGTTAATTATGGAATCAGGCGTTACTTTGCGGAAACCCATAGTACAAAAAAATGCAATATAAATAATTAGTGTTAATTCCGCTAACTCACTCGTTTATACAGCTTATAGCTCTATAGGGCTATATAGGAGCTACATAGCTCCTGAGGATGCCCCGAGGAGAGGCGAAACACGTGTCGGGTTAACGGTGTTGGTGTGCATTTTCGTTTGCACCCATTGTTTCTCCTGCATGTGCAAACTTTCTGCGGGTGGGAGGGCGGCGGTGCGTGCGTACTGCACCCAAGCTGTATAAACGAGTGAGTTAGCGGAATTAACACTACATATTATTTATCTGACATCTTCGCAGACAAAACACAGAAATTTAAGCGTCAAATACTGCAGTCCCTTGAAGTAACGCCTATTAATTATTGAGCAGTTGCAATAAATTTTATTTTTTCAAATTGTAATTTGTTGCAAAAATATTTGCGTATAATTATATATAAGTAGGTAATCATAAATTGTATTTGTTTTTTCGTTAATTGTTAATTGTTTTGAATAAGAATAGTATTTAAATAGTATATTTTAGTCCACATTGCATGCCGTGGCAGCCTATAAGTAAGATGACACTTAGCTTAAGTCCTTTTTTGTACAAAAACAACTTTAATTTAATTTAGTGTTAATTTTGTTGGTTGTCCTATTAAATAAAATAAATAAATAAATATTAAATTTTTTCGAAAATTGTTTGCCAGATTATCACTTGCCAACCAACGTTTCGCCGATGTTTCACTTTGACAACAGCTAACGATTAGCAAATTTTTGTATGACAACGTTTCATTTGGTAGAATTATTGTTAAGCTGATTATTGAAATGACACAAAACTTTAGGGACATTTATCATTTGTCAAATATTTCACTAGGCCACACAACTATTAGACGAATAACGTTTTGTCTGTTCCGAGATCCGTGCCCGTGCGTGAGTCGATGTGTGACTTGCTCGTCCGATCCGATCCGAATCCTTCGGAGAATCTAGTAGGGCACGGGGACACACACTTTTCAGTGTGTGATGCCGTTCCCTCTAGAAAACCTCTGAAGGTGATTCGTTTCACACGGCTTGAGGTACCGTTTACGTACCTCACCGCTCCCAAAAAAGCGCGGTGAAGCTGAAAATGCCGTTTGAGGCAATCAGCAATCTCTAAAAAAGACTTGGGGGTAACCACGAGCTCATATAGCAGTATTATTGCAGTTATGAAAATGAGACGCGTGTAGCGGCGAATATATTTGCGTCTCTTTTTCACAACTGCAATAAGCTCGAGCGGGGTATGTTAGGCTTACCTTTTGGTTCTATTTATTTTGTGTCTGAACTGACAATGTGATATGACAGCCAAGTAGTTTATCATGCAAGCTGTATGCAACGTTATGAATTAATTTCCAGTTTCGTTAGTACTCTGTATTATTAATATGTTTAAATTGCAGTTTATCTACGTCTTTGTTATACAGAGATACCTTTAGTTTTTGTTCTGAGGGGATACCTATGCTGATTTGCAAGTTATTTTTTAATAAAATTATGTTAACGAAATCGTAACTTTCATTCGAGAATCGATCACGTTAACAAATGTCGAAAACGAGAATTTGTATGCCAAAATTTTAACTCTTCTCTTAAGTCGTGTGTGCCATGTGTGTCGTGTGGTGCCGGCCTAGAATTGCACCACCCCAACTCTTCCCGTGGGTGTCGTAAGAGGCGACAAAGGGACAAAACCGGGGGGCAGCGCCCCCTGTAGAACAACTCCATCACAACACACTAGACTACGTTCCCCAACCTGCATGCCCAGCGTGGCGATTATGGGCACTACCCCACTTATGATACCTACTGAGCTGAGACGTGGACACTCACGGTAGGGCTTGGTCCACCAGTTTAAAGTCGCTCAGCGAGCTATGGAATGAGCTATGCTCGGAGTTTTCTGAAGGATAGGATTCTTAACGAATACATCCGACAGAGAACCAAAGTCATCAACATAGCTCTAAGATTAGCAAGTTGAAGTGGCAGTGGGCCGGCCATATCTGGCGAAGAACCGACATCCGCTGGGGTAAACGTGTTCTTGAGTGGAGACCACGACTCGGTAAACGTAGTGTAGGACGCCCTCCGGCCAGGTGGGATGATGACCTGCGAAAGACTGCAGGCAGATGCTGGATGCGTCAAGCTGAAGGCAGGGCGCTATGGCGCTCATTAGGGGAGGCCTATGTCCAGCAGTGGACTGCCAAATAAATTCTCGTTTTCGTTAACATGATCGAATGATAAATAAAAATACACGGTTCTTGCACTGGCTACCTAGTGCGTGTTTTTTTTGCTATTCGATTATTATGTTAACAAAATCGATATTTTGTATGTTGCAATTGCAAATCACCTCATTTGTCATCGGGAGGTATACACCTGCACATTTTTGTTATTTTTTGAATCATCATCATCATTTAGTGCCATCTTCATACTGAAGTTTGAAGATCAGTATACAACATTTTTTTTTAATGGAGCGTAGTTACTTTAGTGATTGGGACTACTTGGTTAGGCGAGCCTACTGGCAGCCGTCGCGTTCTGCGTATGAACGTAGTTGAATTTAAGAAGACACGCATGATTCTACGTCAGCCCGCCCCCCGTCGCTTCGATAGGGCAAGAATTGTAATACTTTAAATATACGTCTTAAACGTTTAGTTTGTTTTTATATCGATAAACCCTCTTTTTAACCGACTTCAAAAAAGGAGAAGGTTACTCAATTCGACACGTATATATATATTTTTTTATGTGTTCGCGGATAACTTCGTCGTTTATGAACCGATTTTGATGATTCTTCTTTTGTTGGAGAGGAGATATCCCAAGGGTGGTACCATGATAAGGAAACTAGGATCTGATGATGGCTCGATGATGATAAATCGAGGGGAACTTTCGAAAACTGTAGGAGCGACTAGTGCGTTTGTTAATGTTTTCATTAAGAATTTTAAAGCACTACTATTTAATGAAGGTCTGGAGTCGATCTGATGATGGAACCGAAAGACAGTCGAGGGAACCCCTCAACAATTTACAGCAATTACATGGTGTTTGGGCTTGATTAATTTGTATTGATGAGAACTTACTTTACACCTAGACGAGTTGTGACTGCCATTAGGGGTCTGCTGATGAAGACGACGGACAGTCAAGGGAACTCCTCAACGTTCTACAGTAGCTACCTTGTGTTTGGTCTTAATTCATTTCTATTGATAAGAACTTTGCACCCATAAGGGTTATTATAACCCTTATGGGTGCAAAGTTCTTATCAATATAATAAGTGTCATTACAGGTCTGACGATGGAGACCATAGACGTCGAGGGAATTCCTCAACGATTTACAGCAGTTACCTTTTGTTGGGCTTACTTCATACGGTTCAATATGCCAAAATGTTTGGTTCGTACAAAAAAATACCTAATTAAGATTGAAGTTTTACATAGAAATACAATTACCTACTAGGCCATCGTTTCCTCACCCGAGAAGCATCTTTATTAGGTCTACGTCTACCCATCACTAAATATCGTAAAATAAAATAATTTTTAACAAAAAAATGCGACTTCAAAAAACAGGAAACTCTTAAATAAGTAAAAACAGCTCTAAAAAGCAATAAATAATATTGAAATCATATTATTAATTACCTTAGATACGCATGTCAGTTTAAAAAAATGTCTACTGAAGTCGGTTGGGGCTTTAACAATAAAAAAGTGGAGATAATGGAACAACTATAAAAGTTTAAATGAAACAAAATTGTCCCCCAGCCGACCACCAAGCACCCACTGCTTTTTTTTAATTTTTTGAGTGCTACTTAATAGTGGTGCGCCGCCATCTATCCAACGGTTATTATTATTTATTTAATTCGGCTATTTAATAACTGGTGTTTTTTTCTCTCCAGGTTTGGTCAAGCTGGGTGTCCACTGCGTTACGGGCAAGAAAGTGGCGATCAAGATAATCAACAGGGAGAAATTGAGCGAATCCGTACTCATGAAGGTACTTTTAAACTACGGTAGAACGGGGTTACTTTCGAATCAAGTTAACATTGATCACAACTCCAGGGTGCCAAGTAAGAGTATATAATATAAGAAATAGTTTGCCATGAACAATAAATGATTAATTTACTACACAATTATGAACACAAAAATGTATGAACTGTCATTTGGGTGGTGTGAGTAGCGGTGTTTCATGATTTATTTTTATTACTATTCTTAGTTTTAGTTAAGTTTAGTTCTAGTCTGGGCATCTTTGGAAGACCAGCGTCGTAGCATTACTACAGTGCTATGACACATGCTGAGAAGATGCCTTTTCAGTATAATATACCATGTACCTATCTTAAATTATGAATGCGTTACTTTGGCGCCGAAACACAAACTTGTACGCGCGTAAATTAGAAAAAGACAGCAATTTATTTGTTTTGCGGGGCGCCTCTGAAGCGCACATTATTTTTCTAGGGTTAATATAGAAAGTACTGTTTTATAAAGATAATATAATCTTTATTGTCACAATAAAACATCAAGTACAATATCGGTCGATATCGATCAATATCGAGTCACACCCCATCACTAATTGGAATGCACTTGTCAAGTGCAAGTACGTGTCACCTGTCACTAGTTCGACTTTGCCAATCACAGCCCGAGTTACACCTCCGCTCCCCCCAAGTAAGTTACTTGTTGAGTGTTGTTTTATGATACTGAATAAATGCTTTTTCTTTCTTTCTTTCATTCGCCATTCGATCACGTTAACGAAAACGAGAATTTGTTTGGCAAAACGTTAACTCCTTTCGTATGTCTCAAGGAGGCGCTGCTTCAATGCCATACTAATTTTCGTTTTCGTAAACGTAATCGAATGAATACGGGTAGTAAATAAAACTCATTCTCGGCCCCCTGTTCTCTACAGTTGTTTACCACGTGTAGTTTTACGGTATGAGTCTGGAGGGAATCGTACGGAAACGCCTAGAACGCTTGGGATAAGTACCCATTTTTGCAGCTACTTAAGGATATATAGCTGCGATCAATGTTACACTTATATCAAAAGTAACCCCATTCTACAGGCTTGTTCTTACTCGGTCACTAAAGGGAACGCTCCGAATTAGTACAATCTGTTAAATGAACTAGTTCAGTATTCTAGTACTATTAGTACGTTATAGTACACTGATTTTATTAGGACATATCGGGCGAAATGGAATAAATATTTGACTTCCCTTCATACTTTGCAGGCTTTAGGACTGTCATTTTGATAAATTGAACATTTTTCATTAAATATGTAAAACTAAATGACTGAATAAATTTCCTTATTAAAAATCAAATATTTTGTTATAAATGTACATTTTATTTTATTTTTTAGATATTTGTATTTTTTTAACTTAATTTGATTTAAATTAATGTATTTTATATTCACTTGCATCTGCTACAGTTTATAATACACACTTTTCACTGTCCAGTCCATAAATTCAATCCACCAATCGCGCCAAAACTTCTTCAAAAGCGGTAATACCTAACTATGAATAAGTTTATTATCAAACTTACATAATCTTATACATTGCCGTTATAAAAACAAATAAAAACATCAAAATCAGTAAATTACCAATGAACATTATTATAAGTTTACGCAATCTTAGTTTTATATTTTATCTCGTCAAACAGAAAATTATTTTAAAACAAATCAAAGAGCGGCCGGGGATCATTTTGTCCCTGCATTGTAAGTAGAGAATACAATCCCGACCGTTTTCTGGCCCCGAAAATCCCGGGACTGTACTTGGCTAATCTCGGGATTTTTGGGATTGCCACAAACAAGTCTAGTTTGTATTCCGTTGTCCGTTGCGCCTTGAAAATAACCTTGCCTAGATTATTTTAATACATTACGACAAAAAGCAACTCGTACAATACGTAGGTACCCACTATTTACTACACAGGTACAGTCCTAATAATATGTTTGTCGTAGAACTTAGAAGGGACTTCCCCACTCGGAATACTTTAATACAATACTCTTAAGGTAATTCCCCAACGAACCAACAGGGGAATCACCCGATCATCTCATATCATAATATTGTTGCGGGTATTTCCCGTCGGGGATTCCCTGTACGAAAGTATAAATATGCAAATCAGGTTTTATTTTTTTCATTTATTGTTCTGTCAGTGACGGGTTACGTAGGCTACGTCATTAAAATTTAAAAGTCAATTATCTGAAATTAAGTATTTCAAATGGCGATAGACTTTGTTAAACATAAAAAAGACAGTGATACGACGTCAGTGTGGAGTTATTATTTAGTTGCGAAGGACGGGAATAGTGCTAAATGTAAGCGATGCCCAGCCATCCTCAAGACTTTGGGTGGATCAACTAAGGGATTACATACACATTTGTTATCAAAACATAACATCAAGGTTATATCAGCTTCAACAAGTCAAGATTCTGAAAATCTGAACACAGCACCGCCGCCAGCCAAGCGAAAGTTAGATGATTATTTTACTAAAAGTGCCGACGATAGCCTGGATGATATTTTGGCAAGAATTATTGCATTAGATGGATTTCCATTCAGTGTATTCATAACCTCAGATGATTTGAGAAAATTGCTCTTAGCAAAATACACGGATTTACCAAAGTCAGCCGTCACTGTTCGAAAACGTGTTATGAATTACAGTGAAAAAATCAGAGAGCAAGTAACTGCAGAATTAAAACATTTGAAAAGTGCAGGTGAAAGATTTAGTCTTTCTTTCGACGAGTGGACTTCAACTTCCAATAAACGATACATGGCGGTCAACGTTCATTCATATAAAAAAATTTGGAACTTAGGACTTGTTCCTATTTACGATAGTATGACAGCTGAAAATTGTCTTCGTATATTGCAAGAGCGTCTAAGTAAATTTGACATTTCCCTAGAAACTGACATCGTGGCTATTGTAACCGATGGACCGAATGTTATGATAAAGGTGGGGCGGCTTGTTTGCACTGAACAACAACTGTGTCTCGCACATGGTATCAATTTGGCAGTCTGTGATGTGCTTTATGAAAAAACATAATAATTTGCAAGATAGCCCTACCTCAGATGATACTATAAATGAACCAGCTGTGACTATTGATTATATGGACGACAGCGATGATGAACACCATTTAGAAGACTTAGACTGTCCAGAATCAGGTTTAATCGTAATGTCACAAAATGATCTTGCGCCAGAACACGTACCAAAGTTAACACAATATGAAAATATTAATGAGCTGATAAAGAAAATCCGCAAAGTTGTAGTGTATTTCAAAAGATCTCCATTGAAAAATAAAACAGTACTTCAAAAATATGTGAAAATTGAACATGGAAAAGAGTTGTCACTTCTTTTGGACTGTAAAACCAGGTGGAATAGTCTTTTAACAATGCTGGAGCGATTTTATCTTTTAAAAGCATGCATTCAAAAAGCTCTTATAGATCTCAATCATCCAATTCGTTTAGAAGATGTTGATTTTGAATTGGTAAATAAAATTGTTGATGTGCTGACCCCAATTAAATTGACAGTAGAAGCAATCTGTCGGCGAGATGCTAATTTATGCACAGCTGATGCCGCTTTGAAATTTCTTATAAAACAACTGTCTAGCAAAAACTCAGCACTTGCCAAAAAAATTAAAACATCCTTAGTGGAACGTATAAAGCAACGACGAAGTGATGATTTAACTGGCGTGTTAAATTATTTACAAAATCCACGAATGGATGATGAAAATCAGTTATTATCGAATTTGGAATGGCACGACTTATTTCCAGTTCCGACACAGGCTTTAGTGAGGAAGCAAATAAAGAGTATTGTTAAAAGACTTAATCGAGATAACACGGAAGAAGAAGCAAGGTCAGGATCACAAACAGATGATAAGCTAAGGTCAGAAACCTCCCAATCCCAACCCCAATTGACATTAAAGGAAAAGTTACAGCTGGAAATTAACAAGAGTATGAAATCCCCAGATCCTGAAGTACAAGTACAAAATTAATTGGGGTTGGCAAATAGTATTAGACGTGAAATGAGCCTGTTCGAAAATGGAGGAGTTCGTGGATATCACTTAGAAACAGCATATAAGTATCTATTGTCTATTCCTCCAACCAGCGTAGAAGCTGAACGAGCGTTTTCAGCTGCTGCTTATGTTGGCAATAAACTACGAAGCAGGCTCGGAAGTCAAACATTGGATGCTTTGATATTTCTGCGATTACATTTTCGAAATTCTAAATAGTTATTTTGTGCTGTTTTTTAATTTCTTGCAAAAGTATAGTATTTTTTGGTTTGTGTTTTTTCTTTTCTTATTATTATTCTGATTTGTGTTGTGCAAAGACATTAAAGACATTTTTTTTAATTACTCGTGTTTTTTATTTTAGCCCAATTAGAAACCACATAGTCTAATCCCGGGATAGGCCCGGGATCCCGGGAAAAGGCTTCAAAAATCCCGTAAGCCCGGGATTGAAAAACATGCTCGGGATTGTATTCTCTAATTGTAAGTGATTTTAGACCTTAAGCTCATTAAAATAATGTACAACTTCGCGGAATACTCGCAAACGCAAGTCGGGATTCACTAGCATTCTAGTTCGCTCAACCTCCATCACGCTCACGCATACGCGTCTCTAATACTCTCTTGCTCAGACACTCGTTCGTACATAATCGTTCTTACTCGGCTCTCGCTCGCGAGGACCCCGAATGTCGCTAAAGAATAATGTACTAAAAGACCGATTTGAGCGATCGACACAGAATAGTTCGTTCTAGTTCACATGAAGAAATTGCTTCCTAATAGTACATGAACGAGTACGACACAAGCCTACCATTCTACGGTATGTACTTACTTAATTCTTTTAAGGCTCCCACACACCTAAAGCGGGTCGTAAACAGCGCGGGTTGAACGCGGGCCCGCGTTAGTTGTAATACATATTGTAATTGTATTATTTATTAAACCAGTTATGTGAGCAAAATTAAAATAAAAACCATGTATATACCTAACCTTACTAAGTTTATACTTATGAATATCTATCACTAAATGTGCTGCTTATAGTACTTAACGTGTCACTATGGCCTTAATATGACCTTAATTAATATGCATTTTTGTCCGCCAACATCCGGAATCATAGACCAAACGCATAGAGATGCACCAATAAAATATTCCACGCGAAATAAAAACAAATTAATGTTACCTACTTCACGATCACATCAGCACTCATCCAGTCCATGTGATGCCATGCACTGCTTCTATCGCCCGCTGCTCCGGACCTGCTGATAGTGTAAGAGAGCCTTAAGACGCACAACAAGCTATCGAGAACTATGCTCGGAGTTTGGTGAAATTTCAGACATAATTAAACCTTTTTTTTCGGTCTTACCGAAATGTTTGGTGATAGGTAATTATGTTTTTCTTTTGCAGGTGGAAAGAGAAATAGCTATAATGAAACTGATCGAACACCCGCACGTATTAGGCCTGTCGGACGTGTACGAGAATAAAAAGTATTTGTAAGTATGAAAATACAATATATTAAAATAATAACATTATTGGCAACAAAATCTGTTTTAAGCGTGTATGTTTACAAAATATTCCCCTGTCAGTCGAATTATATAATGTATAAACACTATTCCCCTGCCAGCCGAATGTTTATAGGTACACTATTCTCCTGTCAACCGAATTTAGTATTTAAACAATATTACCCTGAAAACCAAATGTTTTATACACAATTCCCCTGTCAGCCGAATCTTTATACACCATTTCATTTTCCTGTCAACCAAATTTTGTATTTAAAGAATATTCCATTATCAATCATTATGTTATACACAATTCCCCTGTCAATTGAATGTTATAATATAAAAACTATTCCCCTGCTTGCCTACAGATATCTGGTGTTAGAACACGTCAGCGGGGGCGAACTCTTCGACTACCTGGTGAAGAAAGGTCGGCTCACGCCCAAAGAAGCCAGGCGGTTCTTCAGACAGATCATTTCGGCATTAGACTTCTGTCACAGCCACTCGATATGGTGAGTGGTCACGATATTTAAAATAAAATAAGCTTATAAATTACTCCTCCGTACCGAGTGGCTTGCAAGCCGTACTTTGGGCAGCGCTAACTCTGAGGTCCCGGGTTCGATTCCCGGTCGGGTCCAATGTCGAAAACGAACTTATCGATAATGTGTCGGGTCTGGGTGGTTGTGGTACTGACCTTGGGACCACAACAATGCATGTGAAATTGTCAAAAAAATAGTTTTTGGGAAAAAACAACGACGCATTGTCTAGCGCTTCAAGCCTATTTCATTTTAAACCCAGAGATTTCGGGTTCTTCAAAGCGTAGGTACAATAGGTAGGGTTCATAGTTTCGATAGAAAGATAGATACTTAGATAAAAAATTTATTGCAACACTATAAAACATAAACATGAACAAAAAAAATACAAAGTTACAATTTGGCGGTCTTATCGCTTTCAAGCGATTTCTTCCAGACAACCACTCGGATGGAGAGAGCTAATAAACTTTAGGATCAGAGGTGAAACTATGAAAACATACTAACATTAGTTGATGGTAAGCTCGTTTTAAGTACGAATTGCTAGCTATCACCATCTTATCTACGTCTGTCGGCATAATTATAATATTAGTAGCATTGTTGTGTTCTGATAGTTAGGGTAAGATAGCCAGTGCTTCAGTGGTTAGGATTGCGGGTGGAATTTGAATAATGTGGATCTTTTGCTCCTCCTGTGGAGAGGCTACAAAAAAAATCGCTCCACACTTAACAAAATATGGTATTTTATGAAATAAATTAAATTTAGACAATGCAATGTTGTGGATTTAAAGTTTTAGTGAATAAGCTAATGTGTAAACAACACTATTGCTAAGACAATAAGGGTACCAGGAGTCCTGAGGTCAGTTTGGTCGACAAAAGTAACTACTTACTTACTTGATAAAGAAAAACATAAAAACAAAAACTTGGGACGTAAATATTACTGGTGAACTGGGTGCCTAGAGTGAGTTTTGTTAACTATCCGTATTCGTTCGATTACGAAAACTAAAACGAAAATTAGTATGGTATTGAAGCAGCGCCTCCTGGCGTTAAGAGCGTTTACGCCGCACACTAGCGCCGCCAATGAAAAAAAACATATCTAGTTATTAGAGATTAAATCAAATTATGCTCAACAAACTATTTGAATGAAGTAATTTAGCATTTTTACGTCACCTAATGAACATCTGACATGTTATGGTTTAGTTAAATACGGCGTTATAGTTAGAAGTGGCCGTTTTTAGATATGTTTTTTTTCATTGGCGGCGTTAGTGTGCGGCGTAAACGCTCAACGTAATTAACTCTTGCTGTTTTATGTTTTGCAAATTTTCGTTTTCGCAAACGTTTTCGAATGGCGAATGAAACTCGCACTATAGGCACTTTGACCAAAGCTAATAATAAGCTTCCCGATAATAAAGGTGTTATACTGTTGTTGTCTGAAGAAGGCTTCAGGTTTGGCCAAGCTCGAATTAAATAATTAAGCAGTATATTAATCACGCCGACAAAGTGAAGTAAATTTTTTTTTTTAGGTTTATTCCCCTACTCGTGAACTGGGGATAGTGTGTTGCTGCGATGCGACTGTCACTTAAAGATAAGATCGGTAAAGCCTGCAGGCGTGTTAACCACTGCGCTATTACCGAGCTCCTCGAACACAATTAATGCAAATTAAACCTCTTTCCCATTGAAACCTGTCTTTTAAACAATGTACCACCATTGTCTTGCAGCCACAGAGATCTGAAGCCAGAAAACCTTCTCCTAGACGAGCGGAACAACATCAAGATCGCCGACTTCGGCATGGCGTCGCTGCAGCCGGCCGGCTCTCTGCTCGAGACCTCGTGTGGAAGTCCGCACTACGCTTGCCCAGAGGTCATAAGGGTGAGTGCCAGTCGGCTATAATCGACAAATGGTAGCGTGCCTTTCGCCAACGACGGCAATGATCGACATTACTTATAGTTTACAAAAACACAAAATAAAGACTTTGGGGAAATTTTGGAATCCCTATTCGTGTTGCTAGTTTTTTACTCTGAATTGAATGCTTGGCGTACAGTTGCTGCTGCTGTTATTTATTCTGTGGTACAGGACACGGCGACGCATATTTATGCTGTGGCGCGGTCAAAAGCCCAGAACAATAACTAAAGCTATAGTTATTATTCTGAGGTCAAAAGGTTGAAAAATTGAATAGAGGTGCAAATCATAAGTAATATCATATGCGCTTAAGAGCTGATTTATCAATCGTCAGAGAAAGTTTTTTTTTTTAAATTTTAGTTGATGGCTTCGTGCGATTAGCACATTTAGCCAGTGTCAAAGTATTTTTTCTTAAAAGTAATACATAAATAAACAATATTTCCTTATATGATGATGATGAATGATATTAGAAATGGGAAGTGAGAAATGATATACCCCCCAACCCCTCAAGAATCTCAGTAAAGATGTGGGGCTTTACTAAGTCCTCACGCGAGCTTCTTGAGAATTTGAAAAGTAACGTTTCAGTTTTGTTTCATTTGCCAACACTTATGCACACTCACGAACACTTAACGGTTAATAATCCACCATTATTTCACATTAATATTCGATATAACACAAATTTTTGAAAATAAAACAAAACCGCAGACATGACGCTTCACTTTCCCGCCAAGAACAGCGAGAAAGTTTATTCATTGAATAATTTTGACATAATGACAGATTCTCTTTAGAAGGTATGTCACAATAACAAAGTTATTCGTCGGATAAAACTTCTGAGGATTAGTTTAACTCAATGTCTGAGGATTGAAAAATCGGGCATAAGTAAACAAGTTAGTCCAAGAATATGTATTGTTGTTTTATATTTCTGAACAAATTAAAATAAAATAAATATAGCTTTTGATAAGCTAAAAACTACAAGTTAGCTTACGAAATACCTAAAAGCTCATACTGCAACTTTTGTCTTTCATAAACCCACATACTTTGCCCGACCTGGGAATTGAATCCCGGACCTTCGGTATGATGTAGATAGGTATTTTTAATACAATATCAAAGACTTATTAACCGCCCAACTATCCTGCACGCGATGTCCCGCTGTACGCCAACGTATAAATGCATCGATATAAATGTATTTTAATAAAGTAGGTACAAAGAAGAACTTCTATAGAAGTGCTGGCGTGGGCGGCACGAAAATCTCGAACTTCTATAGAATTGTTGGCTTACATATTATACTTTATGAGATTAAAATCAGACCTAAAAATTTCTGATTGATCGATTCAAATACCTACATTGATTTGCAGATTCAATTAAACCACATTTTGCCTGCTCAAAGGTATTTAATACAACTTCCACACGATTACAAAGTTTTAATACAATAATGTAGCAGGATACACAATATTAACAGTTACCACAAATAAATCTACAATGTTACACCACCTTATATACCCGCTATGTATAACCATTAACCTAATTAAGTACTTTATATAGTAACCAAAATGTCAGATCGATAGAAATCTCCAATTTGCCACAGAGATGCGTCATGCGACACAACATTTCTTTTTCTCTTTTCTTGAGTTTGCTCCCAAAATAAGGCGACCCCAAGAGGCTTGCGCAGACGACAGACTATTGTCCGCGGACTTTCTTGTCCGTCAAAATGGATTGCTTACAATTTCATCGTCTAATGCACACGAATTCGAAGTTTTTAGAGACAAGCAAGAGGTCAAAAGTCCCTCCTCTGCGCAGGCCTTAATACCTACCGCGACAACAGCTGCGCTCGGACTGGTTTGAGATGGTCCGAGAGTCCGTGTCCGTGAGAGGGATTACGTGTGCGGTGCTCATGCGCATTTTTGTAAAGTTTACCTTCTGCAGTCGTCTTATTGTGGCTTGCTGACCTTGACGACCTTAAACGGCCTTCTCGCGTCACCGGACTTTTTGGGGACGGCAAGAAACTTAAAAGGTTCCTCAGGCCGTGTGATCGAAACACCATCAGAGGGTTTCTCCAGGGAATGACATACCGCAAGCGTATCCCCTTTCCGAGATTTGACGACGATGCACTTATCAAAATGAGCACTTGACGTCATAAAATATGAACTGATCCATACATTTATGTAATACCTAACTCGATCAAATTGTATGGAACAGCTGACAATTCTTTCACGTTTTTAGAATTAGTCCCATAGTGAAAAATTTGCCTTCAAGTTTTTGTAGCAATAAAAAAAGGGATGTTCAACCTCGTTATTTATCTTCTAAAGCAGAATTACGGGACGTCCAAGATGCAAATGGCTGGACGACATTGCACAGGGTACTGGATTTAGCTATCGTCAGTTAAAAGATGTTACATGGGATCGTAGGTAGTTTTGTGTACTGCTCTCCTAAATTCAGTATGAAGATGGAGGCACTAATGATGATGATTTAAAATATAAACTTAAGTCTGGCATCTAATTACCTTATTTTTTTCAAAAACTCGTGTTTATGGAAATTTGTCTATAGCAACTTTTGAATAAATCGTATCTCTGTGGCAAACTAGACTAAAAACGAAATATTAACAAGAACATCTATTTATAACTACATTACACTTTGTACGTTTATAAATGAACAATTAATACTAAACATTTAATCACAGTCACATAGAAAGAAAATATATATACCTATTACGTTAATTAGTAAGATAATTCTAATATGAGTAACAATTATGAATAAATCAAAGTTTAAAAGGTTTTATTTAGAATGTATAATTTTGTAATCACCTTACACACCAATTTTTTAATTCTTACTAAAACTTATACTTACCGCCTTACAAATAAACAAAGAATAATGTTCGAATAGTTATTCTGTGTTTCGTCTCTTTCACTCTAATTTGAAATGACGTTTACATGACAGGAACAAAACATGGCTATTCAGGCCTTATTCTTTGTTTATTTGTAAGGCACATATACTTCATTATTTTGCAAAACTTTTAGTACAATCAAGACCAACTCTGAAATCGCTGCCGTTTACTATTTAGCTATTCCATACATTTCAATCGAGGTAGGTATTAGGTATATAATGTTGGTCCCATAATTAAAGTTTTGCAACATGATGAGCAAACTCTTCTTAAAGATTTAGTAGTAATGAAATTTGAGTGCATACCCAAAACCAATTATACTTGGAACAAGACGATTTGCCTCTTCTGACTGTGTCTCGAAAACTGTCGCCCGGGTTACAAAAGGTAGTGACTTTGAGTCCCACCCGAGGCAAGTTCTCTTTTTAATTAAAGTACTATTTTGAGTTTTGGTATTACATTAAGTACTTTTAGTAAAAATAACTGTTTTCTATTATAAGTTTAGCTTTTACATTGCTATATTGGAATTGTTATAGATACAAAAATGTTTTGGCAACAGATTTAAGAATAATTAATTTAATGGCCATATAGAAATTAAGTATTGAACTTATAAGTTGATAATACAGTTTTATCCATTAATTTAATAAACTATGACAATTCTAAATTCTGCTAATACAAAGAAAATCTGATTGTGATAAGAATACCCATATGTGCCTTAGGTTTTTTTTATACCTACATATATTTAAGACCCAACCACAGAATACATAATAGTAACCCAACTAAACATACTTAATTGCATTAAAATAATTTAATTGCATTGTACTATTGCCTGATGTTTCAAACAATGACAAATAGTACATATAACCAACTTTCACTTACTAACATAATATTTGAGAATTGAGTGTAAAAAACCCTTTCACCAGATCTATTACTGTAATATTCAAGATATTTCTAGTATTATAACATTTGTCTGAACTTTAGAATGCTAAAAGAATTTCTTTAAACATGTTTTAACAATGTAAATGAAATACCAAGAGACTTTTCTCAATTGAACTTAGAAAATCTAAGTAAATTCTTACTAATTGTTTTTTCACATTTCATTCATGTAAATTGTAAGATTACGAAACAATTAAGTATATAGCTGTAAGAGAGTTTGCTACATATATACTAATCATCATCAATACGTTGCTTTTTACTGGTATTAGACGGTGTTTGCGGTGGAGAACATGTTGTATCCCGTCTCTTACCCGAATGACGAGGACAAGTTGTCCCTGATACCCTATTGGACTGTGACTCTCTATTCGGAGAAAATTGCTTCAACATTTCAACATCATTAAATATAACCTGAGCCCCCCCACCGCTAGTCGGTACAATATCACCTTTATACAACTTAGTCTCCAGTTCTCCATCGGTATCTTGCTCTTGGGATATTAAACAGTATTTAGAGGACTTTGAATTAGCAATGTCTTTGACCGTCTTCAACTTACTAACCACTTTGCTGTTTGATATACTAGGCTTCATTACCGTACCCATTGGAACGAGCTTGTTAGGAGCATGCTCTACCCAACCGCGACCGTCTGCTGATAAAGAGCGTCGGTGTCTTGGATTGGCAATGGCGACTCCACGCCTTGAAGACGCCGGCGTGTCTCTAGTATGAGGAGCAGAGCTGAACGGTGTCAGCAAATGCGATGGCAACGCTCTAGGGGTGGACCCTGGTGTGAAATCTCTGCCTGTTTGGAGTCCTACATCCCCTGTGCTTTTTGGTAGCACCATCTCGTTGTCTCCCCTCTCAGAGTGCAAAGCTTCAGCAATAATTCTCAATCGATTCTCCTTCTCTTCAATAGCATATTTCAGTTTTTCCTTCTCAGTATTAATTTCTTTTGCTTTCTCATGTTCTGCTGCTATTTTGTGGTTGTACTTCCTTTCTAATACCTTTTTTTGTTTCTCCTTATCCAGCTTATTCTGACTTAAAAGGAGTTCCTTCTCTTGCAAGTCCCGTTTTAGCGAAGACGAGTATTCAGTCAGTTCGGCAAGCTTACGTTGGTATGTTAGAGAAGCATTCTCTGTAGTTGTTAATCGCTCTTCCAAAGCTCTTATGCGACGCTCTGCTGCCGTTAACTGCCCTCTCAACGACAAGTTTTCACTTCGAACTTCTAAAGAATCTTTCTCTAAGTCTAATAAAGCAGATCGCAACTTTTCATCTTTCATAGATTTGCTACGTTTCAACGCTTCCCTGCGACTTAGTCTCATTTCCAAATGTGCCTTAAGCTCTTTGATTATATGAGCCGCTTGTGAACTATTCAATTCCAAACTTGGGAAGTCTGGTCCCAGACTATAGACCAACCCTAGGTCTAACTCCAAATCTTTAGCTTCAGGACGTATTATATTATCTCTGGCTGTGTTGAACAATCTATTAGCTTTACGCCTTCCAGACATGAGACCTATGGAGGATGCAACATTATGAATTTGAGGCTTAGTCACTTCTACTTCAGAAGCCATTTCAGCAAATCTCATTACTTGTAATGTCTCATCGTAGTCTTCAGCGCGAGGGTTGGCACAAACAACCATGCGTACCTGACCTTCCCCTTCAAAGAAGTTCTTAAACAAATGTGTTATCTTTGATTCACGATAGGGCACCATGCTTTTCATATCACCAGATTGATTTTCTCTAAGTATTTCCAGACATGTTCTTAATGTCATTAGAGACTTGTTAATATTACCAGCTTCTCTCAGTCTTTGTCCAGTATTTTTAGTACGGTTTGTTCGTTCACTACCAGCTAAATCAACTAAACTTAATTGACTGATGTTCAAAAACTTCTTGTTCTGAATTACCGCTTCCCCCATCTCATCAACAGGCGCTTGCACCAATCTTATAGTAAAAACAGAGTGACTACGGCTTGACTCAGCGTTTAAAGTTGTATTGGCCATTCTTTTCCTTTTCAAACCTAAGTAGAATGCTTCAAATGCCTCTTCAGCAGACTTTATTTCTATCTCTGTAACTCCGTGTACGTACATATTATGAGCGGCATCTTCTCGTATAAGTTTAACAGGTAAATTCTTACTTATAGGCCCATCTTCGAGCAAATCAAATACACTGTTGTTGTAAATCTCAACATAGGTAACAAATACAGCATATTGATTGTCCTCATTGATGCCTTCAATTTTAGTGACGTCTGTTGAAGACATAGCCAAATCTGGGTTTGAATTATTTTTCCTATTACTTTTGAGCTTGTGGAGCTCTTGCTGCCTCTCCAACATGGCTTCCGCCTCATTTTGAATGTCGAACATGTTCATTTTGTCCGGTTTGAAGATGTATTTGTGCGCTTGGAAATCATTTATAGTCTTGAAGATAATGTTCAAAGCTCTCGGTAAAATACCACAGTTGTGCGGTTCACCGGTCATGGTAAACGTTTTACCGCTACCGGTTACTCCGTATGTAAATAATAAACCGTTTTTACCTTTTATAAGGCCTTCGACGAGCGGCAAACCGACTCGATCGAAAACTTCTTGCTGCGATGTTTCAGGCGGGAATACCTCTTTAAAAGTATACTCCATAGTCTTGATGTTCTCATTTCTGTAGCTTAAAGATGAGCTGGGCGGCGTAAGAAGCACTGTTGTAGGTGATATTATCTTCATACACGCAATGTCTGTCTCCCTTTGCATGGGACGAAGTCGACAATACACATGAACGGGATCTCTATCACCCATACACAAGTTTTGCTTACTCCTAGCTGGGGTACGCATTTCGTTCAGTCTCTGTTTCGATTTAGCCGATTTCATTGTGATATTTTTACGAAACACACAACAAACACTTTATCGTATGTACAAACTTATTTTCAACGGTTGGTCGCAAAATCAAAGCAACGGTCGTTCGAAATTATTAATGCAACGCGGTGCAATTGAAAAGTTCTATCAATATGTTGTATCCTTTTCACTCAAGAACTAATAACGCAAGCTATCTCAAGACAGGGTCCGTTGACAGAGGGGAGCGTTTGAATTTGATCGGCTAATATTTACCCTTCAAAAAACGAGATGACATTAATTTAGCTTTTAAATGTTGCAAGTGTAATATGTTTAAACTCCGTGCTGAGAATTATTTAATTAAAGTGGTAATTAATCATTTTAGTATGTGAACTATAAAAACTATTGATTGCTATTTTATAGTTCAGAGCATAAAATGTATGTATTATATTAGAGATTTATAACAATGAGAAGTTAAAGACTTGTAAAAAAACTAACCCAAATGACATTAACAAAAATACAATGCTGAAAAAAATACATTATTTCTTCTTCTTCTTTCTTCGCATCCTTATGAACTTTTGCACAATTCTGCCAATATCACGTTATTAATGTATATTTTGTTTAAAAATTAAATTTAAAAAACATTATAGAAATCAATTTGTTTGTCATTTCTTATGTCAAAGTAGTTATTGTAGTAAGTAAAAAATAAATTATACTTATTAAATTATACTGTCACTAAGCTTCATAGTTTAAAAAAATCACAGATTTCGCCGTCCCCACAAGAATCGGAGCATTGAAAATGAATAATAAGAACTTTTTATTGAGATTTACTTCCCTAAAATTACACAACTACATTACTCACAAGTCTAATTACAACATACGAATGTATAACACTGCACAACACAGAGAATAACATTTTATTTTCTTTTGTGAAAGTGAAACTCATCGGGCGCCTTCTTTTGGCGGATTCATTCTCGCTTTGTCGACTGGCGCGACGACGATGATCGTCGTTATCGTCACTATCCTAGGCGGTAAGATCGAATTTAAAGAATCTGGAGGCACCATCCACCATCCATCCTTTTCTCGAAACAGTTCAGGTCATTTTCGACCTCCTATAATTTTGTTGTGAATATAACTACACTCGGCGTCAAAAAAATCGCACCTCTTAGAAAATCACTTTCAAATGTCATTTACTCTTGATATGCACATGCAGTCGCATTAATTATGATTTTATTTACAAGGTTACTTAATTAACTTAATAAAAAACATTACTTTTCATTATCAAATAAAACCTAATGCAACAAATAAAGTGTCACAAAAATTCGATGCAAATTTTGCTACCCGTGAGAGTTGCTAGTTGCGCTTCCTTTGTGGGTATAAAACGGTCAACACGGGTTCAATGTGGGTCATTCGCTATTCAACCGTTGAAGAGGACACACGCACAGATTTTGATGGATACCACAGCTGATAAAGCCGCTCAAGTGGTTGCACTACTGCAATCAGGGGTGCGGCAGTGTGATGTCGCCCGGCAACTGAACCTGAGCCGTTATTCCGTTCGAAGAGTGTACCAGCGTTTCATAGAGACCGGTGGCTATATCCGCAGACACGGTTCGGGTAGACGTCGCTGCACTTCGGAAAGAGACGACCGGTTCGTTGTGTCGAACTCTTTGAGAAATCGTTTCTCCAACGCTGTTGAGTTGCAACAGCAGCTCCAGGCAGTTCGCAGACGCACCGTAAGCGTATCTACGGTTAGAAGAAGATTGAAGGAGAAGAAGATAGCGGCCCACAGAGCTGCTACGGGTTCAAAATTGACTGCAGCGCATCGGCGAGCCCGCTTGCAGTTTGCTCGTGACCACGTCGATTGGACCCTTGAGCAGTGGAGAGCTGTTCTCTTCTCAGACGAGACGCGAGTGTGTCTTTTCTGCAACGACCGACGGAGAAGAGTATACCGGAGGCAGGGTGAACGTTTCGCCCAAGCCTGCATCCAGGAGACGGTGGAATATGGTGGCGGATCCTGCATGTTCTGGGGCGGTATGTCTGCTGCCGGCAAAACCGACCTTGTCTGCGTCTCCCGGACTGGAGGTGCTCGCGGACAAGGGTCGCTGACTGCTCGCCGCTATGTCACTGAGGTCCTGGAAGTGCATGTGGTCCCCTTTGCCGAATCTTTTGGCGAGGGGTTCACATTAATGCACGACAACGCTCGCGCTCACACTGCAGGCATCGTGAGCGACTTCTTGCAGAGGTCCCAAATCTCTGTGATGCAGTGGCCAGCGCGAAGTCCGGATCTGAATCCAATAGAGCACCTCTGGGACCATCTTAAACGTAAGGTTCGATCTCGGGATCCAGCTCCTTCGACTCTACAGGAGCTCCAAGACGCGGTGATTGAAGAATGGGGGCTTATCCCTCAAGAAGAGCTCCTGAAGTTGGTGAGGTCCATGAGGGACCGTATGGAAGCCGTGATCAGGGCAAGGGGGGGTAACACTAGATTTTAAGTTAATTTTAAGACACTTTTTGTACATTTTTCTTTGTAAATTATCTGTTGTTAATTAGGACTTAATTAAGGATTTTTATTATTTTATTAATTTTAATGTTGTTTGTATAATTATAATTAAACAGAAAGTTAAATTTAATTGTTTTTTGATACTCCTTTTTGTTACCTTTCTAATGATACCCAACACTATCCTCTACATAAGGTTTAAGAATTTTTAAAGATGATTTTTAAAAGGTGCGATTTTTTTGACGCCGAGTGTAGAAGCCTAAATTTTCAGTTACCAAGCAGGCATTTCATAAACACGGTATATTTCAAATTTCATTCAATTTGAACCAATAGTTTAAGAATTATAATAACTATTCAAAGTTTCTTTATTTTGTCACTTACTCACTCACTCACTCACGGACTGACCGATCATCAAAACTCTATGGCACTTCTAGCAGACATAGAAGCTTCGAATTTAGAATACAATTAGTGTTTAGTGTATAAATCAAGGAAAAACTAAAATATTTTGCAATTTTGGTCCAGTTTTCTAGATACATTAACTGCATAAAAAACTTTGTAATCCTATATAAATGATTACAAAGTTACATTTGCAGTTAATTACTTAGTGTACTTGTATATGTATAATATAATGGAATAATAGGTGTAGATAGGTACCTAGATCGTACCGGAAAGGAAAAAATAGGACTATCTACAAAACGAAATGAGATGCCATCAAAACAAACTTGTAAAAAAATCAAGTTCTTCTACCGTAAAAAGTTGTGAGATCCATGTAATACCAAGTCGGTTATTTATTCAGTCCCTACTTAAGGGATCTTCTGTCTTAAGTTATTACGTAATTAGCTAACCTAACAACATCTTATAGTGACCATATAAATATTAATAATCTTTTATGTTTTAAATAAATAGATTTCCAACTCGAATGCACTTCTCGCCTGCATCTGCATCTTTTGACACCATTACCATGTTACCAAGTTAACATGACGATCGGTCAATAATCATAGAAGCTACATCACTATACATACGGAAATACCCGGTTTTTCTACAATACCAAATCTAAAGGGACCACTTACAGGTCACAATTATTAACCGATTTTCAATTTTTTTTTAAAAAATTGAAAATCGGTAGGGTATCCCCTAGGACCCTTTTTTAATTTTTTCTTAAATCGTTTTTTTTTTCAACTCTTGGTATTATTCCCAAAATCTTCGGAGGTATGGCCAAAACTACGTCTCAGGCGATTTGCATCTGATGATAATTTTCAATGGTAAAAATATTCTCGTTGTCAGTTATATATTTTCTTAGTTAAAATTTTGATATTATGTAATAAATACGTAATTACCCTTTAAAAGTGAAATAGTTATAGCAATATAACATTTGCTATTTGCGATTCTCGGCCATACAATGAAGTGCAGGCGTTACTGTATTTACCCTTATTTTAGGAAAATATTTATCTACTGGTAATACTATATCATGACGTTCCGTTATAGATAAGTATACATACACAGTTTCCTTGATGATAATGTTAGTTATTAGATCCGATAAGTAATCAATTTACATATTTGTTAAGTATTTGATTTATAAATATTATGAATTATCTACTTAGTTACTTTATTTCTTTAGAAAGAAAAATAATGATTTTTATTTTCTTTTTTTAAACGTGTGCCGGTCGTGCATGGATGATGCCTTGTGAATTGTAACGTATCTGTCAAGAATCAAAGTCCGGTTTGTTTGTTTACAATTTTACATTGCAAAAAAAACTGTAAACTTATTTAATGAAAACTTTTTAGGTATATTTATCCTCTATAATTATTTAAAAGTGTTGCAATTTGAACATTTCACTGTTAAACATTTCCATTTTATATCAATCCACCTCAATACATAGCCGGCGAAAACGTAAACAAACACGTACATAAATCTATTCTATTCTGATAACTTAAGTATGTAGTGAATACTATAAAGTTAATATTGGCTAAATACACACCTTCTATTAGAGGAGATATTAGCGTTAATTGATCAAGCCATATATGCTACTAAATACCCATAAGAAAACATTAAATCAAGTCGTGTTATTTTGTCTACTTCAGGGAGAGAAGTATGACGGTCGACGGGCAGATGTATGGTCCTGCGGAGTCATCCTGTACGCGCTGCTGGTCGGGGCGCTGCCATTTGATGATGACAACCTTCGTCAATTACTCGAAAAGGTAAATCTACGACATTCAATAAATTATCATTAATTGATAGGTTAAGGAAATCATTGCTTGTGTTTATATTATGTACCTAATACTGTATACAAACACTAGTTTACCGTATGTAAATTATAATATAGTTTTAAAATATAAAAAATTTAAGTACTTAGGTAGGTACCCTTTTTTATTTATTACCAATATGTCTACTTAGTGTGTTCAAAAAAAAGTTACATTTGATTTCAATTTGATGAGAAAAGTTTGTGTGAACTCATTGGTCCATTTTTGTGTGAAATTCCTTAAAGTTCTGCACATTTTGAAGATATTAAGCCAGGGTTGAGAAATGGAGTATAATATGCCTACCATTACTGTGTTCAAATTGTGCAGATATATTAATATTTAAAAAATATTAGAAACAACAGTTGGCAGCTGTTTGGGTGCGGCGATAGACATACAGTCATAATATACCGCTCAATTACAGATAAATTTGTTGACATGTTTAAGTATTTATGTAATCTTTGTTTTTGGTGCTAACTTGCTTCACTTTCCATCTCCTCTTATTGTGTGGCTGGCTATACGCCAAAACTCTCTCGCTCTATCTACTGTCATCACTACGAGAAATGCCCCGCCCATTGCCATTTTAGTTGTGCTACCCGTTTTCCGACGTCTGTAACGTTGGTGCGTTGGCGTATGGTGGATTGCGTATTCTGTCTCGCAGGAATACTCCTAGCATAGATCGCTCCATGGCCTTTATATTACATTCAGTTTTTGTATGTTGCTCACAGTAAATAAAGTAAGTAAATAGCATATATACTGTCCCACTGCTGGGCAAAGGCCTCCATCATTGAAATCAAGTCATCTTTACAATAGATGGGTATTGACTTAATCATCACGCTTGCCAAATGCGGGTTGGTGATCACTAACCCGGACTATGCATCGAAAAATCCGAAAACACACTTTGCCCGACTTAAGAATTGAACCCGGGACCTCGGGTATCGCACCGAGCGCTTTGCCACAAGGCCACTGAGGCGTTTTTTAAGTCGTATATAGTATTAATTTTTTTTTTTATAAATATGTTCCAAGAAGGAACATATTATTGCGTACTGTTTAATAACATTTAGCATTTTTTTATGAATGTGTATATAGTATTAATGAATTGGAACTGATTCAGGTCAAACGAGGGGTGTTTCATGTGCCCCACTTCGTGCCGCCGGACTGTCAGCAGCTGCTCCGTGGGATGATCGAGGTTAACCCCGAGAAGAGGATGACGGTACGTTCACACATACTTAAGAGCGTTTACGCCGCACACTAGCGCCGCCAATGAAAAATAAAACATTTATAGTAATTAGAGATAGAAAATCAAATTATGCTCAACAAACTATCTGAATGAAGTAATCTATACTAATATTATAAAGCTGAAGAGTTTGTTTGTTTGTTTCTGATTTGTTTGGTTTGTATAGGCAATTTTATTACAGTTCTTAAGCCGATTTACTCTTGTTTGTGAATTTTGTGTTCTATTGTGTACTTTGTTAACCATGGATCGGGCCCCGCCTGATCCTCCTGATCCCCCTGATCCTCCTGAAAGAGTGTCATCTCCGATAGAAATGGAGATGTCTCCTCCGGTTTTCTCCCAACTGGGTACGAAAAGACGCATTGAAGCTCCGTCATCCCCGTCAGTACCGCAAAAAAAGACTCCTCCGAATTTTACTCAAACTTCTGAACCTACCCCCAATGAATCGCTTTTTATCCACTCGTCAATCTCAGATACTCAAAAAGCCTACTCAATCCTCGATAAGGGCCCCTTTATTGTGCATGTTTCTAGGACAGAATCTTCCCCTTCTAGTGGCACAACCATTCGTCCTATAATTTTTGGCCAGTTGCTTTCTAAAAATAAAATTAAAAATGTTGTTAATGATGGTGTTAAAAAAATTGGACGTAACCGTCTATCAGTGGAGTTTAAATCATTCAAGGACGCCAATGATTTTATAAATAACCCTCTGTTAGGACTTTATAAGTATACCCCGTCAATTCCAAACTATAATATCACCCGTATGGGTCTAATAAGAGGTATTCCCACAGAACTCACAATGGATGAACTGGTGGAATCTTTAATCATTCCGGAGCATTGCGGCATGGTTCTGAAGGCAAGACGTCTAAATAAGAAAATTATTGTAGAAGGCAAATCTACATGGATTCCTTCACAAACAGTGGTCTTGACTTTTAAAGGGCAGTCCCTCCCAGAAAAAATTTTTTCATATTATACGTCAATACCAGTTGAAACTTACCAATTACCGACTATCCAATGTAACAATTGTTGCCGCTTTGGACATATAAAATTGCAATGCCGCTCTAATCCCAGGTGCTACCGATGTGCTCAGCCTCATTTGGGTGAAAGTTGTGATGTTGGTGAGGATAAATCCACCTGTCTTTATTGCTCGGGCAATCATTTTGCCATAAATAAATCTTGTCCAGAGCAATTAAGACAAAAATCAATTAAAATTAAAATGTCCCAGGATTGCATATCCTTTCAGGAAGCCTCTGCATTATTTCCAACGTCTAGAAGATCATATGCAGACTCATCGAAATCCGTTATGGCTCACCACTCTACCATACCCCAATCCTATCCTTCTGTACTCACATCATCACAATCTTATAAAAAAACTGTTTCCCTTTCACCACGCCCTCGACCAGTCCCAGGTAAAAGCTATGATAGAGAGGCTCACCAGGCTATTTCTGGCTCTCTCCCATCTTCGCTTCCTAATGGATGTGCCTTCATCAACTCTTCGCAATCATCTGAGACTTCCCCAAATGAGGATTGCCTTGACCTCTTGTGGCTTCTTGTCATTAATATATTATCAAAGTTCAGTGATGTCCCACTACCGCCCAACGTTGCACCTAAAATTATGCCACTCCTTCACCTCCTTACTAAAAATGGCCCTGAACATTTTACAGTGGAACACTAAAAGTATTAGGCGTAAAAAACCCGAACTTTTATATTTCTTTAATAAATTTGCTCCAGCTATCCTTGCTATTTCGGAGACATGGTTAGTGCCGGGCTCGCATTTCAGCGTCCCTGGATATTCGTGTCTCCGGGATGACAGAGACGATGGCTACGCCGGTAGTGCTTTAATAGTCAGTCGCTCTGTATTTTTCACACAAATTCCCCTCCCTTCTCATAGTCAGAATATAAATGCTGTTGCAGTGAGAGTGAATAATATTTCGTTTGTTTCTATTTACATTCCACACCCCAATTTCTCAACCCTCCAAGAACTTCGCTCCATTATTATTACTCTCCCAACCCCACTTGTTATAATGGGTGACTTTAACGCTCACCATGTTTCATGGGGCTCTTACCGGTCCAACTCATTTGGGTTGCTTTTAATGGATCTCCTTGATGAATTGAATCTTTGTGTTTTAAATACTGGCAGCCCCACAAGACGTACTTCTCCATCACAAAATCCGTGTTCCGCCGTGGACTTATCCATTAGTTCATTAAACTTATCATCACTTCTATCTTGGAGTGTTCTAAACAGTTCATTTGGAAGCGATCATTTTCCGGTTCTAATGAGTCTGCCTGATAGAACTTTGACAATTCGTAACCCTGCTCCCCTTTTAAAATTTAAATTAAACAAAGCCAATTGGTCAGCTTTTTCTGACGCAGTAGACAACAAAGTGTCTTTACTCCCAATCATAACAAGTGAATCAGCCCCCTCCGCTTACAAAGATTTTGTAGACTCAATTATAAGCTCCGCTGAAGCGAATATCCCCTTGAAACGTTCCACACGCCGAAAGGTTTCCCCTCCATGGTGGGACAGCGAATGTACTGATGCTGTAAAAAAGAGAAAAGAAGCTGAAAAACATTACAACTCCGCCATGACTAATGAGAACTTTTTATGCTACAAACAGGTGGACGCGCGAACTAAGAGGTTGCTTTCCAAAAAGAAAAAGCTTGGTTGGACAAAGTTTTGTGAAAGTTTATCTCCTGGTACACCATCTTCCATTGTATGGCGTCAAATAAAAAGATTCCGGGGGTCTCTTAGCACTCAAAACTTGTCATCCAATGATCCATCCACTTGGATATCCTCTTTCGCTGATAAATTGGCTCCATCATCCGCTCCTAACAGCGACTGTCTCCCAATTGCCCCTTCTACGTTTATGCCATCTACTGGCAATTTGGACATGGCTTTTTCTTTTCAAGAACTTCAAATGGCCCTTGGCGGTCTCGTTGATTCCTCCCCCGGTATCGATGGAATCCCATACTCTTTCCTTGTAAAAGCAACCGACAAGGTAAAGTTATATTACCTAAGCCTAGTAAATTACTTCTTTGATAAAGGTATCATTCCAGAGGATTGGCATAGACAAATTGTCATTCCATTGCTTAAACCCGGTAAAGACCCATTAGACCACAACTCGTATAGACCTATAGCCCTGTCTTCAACATTACTTAAAATTGCAGAGCACATGATCAAAAATCGCCTGGAATGGCTGGTGGAAAGTCGCAACCATCTGGCAAAATCCCAGTTCGGTTTTAGAAAAGGTTTTAGTACCCTAGATAGTCTTAGTATCATGACAACAGACATTCGCCTGGCATTTAAAAACAAAAAATATGTAGTTGGGGTGTTTCTTGACATAGCGTCTGCCTATGACAATGTCCTCCTTCCGGTGCTCAGGGATAAACTTCGCCAGCTGAGTGTCCCAGAGAAGTTGGTTCGTCTCATCTTCAACTCCATATCATCCAGATCTGTTGAGATCAGATACCAAGGTGCTATCCTCTCTCCTAGGTCTATCTGGAAGGGTCTTCCCCAAGGTTCAGTCCTCAGTCCTCTTCTCTATAATATATATACCTATGACCTCGAAGCAACTGTTGATTCATTTTGTCAGGTTCTACAATTTGCAGATGATTTGGCGTTGTATGTAATGTCAGACTCCGTAACAATTGCATCCTCCCGTATCAACTCTGCTCTAGCATACTTGAGCGACTGGCTAGTAGAGCATGGTCTATCATTGTCGGTTTCCAAATGCTCCTCTGTAGTTTTTACCACCAAACGCAATATTCCAACGCCGAACATTTTATTTAATGGAGATGCTATTCCTGTTGTCAACCATGTTAAGTTTTTGGGCATTACACTTGATCCTAAATTATCTGGGATCCCTCACTTCAGTAATGTTGCAGGGAAATGTGAGAGGGGAGCTAACGTCCTTCGTGCTTTGTCAGGTGTTTGGTGGGGTTCTCATCCATTCACCCAAAAACTTCTCTATAATGCAATAGTCCGATGCCACTTTGATTATGGCTCCTTTCTTTTAGATCCTTGCAATAAATTACCACTCGACAAGTTGGTTAAAATCCAGTCAAAATGCTTGCGCATTATTTTAGGTGCAATGAAATCATCTCCTATAAATGCCCTTCAAATTGAGTGTGTTGATCCTCCCCTTTATCTCCGCAGGCAATATCTTAGTGATAGGTTCTTCCTTAAGATTATTCAAAACCCCTCACACCCTCTTCTAGGAAAATTAAAAACCTTATTTCAAATTAGTCATTCATCGCATAATACCCCCTCAAAAACCCCTTGTATCATTCATAGTTTTAGTAAATTCATCAGACCCTCCATTCCTGTAGAAAAGTTCTCTACGCACCCCCTTTTTAGTACCAATTTCGAAGCACTCTCTATAAAGCCTAAAATAATTCTGAACTTTGGTATTGACAAAGACTCCCCTACCGCCCCCCAAATCTTTTTAATGAGACTGGCGTCAGACTTTCCTGACTGGCTTACAATTTTCACCGATGCCTCCAAATTGGAAGAGGGTGGCCATGTTGGAGCAGCCGTTTGGATTCCCGCCCATAGAATAGTCCTGAGCTATAAATTGTCTTCACTGTCATCTGTGTTTACGGGAGAGGCAGTTGCTATCCTAGAGGCTGTTTTATTTGCTGAGTCCCATAATTTGCAGCATAGCATTATTTTCACGGACTCCTTAAGCTGTTTACACGCCATCTTAGCTAACCCATTTAAAGCTAAAATTAAATTCCCAGTAATTTTAAGGATTCGGGAAGCATTGCTGCGTTGTGAGTCGAAAGCGGTAACAATTGTTCTAGCCTGGATTCCGGGCCATTGCGGCATTCCCGGAAATGAAACTGCGGATTCATGTGCCAAGCAAGCTACTTCTAGCGGATCCATAGGTTACGCAAAAGCCTTTCACCACGACCTTTTTCCTCTCGCTCACATTCACCTTTTAAAATCTTGGCATTCTGATTGGCAAATCACGAGAAACCATGCGGGTAGATACTATTTTGACATCCAACAGCACATCCCCAGTAGACCATGGTTTTTTAAGCAGAAACACCACAATAAGCATACTGTTTCTACCATCTGCCGCCTAAGAATTGGGCACGCTTGCACACCAGTCCATCTTGCGAAGATCAGGGTACGGGATAGCTCCCTTTGTGATTGTGGGTTAGATGAAGGAACAACGGACCACATATTTTTTAACTGTCCAAAATTTTCCCCCTCCCTCTACGATCTCTTACCTCAAAATATTCCCCGTCCTACTAATTTTAAATGCATTTTAAGTATGGTAAATTCTCCACCTTTTTTAAAAGTTTTAATATCATTCTTATCCGTAAACAACATCAAGCTATAAATAACTCTTGTGTGTGTGTATTATATTTATAATATTAACTAATCGCATGTTGTGTTGTCCTTGTTCTAGGTAAATTTGCTTAAAAACGCAAAATTATAATTATTTATTATTATACGAATCCTTCCGTGTATTGGCTACCTACGTGACATTGGCGGAATTGTGTTAGACACAAAACATGCCATAAACAAAAGAAGAAGAAGAAGAAGTCACTATTCCACGCGGACGAAGTCGCGAGCACAGCTAGTTAGTTATAAGATGTTACAGCTAAAAACGGCCACTTTTAACTATATCGCCATATTTAACTAAACCATAACAGGTCAGATGTTCATTAGGTGACGTAAAAATGCTAAATTACTTCATTCAAATAGTTTGTTGAGCATAATTTGATTTTCTATCTCTAGTTACTAGATATGTTTTTTTTTTCATTGGCGGCGCTAGTGTACGCCGTAACTCTTAATGTATTTTACAAAAAATAAATTAAAATTTATTAAGATTCCATTCCATTCCATTCCATTTATTAAGAGACCATAAGTCGAAAATGAAATTCAGCTGTTCCATACAAAACATCAATATTCATTCGACCAAAATGTATGGAACAGCTGAATTTTATTTTCGAGTTAGGGAGTTGGTCCAATAGTAAGAGTTGTTCGTTTGTATCACGGGAGTCGTCTCCGAAGGTTAGGACGGTGATAAAAAAGTGATCCTGTATATACATATCTGTATGCCTCCATCTAGCCACATCCTTGATCCTAATTGAATTGTTATTTTACTGAATTGATTTTACTTTGAATTTTAATTGTAAGTGTATTGAGTTTATTTTATTTTAATTTAGTTTGATTTTAATTTGATTTGATTTTAGTATTATATTATTATATTTTATTAAGGAAACATACAGCTTTATATCACACATATAAACAATTAAAAAATTTAATACAGTAGCCTTTAAAGTTTCCACTGTTACAAAAATAAATGTTTGTTGAACAACAATGCGAAAGAAAAAAAAAAACCAAATATATCGAAACAAAAATACAAAACTAACATCAAAATCAGGTTGAAAATATACATATTAAATTAAAGTTAGGTTTTAATTTAATTTGATTTTAATTGTAATGTAAATTGTATTATGTAATAACATAGCTCTTAAGTTCCATTGTTACTAACCATTATGAATGTGTCTTTGATACTTGAACAAATTGAATTAATAATAATAATGACGCCATTATATTTGTTAAAAAAAGTAAGTGATGTAAACAGTTTTCATTTAAAACTAGACTAACAAAATTTCAATTTGTGTTGTGCAGCTAGCGGAGATCACCCGGCACGGATGGGTGACCGCGGGCGGGCGCGGCGAGCTGGAGCAAGAGCTTCCCATGATGGAAGTGGTGCAGACACGTGTTTTACCTTCAGCTGAGTCCGTTGACCCCGACGTACTGCAGGTGGGTACCTACCACAGGAGCTTTTTTTTATAAATTTTACGGGTAAGCACAATGCCTTAAACTCACCTGATCTTAAGTGCACTTCACCCGGAATCCTCAACTACTGAGGCGCTGGCTATCTTATCTCTAGCTGCCGGAACACAACAATGCTACAAATATTGTTGTTATGGTGACATATTTAGACAAGATGGTGGTAGCTAGCCAGGCGTACAAACAAGCCCTACCACCAACCAAACCGAGTACACAAACATGTACTCCCCGCTGGGAATCGAACCCGGAACCTCTGGGTTAAAACCGGTGGTCTTAACCACTAGACCACATAGGCGGTATTGCTATTATTTATAATTTAACATTAATTCTTGATATAATTTTTCCTTTATAGGCCATATGCAGTTTAGGGTGTTTCAAGCAGCGAGACAAACTTATACAAGACTTATTGAGCCCACAGTAAGTAATTGTTTACATAATTTTCTACTTATAATGTTAAAGTTGTAACTAAAATAACTTTTTCTTTTGTTGTGTTTATGATATTTTTGTAGGTAACATAAAAGACATTGTAATCCATTAAAGAATCGACAAAGGCTCCGCTCCGACCAGCCCTAACCCCTCATTCTATCCAGGCTTCTGATGACATTATATTTAAAACTAGCTGTGCTCGCGACTTCGTCCGCGTGGAATAGTGACTTTCGGCAGCATTTTTAATTTTTTAGGCTCTTTTTCCGTTTTTGCAACATTTTTCACTGATGCTTCGCTCCTATTGGTCGCAGCGTGATGTTATATAAATGGACTATCCAACACAAAAAGAATTATTCAATTCGAACCAGTAGTTCCTGAGATTAGCGCGTTCAAACAAACAAACAAACAAACAAACAAACAAACTCTTCAGCTTTATAATATTAGTATAGATGATATGCAATTAGATACTGAAGGTAATTAAAGAAACAAGAATCATTTCAAGACTGATGAACGAAATGGTAAATTAATTATTGATTTTTTATTGCAACTGGAAAGGTCATATACATAGAATTTGCAGTAAATTAAATCGATTTTTGTTTGCTCTTTATCGTCTAAGATGTCGTAAGGAATAATAACGGCTTATTCAAAGTTCCTTTTCTAAATCATAGACCGCGGCCAAGAGATCCATTCAAACTGGTATTTCCCAAGTGTAATAGTGCTCTTTTTTAGAATAACTGTCACATAATGCCCATACGGATACATAACAGAATACCCATTGATATAAGACAGCATCCCACAACATTATTTCTAAGTATACAAAAAAATGGATTATTGGTTATAATTTAAAAGAGTTTTTTGACTCGTAGCAAGCATATTATTACTATTACTATTATTTGTATTGTATCTATATTATTTTGTTGTCTATGTGTTAATTTAATTTATGTGCTTACCATTTTAATATAATCTTTCCAATGATATTTTGAATTCTAGACATGTATTTGGTTTTTATTTTATTTTTTAGTATTATGATTTATTGTCTTATAATTTTTATCATGGCTGTTTTGTATAGATTTAATTTTAAAGTTTATGCATGCTGTAACTAGCGGCCGCTCGCAGTTTTACCCGCGTGGTTCCCGTTCCCGTGGGAATATCGGGATAAAAAGTATCATATGTTTTAATCCAGGTTATAAACTATCTGTATGTCGAATTTCATCTAAATCTATCCATCCGTTTGCAGCGTGAATAAGCAACAAATATACACATACGCACACACAAACTTTCGCATTTATAATATTAGTGTCATTAGTGTGAAAAAATATATATATATATATATATATATATATATATAAACATTTATAAATAGCTTGCTTACTTCTTAACTGATCTTTAGTATTTGTAAAAATATTATGATCGGATGTTAATGACGGTAGTTGTTAACATAGAATGGGCGACTTTGGCTTTCAAAGTAAGAAGTAAATAGTGTTGAATAATTTCGGCGGGCTGGTTAGAACCACGATAGCTCAATTGGAAGAGCACCTGACCCGGTATGTCAGAAGGGTACAGGTTCAAACCCTGCTCGTGGAAATTTTTTCAACATTTGTGTTTTTGTAATTTGTTCGCAACAAAATTTGCGTTAAAAATTATATAAACATTTATGTCATTAGTGTGATTATAGTATAGTGTGATTCTCGTGTCACATGTTAGAAATAGAAATAGAAATAGAAATATCATTTATTGCCAATACTGTGGGCAAATTGTGCAGATGGTAATGCAAAACATAAAAACATTAGACACAACAGTATAGTTGCCATACTTCTCCGAAACGGCTCGATCGATTTTTATGAAATTTTATATGTATATTCGGTAAGTCTGACAATCGGTCGTAATCTATTTTTTATACCCCTAAGTGATAAGGGTGGTCCACCCCAAACATTTTTTCTTCTAATACAAAATGTTCCACGATTTATTTGTTTTGTTGTCATAGAAACGATTTGATTGTATTGTTGACATAGAAACTGTCAAAGCGATACGAAGTCCGCCGGTTCAGCTAGTATTACTATAATATTTGTTATTATTATCCCAGCCACAACACGGAGAAGGTGATATACTTCCTATTGCTGGAGCGCAAACGGCGAAGGCCTGCGCGCGACGACGAACCCCGCCCCGGAGCGCCCGCGGCGCCCCCGCCGCCCCCCGACCCGCCGCGGAAGCGACTCGACACATGCCGGGTAAGGAAAGATTTTCATTCGTTCACTGGTTCACTCATTCGCTCACTTATAGACTCGTTCACACCGCGGAAGCGACTGTATACATGGCGGGTGTGGCCGTTCACTGTCGATCATTCATTCACTCACGTATAGACTCGTTCAAACACTCATTTAGTCTCAGTCAATCAACTTAAATAAACACGATCACATAATTCCACATTTATTCCTTAATTAGATTTCTCGTCCACTGATTCGTCCATTCACTCACTTACTCTCAAAAAAATAAGTTATCATTTATGATTTACTTATACCATTCATTCATTTATATAATTGCTCATTTTATTACTTCTACATTCACTGAATTATTCACTCATTCATACCCTCCCCCCCCCCGCGACGACGGAGCCACCCACGGAGAAGATGGATATTGTTGTCTATTCGTAGAATCAATAACTCACCTGCCGGGTGCCGGCCATGTTTGACTTATACATCGTTCATTTAGTCATCATTCAAAAATTATTATGTCTTCGTAATCATCCTATTATAAACTTCCGGTGATATCCTCCCTAAAAAAGAGAGAGACATTTACTTCTCTCATTATTTATTCACTCACTCATTCATTGATACATTCGAGCCATAAAACTCACCAACAGTCTTAATTGATCAAGCAATATTTAAAAAAAATAACTAAACATCATTCCATTTATATTATTTGTTAAGTCAAAGAAGTAACGTTAATTTTTAGGGTTCCGTACCCAAAGGGTAAAACGGGACCCTATTACTAAGACTCCGCTGTCCGTCCGTCTGTCACCAGGCTGTATCTCATAAACCGTAATAGTTAGACAGTTGAAATTTTCATAGATGATGTATTTCTGTTGCTGCTATAACAACAAATAACTAAAAATCAGAATAAAATAAATATTTAAGGGGGCTCCCATACAACAAACGTGATATTTTGCTCGTTTTTACTCGATTTTTTTTTTTTTTTTATTTTATTGTGGCACGCCAAAATGGCTTCACCCTGCCTGATGAAAAGCAGCCAGTGAAGCCCAAGAAGTGAAAGCGTACATCACAGCGCTACCACGCTATGCCGAACGCTCACACAATGGCGGCCTAAATGCTTTTTCATATTGATAACGGCAACAGGTAGACGCTTGAAATTTTCACAGAATATTTAGTTAGGTATATATTCACTTTAAAAATAAATAATTAAAATAAAATCAAACAAATATTTAAGTGGGGCTTCCATACAACAAACATGTTTTCTCAATCTCACTTTCACAAGGGAATCCGGTTTGGGCTGTCCAAATTATTAAAAAAATGTTTTAATTTTGATTTTATAAATAACAAATGTCACTTTTTAATTTACTGACCTCAGGGTCGGTGACTCGCGCCTGCGTCACTAACCCCGAGTTACAGTTCTCAAGCTCGTTTCTTCCTTTTGTTTCAGGTAAACGGACAGTCGGCCCATTTCGGACAGATCAGCGAAGGTTCTCCGATCACGCCGCGAAGATCACAGTTCAGGTACTATATCGTATTGTACTGTCTCTTTGTATGAAATCATTGCAAATATGCTTGTGATTTCAATCTATAAATTTTTCTAATCTAAAGTACACATGACTGTACACACGGCGACAGATCAACCTACCCAAACCTATCAAATTTCTCCAATGAATATTGATCCTTATAACTAAACGATAAAGTTCAAAATTGATTGTAGAAATTTGACAGTTTGACTTATCCAAAACTGTGAAATTTTTTCAATACATTTTCAACCTTATTATCCCACATTCATAAAGTTCAAAATCTATTGAGGAAATTTCTCAATTTTTGGTAGTAGTACAGGCGTGTTTACATTTTATTCTAAAAGTAAAAATATTTTATTGTTATTTAGATGACATGGAGTTGTTAATACTTTTTAAAAAACGTTACTATAGCTAGACCGCTTATCTGAGTCCTCGCCTGCGGTAGGTACGCGGGGCGGGAGTTACGTAGAGCCTCTGCCACGAGTACGAGCGTTTAGCGACGCGGCGAACGGATTTCTAGTTAGAACCTGGATTAACACATAGGATAAAAAGTATCCTATGTCTTAATCCAGGTTTTAAACTATCTGTATGCCGAATTTCATCCAAATCCATCCATCTGCTGCAGCGTGAAGAAGCAACAATTATACGAACATACATACACACAAACTTTCGCATTTATAATATTAGTGTGATTATATATTACACTCATTAGGGGAGGCCTATGTCAACAGTGGACTAATATAGGCCGATGATGATGATGATGATGATATATTTGGTGGTTGTAACAACCCTACAGGTATTTAATGGTTTTAACAGCTCCAATGTTACCTTTTCACCAACTTTACGCATTGGACATTGCAAAACTGTCAAATGCCTTCAATGTATGTTCAACCATAACTCATAGAAATAAAGTTCATAGTCAATTGAGGAAATTTGACGGTTTTGTATAGTCTGATATGCAGGCGTGTGTACTCTACTACACTGATCACTGGTGATGATGATGATGGTGATGGTGATAATGTTGCCGATGATGAGAGCGCATGATTGAGGGCAGGTTTCCCCGCAGCCGTTCGGCGTCCAGCCGCCGAGCCGAGGGAAGGAGCTCTCCCCAGCTACCCGCAAGTCCACCAGGTATGTACTGTAATTAAATCATTTATCGTTCTTTATGGCCGTTAAGGTGTACAATCATTTGCCAAATTACTTAAAGGTGCGCCGTCCGTAAGTGACAAGTGTCATATGTTTTATTTGAAATGTCGTCGTCCATAGTTATTTGATGCCGCGCGGCCATACTAATTTTGTATGGGGAATTTAAGGTGCTTAATAAAAAATATTATTTAAATAACCACTTGATGAATCGAAAATGTAGTCTAGCAATTTGTAGTTTATCCATTGATGATTGTTTAGACAAAATCAGAGGTACAATAATTTAGATAAACTATAAGAAATCTACTAAACGCCGCCACTCGTTTTCATGATTTTTGCCCAACTTTAAATGATATTGTAGAAAAAACTATAGCGTGTTATGAATTTATGGTTCTGACAAATTGCAAACACGTTCCCTATGATATTAAATATATATTTTGTTCATTTAATACGATAGTATTTTCAATTATATTTACTTAACCGTAACTGCATTTTTGGCATTTTTTGGTCGGCGCACCCTTAAAAGCCCTACCAGACGGTAAATTTGAGAATGAGCTAAACAGAATTTTAATTGCTGAAGTTTAGTTAAAATATAATTAGTTACCGACATTTATTTTTAGTTATAAGATTTTATTTGTTTAAAAGATTGAAATTTGCGATACCTTTAATGGGTCATGTTTATGGGATTTTTATATATATATATATATATTTTAATGATCTATGTAATACCAACATGTGGCAATAAATGATATGAATATGAATGTGAATATTGTATAGTCGACCATGAAATCGCTTTATCACTTTTGACAAAAACTTCCATTACAATAAAATTTCGCTAAGGCTCATTAATTGTCAATGATGACAACGTATCTGTCACTTGGTCTTTTAAACAAAAATAGAACTTGTTGTTTTATTAAATGCAAACAAAATTCACTTCTAAGGTGGTAAAGCAATTTCATTGTCGACTATACATTGAAATCCCTTCGGAGCATAAAGTGCAATACGCAAAATGTGTACGACACGCAAAATGAGCAATACGCAAAATGTGCAAAAGAGCCCTAAGGCCACGTTCACCACACCTTTCAGAGAGCATTGTATTTTAACCATAAATTTACTTTATAAGTACTAACTTCATCATTTTAACACAATTAAAAATTATTTTCCAAAAATAATAAAAAATTAGAAAAGTTTCTTCGAGCCCGCAAGAAGAAATCGTAGGAGACGTGATATTGTTTCTGACAAGAAATATAAAGAAAAATTGAAATTACAGAATAAATTACTTTCTCTATTGAGCTTATCTCTAAAGAGATCTATATACTATACTAATAAATCTAATATATAAAATTCTCGTGTCACAGTTTTCGTTGCCATACTCCTCCGAAACGGCTTGACCGATTTTGATGAAATTTTTTGTGCTTATCCGGTATCTATGAGAATCAGCCAACATCTATTTTTCATCCCCCTAAATGTTAGGGGTAGTCCACCCCTAAATTTTTTTTTTTATTTTTTAGACAAAATTTTTAATTTCTATTTTTTTATGATACAACATACAAAAATACATACAATCCTCAATTTTCACCCTTCTACGATCAACCCTTATTTGTGGTACGAAGTCCGCCGGGTCAGCTAGTATACTATAATAATAATAATAATAACGGAGATTATTTGCACAGACACAACCAAGTAGCCAGAATAATTCACCAGCAACTTGCTCTTGGATATGGCCTTGTTGAATCGGAGGTGCCGTACTATAAGTACGCACCTGCGCCAGTACTCGAAAATGGTCATGCAACGCTCTACTGGGATCGCTCTATCATTACGGACAGGACTATTGTCGCCAATAAGCCTGATGTCGTGGTGGTCGACCGATCCCAGGGCCAGGTAATACTGGTTGATATCACCATACCTCATGATGAGAACCTCGTGAAAGTCGAGAAGGACAAGCTCAGTAAGTACCTTGACTTGGCTCATGAGGTTACCGCCATGTGGGATGTGGATTCAACCATTATTGTACCGATAGTCGTTTCGGCAAACGGTCTTTTAGCCAAGAGCCTCGATCAACACCTAGAGAGGCTCTCGCTGAAAGGTTGGGTCTGATGCAAAAGGCAGTACTCCTTGACACGGCACGTATTGTCAGGAGGTTCCTCACTCTGCAGCCCTGACCACCGGTAGTTTGGGCCCTGCCTCGCTGCTGGCGGTACTCTAGGATTAGGTTTTTATAATGTTTTATTGTTTTTATATTAAAATATTGTAAAAATCTAGTTTTAAGGAAAAAAATAAATAAAGAGTATAATAATAATAATATACCGCTCGCATTGTCCGCCGATTTCTCTCCCTCGTGCCCTTACGCTGGCCGACTATGCCGGGCTTAACCGCCATAGGCGAGAGGTATTTTGCCAATAATATATTAATATTCGACGTAACACAATGTTTAGAAAATAAAGCAAAACCGCAGATATGACTTCACTTACCTGCCAAGCTAGCTCACTATTAAAACGTTATTAAACTAATTGTGCTTATACATACAGGGACAGGGTGTTTGGTATTGTATATATATGCCCGAATATGGCAGACAGGGTTCAGTGAATAGAACCCTGGAAGATTATAAACATACCTGAAAAGCACCATATGGTCAAAATATTAAATTTTTTTTTTACTAAGTAAATTGCAAAGTTACAACCCTATATCCAGCTGATACAGTATCTTGGTCGTCAACCTCATGGTCCAAACGAGACAGAAGTCCAAACATGTCATGTCAGGAGGATTAATATGTTTTAAAATAGTATTTAAAAACAAATAAAAATTAAAAATTTATTTACTTACCTCGGAAAAAATTCAAAAAAAAATTCAAAATTCAAAATCATTTATTCAGTTTAGGCTACAAATAGCTCTTATGAACGTCATTTTATGCCATCGGTTCGTAAGTCTATCTACTCTGGGCGGGAGATCTTGTACTGAGAAGAACCGGCAAGAAACTCAGCAAGTGTCCAGCTCTTTTCTCCCTTACAGCGTCATAAATATTGGAAAATGCCCCATCATAAAAGGACACTTTCCATCACAAATAAAAACACAAAATGTAAAAAAAAGTAATTACTCGCACGGGGTCACGCGATCCGATCCGATCCGAACCCTTCGGAGACTCTGTGAGGGCACGGGGACGCGCACTTTTAAGTGTGCGATGCCGTACCCCTCTAGAAATCCCACGAAGATTCGTTTCAACACGGCTTGAGGTACCCTTTACGTACCTCGCCGCCCCTAAAACAAGCCCGGTGAAGCTGGAAATGCCCCTCGGCAAAAAGCAGTCTCTCCCAAAAATTTAAAAAAAAAAAAAAAAAAAAAGGTGTCACGCGCCAAAGTTGCAGCGACTCGTGCGTCGCCTCCAACGTCTTGTTTGTCAATAAAATGTCATCTTTGATCTTTGATGTGAATAAGGAAGCTACTAAAGGCGGGAGCGCTTTCCGACCGTCCGAAGTTAAAAAAATTTGCGCGTAAAGTTGTCTTGACCCCGTGCGAGTAGTTAAGGGTTAAATAGTACTTAATATATCAATGTTTGCAAACTATCGGATTTTTATCTATATTAATATTAATAATAATAATAATAATATGTCAGGAGGTTCCTCACTCTGCAGCCCTGACCACCGGTAGTTTGGGCCCTGCCTCGCTGCTGGCGGTACTCTAGGATTAGGTTTTTATAATGTTTTATTGCTTTTATATTAAAATATTGTAAAAATCTGGTTTTAAGGAAAAAAATGAATAAAGAGTATAATAATATTAATAATAAATAACGAATGGACACGGAAATGGAAATGGAATGGAATGGCGCGGGGAGGGTTATTTGATTGAGCAGTGGTTGTTTTTATTTATTTTTGTTTTATTATTATTATTATATAATATTTAGGCTTTAAGATACTATTTCCCAATTAAGTTAAGTAGTATAGTATAATTAAAAGTTAATAGAAAAGGACGTAATAAAATGTATTTATAAATACTCATTTATTATAGATTATTATTATTTAAGTATAGGTATCGGACAAGGAAATATTTCACGTTGCATTCAACATTGCACAAATTAAATTCTGGGATCGTAAAAAAAAAATATTAATATTATAAAGCTGAAAAGTTTGTTTGTTTGAACGCGCTAATCTCAGGAACTACTGGTTCGAATTGAAAAATTCTTTTTGTGTTGGATAGTCCATTTATCGAGTAAGGCATAGGCTATATAACATCACGCTGCGACCAATAGGAGCGAAGCGTCAGTGAAAAATGTTGCAAAAACGGGAACAAGAGCCTAAAAATTTTAAAATGCTGCCGAAAGTCACTATTCCACGCGGACGAAGTCGCGAGCACAGCTAGTAATTAATAAAATTATTCTCGCTTTATTATTCTTTTCCTCTATGATAGTAATGAAAGTACATAAATAACACTACATAATTATTATGTTATTGCAGCTGGTCACATACCACATCGAGTGTCATCTTTGGGTGGAACTCCGGCCACACCTGGATCGCCGTTAGGTAAGCGAAAATAGCACTTAGCTTATCACTTTCAGGGTACACTTTTCTCTATGTATACTTTTAGATTAGGCGTCTGTATTTCTTAGCGGAGTGTAACGAACAAACGAAATTAAAACATGCCTACTTACTAAAAACTAAATTGATTTAATCAATTTTAACTTGCATTTGAATAATTGGCAACTGATGCTAGTATGGAACAGCTTGTCTGTCGACAAAAGCCTCCTCTAAAGATTTCCACGTATTCCTGTCTCTTGCTGAACGGGTCTATATCGGACCAGCTATTTTTTAACACTTTTACCAATAACTTATTGTTTTTACATTTGCATACTGTAATGTAAATTGGTTCTTAAATTATACGTACACAGTATAATTGTGTTATTTTATTTTTCTATCAGCATCTCCGTCGATAAGGGAACACCATCACCAGCGAGCCAACTCGACGGGTCCTACGATAAGTCTTAACATAAGTAAGTACAGATTTTAGATACATTAAAACAAAAAAAAATATTTCGGTCCATACATATTTTTTATAGAAAGCCGTTGGTCCCGGCTGCATTAGCAGTCGTTATCAAAGATGGTTAATAAAGTCGTTAATAAAGATCTTCTAAATCGTTCTTAATCGTTCCCTGTGTGGTGCCGGGGATAAAAAAAGGGGTGTCGTAAAAGCCGACTAAGGGACCATTCCAGAGGATGGGCAGCAGCATCTCTCTGAGGTTACCCTCAACCTACTGCGATCGCCAACCCGCCTGCCAAGCGTGGCGATTACGGCAAATACCCCTCATATCCTTGGGGGAGGCCTTTGTCCAGCAGTGGACGTCTTTGGCTGAGATGATGATGATGATGATGATGAAATCGTTATAAAGTAAAAATAAAAAGTAAATTTATTTATGGTTTTTTTTTAAACTTAGACATACAATCTTTACCCAGTGTTAGGACAGTTCAAAGGCTTATTTTTAGTAAAAAAACCTCATATATGGTTTACAATTGAATAAAGTCAATTTTTAAATCTGAGCTGGAAAAAAATGCAAGTATTTTTTTATTCATCATCGTCACCATCTTATTACACGTCCTCACTGCTGGGGCACGAGCCTTTCCTATGGATGGATAGGGAGAACGGGGCTTTTTTTCCGATCCGATCCAAACCCCTCGGAGAATCTAGTAGGGCACGGGGACACGCACTAGTGCGTGATGCCGTTCCCTCTAGAAAACCTTCGAAGTTGCTTCGTTTCACACGGCTTGAGGAACCCTTTAAGTTTCTCGCCGCCCCAAACAAGCCCGGTGAAGCTCAAATGCGGTTCTGAGGCAATCAGCAAACTCTCCAAAAAACATGGCCTTTTTTTTAATTTTTTATTTTTTTTAATTTATAATATGTTATTTGCAGGCGGCGAGCCGGGCGAGGCTGTGATCATAATAAACGAATCACCGATCATGGGATCCCCGGTGTCCGTAAGACCGCACAGCCCTTCGCAATCTAACAGAGGTACGTATAGACGCCTGCGCATCACGCTATCCAAAACTGTCAATCCTTCAATAAATCTTTTAAAAAAAAAATTTATTTATTTATTTTAATTGGGTAGACCTCCTTGGTCGAGTGGTTTGTACACCGGTTTTCATGGTGTCGCCATCTCTGAGGTCCCGGGTTCGATCCCCGCCCCCCGACCGCCTAACCGATCGCTTTGACTACGCGTATAGTTTATGACGTCATCTTGCCACCTCGCACCGCCTATGAAAGCAATATCAAAAGCTAAAGTCTATAGCTTTCGATATTGCTTTCATAGGCGGCACGAAACGACAAGATGACGTCATAAACCACACACGAAGTCAAAGCGATCGGTTGGGCAGTCAATTTAGAAATTATAGTATTTCTAAATTGTCTTGGGTCTGGGTGTTTTCTATGTATAATAAGTATGTATTTAAGTATTTTAAGTATGTTTATCCTTTGTCTAGTAACCATTTAACGCGTTTCATAACGAAGCTTGTCTTGGTTTCTTTATTTATTTATTTATTTAATCGTTACATAAACAGCCAAGGCCTATATATGTAGTTATGAAAATGCATTTTTTATATCTTGTAAGGTAAGCATTTAGCCTTCATCCTACCTGACGTTAAGTGATGATAAGGCTGAATGTGGAAGCGCACTTCACCCGGAATCCTCACCTACTGAGGGCACTGGCTATCTTATCTCTAGCTGATAGATAAGATGGTGGTAGCTAGCCAGGCGGACAAACAAGCTCTACCACTTACCAAACCCGGGTCTAAACCAGGGATGGGCAAACTACGGCCCGCGGGCCATCTCCGGCCCGAAAATGATAGAAGTCCGGCCCGCGACTATCAAACAAGAATTCATGTGTGTTTCAGAAAATGGTATGCGTTTTCTGTATCAGTACTTTTATTTCACAAAAAAAATATTTATTTATTGAAAAAATACAGCAAAACATTCAATAGCCTGGCCCGCCATATATTTTGTTAGTAAATGTTGTCACGCGAATGAAAAGTTGGTTAAAACCCCTAGACCACAGGAGGCGGTAAATTTTTAGACAATCACATACATTGTTCTGATGCCAAGATAAGTAGCTAAAGCACTCGTTTTATGGAAAACAGAAACAACGACGGTACCACAACCATTCAGACCCGACACAATATAAAAAAAAGTTTGTTTTCGACATTGTCCCGACGGGGAATCGAACCCGGCACCTCAGAGTTAGCGCCACCCGAAGTCCGGCGTGCAAGCCACTCTTCTACGGACATGTATTACTATAGCCTGACCGCAACCGCTGTACCGCGCCTTAGGTATGCGCGGGGTGGGGTGAAGGTGGGGAGTGGGAAGTAAAGAGCATGAACTCACATGAGATTCGTAGTGTCAGACAGATCTTACGATATTGAAGCACAGTTTATTGAAGCTTTATATTTACGAGTATAATTACATCCAATCCGTTTTTGTCCAATATAATTTTTAGATAAGTACAATTAAAAAACCAATATAAATGAAATAAATCTTTAATTCTTGGAAATATAAAATCTTTGTAGCCATTTGTTACATGAAAAAAAAAAGAAAAAGTGACTGACATTCAAACCAAAAAATTAAAAACTATTTATTAGGTAAATAAATTACACTGACTATTCTGACATAGATTCTGTTTCAACTTCACTTTCCATTTGACTATCAGAGCTTGAATCAGAGTAATCCTGCAGATTTATTATTATTGGCTCAATAATATCATCGAACCTATCGTCGCGATCCCAGTAATCGATATCTCGAGATAATGCACGACCCATTTTTAGATATTTTATCTCATGTGCGTCTGACACAGACAGTCCGTAACAAATATGACTAGTTGCCGCCGTGAGCGATGACGGCAGAATGACAAAATGGAGCAACTGTTTCGCCCCCCCGCCTCGCCGCTCGCATACCCAAGGCGCGGTACAGCGGTTGCGATCAGACTATAATTACGAACTATTAAAGTTAAAAATAACGTTGAACTAGACGTAACTCTAATTACATCTATGTTAATGATGATTGATTTATTTACTAGCGGCCGCTCGCGGTTTCACCCGCGTGGTTCCCGTTCCCGTGGGAATATCTGGATAAAAAGTATCCTATGTGTTATTCCAGGTTATAAACTATCTGTATGCCGAATTTCATCCAAATCCATCCATCCGTTGCAGCGTGAAGAAGCAACAAATATACGAACATACATACACACAAACTTTCGCATTTATAATATTAGTAGGATTTAATTAATTAAAACGGTAACAAAAACTAATTACATTAATTAACAAGAATTACGACATTAAGCAAACTTTAACTTAAAAGGAATTCATAAATTACTAATGTATGTATTTTATTTGTAGTCAGGGAAAGATCTTCGCTGCCCGGGCCTACGACGACTTCCCAGTCGTCAGCGCAACCATCTATGTTCCCGAACTTAGGAACTATTACAGGTAAGGAGGGAATTGAAACAAATTACTGTAAGCAAGTAAATAGCCTATAACTGTCCCACTGCTGGGCTAATGCCTTCATCATTGAAGTTATCACTACAGTTCTATTGATGGGTAATTAAACTAAATAATTTATTTATTTATTTTATTAGTTAATTTTTAAAATGGGGTTTGGTGATCGATCACACAGTTGAGGAGCTGGATGGCGTAGTGGTTAACGCGCCCGGTCTGCGAGTGCTGAGGTTAAGCAACTTTCGCAAAGGCTAGTCATCGAATGGGTGACCAAAAATTTATCATCTCGAGCTCCCCCGTGCTTCGGAAGGCACGTAAAGCCGTTGGTCCCGGCTGCATTAGCAGTCGTTAACAACCACCAATCCGCACTGGGCCCGCGTGGTGGTTTATGGCCCGTTCTCCCTACCCATCCATAGGGAAGGCTCGTGCCCCACAAGTGGGGACATAAATTAGCTGATGATGATCGATCACACACCCGGGCTATGCATCGAAAAATCCAAAATACATTTTGCTCGACCGGGGAATTGAACCCGGTATCGGGCCGAGCACTGCCACTCGGCCACCGAGGCCTTAAGGTATCGTGATAGAGGTTGAAATTAGACAATAAGCCCCGCTTCAGATTGTGTGGTCAAACAGCAGCGATTCGGGAGGATTTACTAGAGACATCTTTTGAGAGTTTTAGGTGATACTAACCGTTTGTTCCCTCTAAACCAGATTCCCAAAATACCAGATGACCAGCATACCAGATTCCTAATTTATCAGATTCCCACAATACCAGAATTTGTACAGTCAAATCTATACTAATATTATAAAGCTGAAGAGTTTGTTTGTTTGTTTGTTTGTTTGTTTGTTTGTTTGTTTGAACGCGCTAATCTCAGGAACTACTGGTTCGAATTGAATAATTCTTTTTGTGTTGGATAGTACAACTAATGCCATAGAAGGTTGGCATCGGCGATTAAATACAAAAAAAACCTGCCAAACCTATATTGCTGTAATTTATTGTATTGCTTAAGAGCGTTTACGCCGCACACTAGCGCCGCCAATGAAAAAAAAACATATCTAGTAATTAGAGATAGAAAATCAAATTATGCTCAACAAACTATCTGAATAAAGTAATTTAGCATTTTTACGTCACCTAATGAACACCTGACATGTTATGGTTTAGTTAAATATGGCGTTATAGTTAAAAGTGGCCGTAACGTCTTATTTAACTAAACCATAACATGTGAGGTGTTCATTAGGTGACGTAAAAATGCTAAATTACTTCATTCAAATAGTTTGTTGAGCATAATTTGATTTTCTATCTCTAATTACTAGATATGTTTTTTTTTTCATTAATGGCGCTAGTGCGCGGCGTAAACGCTCTTAAAAAGGAAGCTTATTATTAAAATCGAAAAAAGTAATCTTCATTGTGTGGACAAAAAACAAATAGGAAAGGATATCATCAAGCATAGTAAAATAAATGGAATAATTTCAGATTGCCTGTTGAGGTATGCTTAGATAGATTATCGAAAATAAAATCCTATTTTCATTTATTTTCTTCATAATATATGTACTTATGGTATTGTGGGAATCTGATAAATTAGGAATCTGGTATGCTGGTTATCTGGTATTTTGGGAATCTGGTATAGAGGGAACAAAGCCTATTAACTATAGCAAGTGGCAATTGCGTCCATACATTTGGACGTGCGAATAAATGGATACATGTTCGCAATTCCGCGTGCGCGAACTAATATTTTGAAGGAGGCGCCTTTCACCCGAACGTTGCGCACTTTTAACGAGATATCTAACGCAGTTGACGTATTCTGTTGCACTTTGACCGAATTTACAAGGCCAACACTGTTTGTCTTATGTTATTTGTAAATTTAATTTAATTTATATATTATTTTAATGGAAATTTTATATTGTAATCATTGGTAATCAATTTATAATGTTATTATTATTATTGTTATTTTTTTATTATTTTTTTTTGTTCGTATTTGTTATATATTAATGTTATGAATGTGATTTTTATTGATTATTTTTAGATTATTTATTTTTGTAAGTGTATTTTTTTAATTTCTATTATTTTGTAAAACTAACGCTGCTATCGCATTGGGTACGCACCTGTAATGATAGTTGTAAGTGTTATGATCAATAAATAAATAAATAAATGTTAAATATAAAACAATTTTTAAAAACAATTAGACAATATCACATACATTGTTGTACAATTGTAGCGATGACTTGATTTCAATGATGGAGGCTTTTGCCCACCAGTGGGACAATTATAGGCTGTTTACTTACACGATACCTTTCAAAAGTATTATTTGCGCTTGTCATTTTGCAATTGCATAGACGATTCCAAATTAATGTCAAATTGACGATGTTGTTCTATCAACATCATTCAAAAACGCGTCGCGATAGCAATCACTGACACTTGTGTGTAAGTTTGAGGTTCTAGAATAGCTTTCAAATGTCAAATTGAAAGGTATTACGATAGATTTTAGAGTTAGACAATATGCCCCCTGATTAACCTTTTAACTGTACTGCCCCCCTAGACAAGTGGCAAAACGCTAAGAGAATAGAAATGAAATATAATGGTTATTGTACGGGATTGACATAAATCAACGATACATATAAATGACGTTTATGTCAATCCTATACAATAATCATCTATATATTAATACGGGAAGCAAAAGCTTTGTACCCCTTTTTACGAAAATTGTGCCGACGGCGGAGTATGAAAATTCGCACACATAAAGTTTATACAGGGTGTCCCAAAAATGGCACGCCAGGCTGACACTGGAGATAGCTTAGCTATAAACCTATCAGATAAAAATAACATGACTCTAGTAAAAGTCTCATAGTTTTGGAGAAAATTACACTTTTTTATGTTCTAAAAACTCCACTTTTAGTTCGTTTTAAACCTATCAGATAAAAATAACATGACTCTAGTAAAAGTCTCTTAGTTTTGGAGAAAATGCCACTTTTTTCTTTTCTCAAAACTTCGCTTTTAGTTCTTTTTTTTTTTCCTTTTTTTTTTGTTTATTTTTTTATCTGATAGGTTTATAGCTAAGCTATCTCCAGTGTCAGCCTGGTGTGCCTTTTTTGGGACACCCTGTATAGAGAAGAAGTACAGAATGTTATTTTTTTTTAATTATGCATAAAAAATACAATAAATCAATGAAACAAACATTACACACACTACCATGTATTTGACACACGCGCATATATACTCATTTCAAAAAATGGAAGAGGAGCGGCCGAAATCTGTCAATGCCAATCCAAACTCACATTCTATCTTTTTTAATTTTTCATTGCTTAGGATACAATCCGTGTTGCCTTAATAAAATTACGGTCGAATTCCGACCACTGGGCGTCCACTAGTTCTATTTAATTTCTATTCTATTAGCGTTTTGTCACTTGTCTAGGGGGCTGTACTTGTTAATTTATTTTTGAGGTCAATAAATACTCTCTCTTTCTCTGACTGATTCCGTATTTGCAGGCGTATCCCCGGGCGCGGGGGCGGGGGCCGCGGGTGCTTCGGCCCCGTGGCGGGTTCGATTGGCGACCATAAAGAACTCCTTCCTAGGCTCTCCGAGGTTCCACAGGAGGAAAATGCAAGGTGAGTAAAGAAACACGAAAGAAATTCGTGCAATTACTACTTTATGCATCATCATCATCATCATCATCAGCTCATTTGTATGTGCCCACTGCTGGGGCACGAGCCTTCCCTATGGATGGAAACATCACAGGAAGAACAGGCCGTAAACCACCACCTGCTAATGGGGTATTTGACTACAATGAAAATATTGTTCAAACTGTTGTTAACTTAATAGTAAACATGTTTTTAAACTAATTTAGCCAGCACATAATTTTAAAATAAGTATGATTTTTATAAAAAATCATTAATAACATAATAAAATTTTTATGATTGACCACGTGATCAAAAACGCACGGGATGACGCTGAATCTGGAGTGACGTCACCAGCTTGTTTACAGTAAATGTCAATCAAAGTTTTGTACGTTTAATTTGACAGCTAAAAGTTTGCTTACAAGCAGGTGACGTCACGACATCACGTGACCTGCATGCATGGCGTCTTCAGCGTTTTGGCGGCTATTTTATTAATTTGAATTTTAATGGCGATTTTCATAAAAAATAAAGAAATTCATAACGAATTAATCAAATTGCAAATATATGATGCTATAATGAACCATTAGACATATTTTTCTAAAACCTGTCAAATCGCTTTTTTCGCTGCGATCTGAACCAGAGGGACTATATTGAAACCGTGATAAAAACAGCGTCACGTAAACTCAGTGTCCTGAACAGGGTGCGGCGATTCTTCACGCCGGATCAGTTGTGCCTTTTGTACAAGACACAGGTGCGATCATGCGTGGAATATTGCTCGCACCTCTGGGACGGTTCCGCAATGTACCTTCTCGATGCCTTGGACAGATTGCAGCGGCGCGCTATACGCATTATCGGCAGTGCAGAGGTCACTAATGCTCTCGAGCCCCTGCAATTGCGTAGAGATATAGCGTCACTCAGCGTCTTCTACCGCTTATACCACGGCGAGTGCTCTGAAGAGCTTTTTGACCTTATCCCACCTTCTCCCTTTCTCCATAGGAGTACGCGTGCTACTCTCCGGAGTCACCACTGTACTGTCTTGAACATTCCATCGCGCACAAAGAAATTTGGTGACTCGTTTTTCTGTCCAACTTCCAAAAGATGGAATAGTCTACCAGCACACGTTTTCCCTCCTTCCTATGACCCATGTCATTCAAACGAGGCGTGAAGAGGCACCTTGTGGGCCGGCAGAGTGAGGGTGACTGATGCTGCGTTGTTTTCTCGCTGCACCAGTTGTCCTTACGTCTGGACTCCATTTCCACTTAACATCAGGTGGAGTGGAGTCATTTGCCGAGCTATGTATAAAAAAAAAAAATAATACCCCATTGATGGTTGTTAACGTCTGCTAATGCAGCCGGGACCGACGGTTTTACGTGCCTTCCTTCCTCCATAGGAATACACGTGCTGCTCTCCGGAGTCATCGCTTCACTGTCACACATGCCATCGCGCACAAAGAAATTTGGTGACTCGTTTCTTTGTCGCACCTCCAAAAGATGGAATAGTCTACCAGCACACGTTTTCCCTCCTTCCTATGACATGGGGTCCTTCAAACGAGGCGTGAAGAAGCACCTTGTGGGCCGGCAGAGTGAAGTTGACTGATGCTGCGTTGTTTTCACGCTGCACCAGTTGTGTTCGCGTCTGGACTCCATTTCCACTTAACATCAGGTGGTATGGAGTCATTTGCCGTGCTAGGTATTACAAAAAAAGCACGGAGGAGCTCGAGATCATACATTTTTGGTCACCCATCCGATGACAGGCCTTTGCGAAAGTTGCTTAACCTTAGCAATCGCAGACCGGGCGCGTTAACGTCAGCGCCATCGAGCTCTAACTCTACTCTAAATCTAAATCTAACACTGACTCTAATTGTTACAGCGTCGTCTGAAGAAGTCCACCTCACCCCCGAGTCTTCCCCCGAGCTGACCAAACGCTCCTGGTTCGGTTCCCTGTTGTTGTCGGCTGACAAGGAGGAAACGTTCACCGCCTTGGTGAAAGGCAAGCCGCTGGCGACAGTCAAAGCTGACTTAATACATGCCTTTTTGAGTGTAAGTGATACTTAAGCTGTGTATATATAAGGTTTGAGATACACCTTGCTCTCATAAGAATATAATATTCACTTACATGAGAAACAATCTATAAGAACTTAAATAATATCATTCATTCAGATCATAAAGAAAAATACTGTATGTAGTATTGTATTATCAGTACAATTTTTTCGATCATTCGTTGCTAACTGAACAATATATTATTTTTTCTAAGTTATCTTAACAACAATTATTTTATATGTAGACTCTACCGTCTTATTACAAAACGTGGGCTAAAGATGGTACTGGGTCTAGTTTAAACTTTGGACTAATCAAATAATTTTTATATAGATAATACTTTTATTGCAACACTATAAGTCATAAACAAAAAATAAATAATTTACAATGTTACAATTTGGCGGTCTTCTCTCTTTTAAGCGATTTCATCCATACAACCAGTCGGTAAGATCAGAGGTGAAAGTATTAAAACGTACTAAAATAATCTGTATTTTATAAATGAAGCAAAATAATGATAAATATATACCTAATTATAATGATAAATTTATATGTAAATACCATATATACCTACTTAAACATAAGAGTAGTCTCAGGTAGGAAAGTAGCGGATATGGCAGTTTTGCAGCAGTTTTTAAATCTTGGACTAACGAAAACGTTATTACAAAATCAAGTTTATCCGTAGTCCGTGGATACACGGGCGTGGACTAAAAATAAACATGGACTATTTTTGGTTCTAACCTCAGAAACGCCAAGTTATCTGTTGTGAGGCTAGCGTTGTTGTTTTTTATATCTTAATGGTAAGCTTTTGGCCAACATCTCACCAGATCTAAAGAGATGATAAGGCTAAAGGTGGAAGCGCACTTCACACGGGATCCTCAACTACTGAGGCACTTACCATCTAACCTCTGACTTTCGCAATACACCAAATGCTACAAACGTTGATGTTATTTATGGCAACATATTTTGATGAGATTGTAATAGCTAGTAGCCAGGCGGGCTTAAACAAGCCCTATCACCATCTACACCGAGTACAAATATGTACCTCCGTTGGGGATCGAATCAAAGACAGTTCATGGTAAACTAAACAATGCCCTGAAAACACTTTAATAGCGCGATTCACAGCGGCAACGACACAGCGCCATCTCTTGGTGAAAGCTCGAAGTAACAATCATCAATAAGTTTTAATAAATATATGAAGAATTGGCTGAAATCTGACTTCAATAAAATCTGTAGCCGAATTTTCAAACAATTATCAGGGTGTTTATAATGTAACATGTTGTATATAACTAATGTTGATCCTAAAATCGCCTATCCAGATAGCGGAGTTGTCTCACAGCGTGCTCAGCCCGATGTCGTTTCGTGTGGAATACAAGAGAGGGTCGAACGCGCCTGCTATGTTCCAGAGGCATGTGAGGTTTCAGGTAATAGCATTATCTCAAAAACCTCGATCTTCTCGGAGAATCTAGTAGATGACAAATTAAGCCTGGAGTTGAATGCGCCCGCCATGTTCCAGAGGCATGTGAGATTCCAGGTAATAACACGCTTTATAGCTACCTCGATCTTGGCGAAGAATCTAGCAGTCGAGATGATTTTGTCTGGAGTCGAACGCGCTCGCTATGTCCAGGGGGCATGTGAAGATTCAGGTAATAACACATTCGATAGTAGCTTCGATCTTCCCGGAGAATCTGGCAAGGGACTCGTATTTGCCTGGAGTCGAACGCGCTCGCCATGTTGTACTAGCACCTGTGGTTTTAGGTTTAACACGCTTGATAACCGCTTCAAATGCCCCGGACTAGAATAATGGTGACTCTTTGTCAAGAAACAATCTGACGCTATATTTACAAGAGAACTGTGAATACATACTTTGTTCACAAACATTCCAGTTTTAGGTATGGTTCCGGCACAAACTATGTTATTTACTCTATTAGTACGTTTAGTATTCTGTTATTTATTAGATTGTAAAATATATTTATTCAATAAAGATTTGAATTTTTTTGCGGCTGCAGAAAACTTCAAGCGGCGAAAGTATAACCTTATCGGCATTATGTATTATTAGCTGTATTTTCGAACCGTTTAGGGTTGAAAACCTCGGGCGTGGGGTCCGAGTGCTCATATTTTATTTAATGACATCTCCAAACGGCTGGTTGACTCTTCCCATGACCCAAAGGCTGACTTTTACCTTGGCCAGAGGCTAAGCATTGCCATACAACGAGGCAATGCCGCCAGTCTCTTGGGTACATTACCAGTCGACAGCGACGCGGAGGAATTTTTTGACGCCATATTTTAGTTTAATAATAGTTTTAGTTAAGTTTATTTTATTTATTAGAATTTCCACATTTTTCCCTATACTTAATAAAATAAATAAATGTCTATAAAGGTTTTATTATAATCGAAGTATGTATTAACTTGATTATTAACAATTTCCAGGTGGATATATCGACAATAACGAAAGCGCCCGGCGAGAACGGCAAAGAGTACCTGTATGCTATCACGTTCACGTTATTATCAGGTTGGTAATAATAATATTTGGATCAAAACTTTTTCATTATAATTGAGATTTTTCCATCATCATCCATCCGCCTCCTGCATCTCCCAGCATCCTGCTCACAGTTTCCACCATACTTTCTGATTTTTCCCAACGTCTTCCGTTTATCTTTGAACAGCAGCAATGGATTTTTTTTTACTTTATTATAATTTGAGGAGCTCGGTGGCGCAGTGGTTAACGCGCCCGGTCTGCGAGTGCTGAGGTTAAGCAAGTTTCGCAAAGGCCGGTCAAGGGATGGGTGACCAAAAGTGTATCATCTCGAGCTCCTCTGTGCTTCGGAAGACACGTAAAGCCGTTGGTCCCGGTTGCATTAGCAGTCGTTAACAACCACCAATCCGCACTGGGCCCGCGTGGTGGTTTAACCTTTTGAATACTCGAAAAAGATTGAAAAATTAATAAAGCACCCGCGCCGATGACGTAATTCGCAAAATGGCGAATACCTAACGTCGATGTTCACAGAAATAATGATTATGTTGCAACCAGATCATTTTTATCATTCTGTAAACGACAATTTACTAATTGATATATTTCCTTTCCGGCAGGTATCAAAATGAATGTGATTACCGAAATAGTTTATTAGTTCTACATGATCAAACTATTTATTTTAGTTTGTTTATAGCTAAACTTCTTCATATAAAAGTAGGCTCTAAATAGGCACAACTTAAGTTTTAATGTCGAGTGGCTAGCGGGCGCATATATGAGCGCTTGGGGTTTGACGGTGTAGGGTTCGCTTAATTGACCACGAACACCGTACACGCAGAAGTTGTGTAGAAGTTATTGTTGGGCTGGCACGTGGTTCACGATGACAGGTCCGGTTAAGTTAGGTAAGTAATGTGTAGTTACCAGGATGTAGGTTGTCCGCTTAGTTGACCGCAGACATTGTCTCAGTCTTGTTGCTGTTGTTGCTGGCGCGTAGTTGCCGATGACAATCACGGTTGTAGTTAGTTGTAGTTAGTTATGGAGAGAAGACGAGAGAAAGATACGTTTGTCACTATAGATTTATTCCACTCTAGTTTGAGTTATGTTACAAGTTAACTAGCGTCGGTTCTTTCCTCGATGATAGTTGACGTTGATCTCATCGAATGAAAGTATTAAAGTTAAAAGATTAACTGCACAGCTGACTCGTGATCACGTATCAATACGGAACTCACGATATTCAAGGCGAGCGAAACAGCTGACGCGTAACCTTCATTTGCGCTGAGTGTGCGGTACGCCAAGAATGTGCGGTGTAAGACCGTACAGACGGAGTATTGCCACGGCTCATATATGAGCGCTTGGGAGGTTAGAGGCCGTTCTCCCTATCCATCCATAGGAAAGGCTCGTACCACACCAGTGGGGACATAAAATGAGCTGATGATGATATTGATGACTTACGTATAGATGTTTCGTATCGCAGGCAACATCCGCCGCTTCCGGCGCGTGTGCGAGGTGGTGCAGGCGGCCGTGTGCCGCGCGCCCGGCGCCTGCCGCACGCCCGCGCACCCGCCCGAGCCGCGCGCGCGCCGCCGGGCGCTGCAGCACCGCGGTGAGTGCGCTCTAACCGCTTAGGAATAAGGGCGAGAATGGCGTAGCAGCTGCAGGAGGTGGGGGGACTTCAGCTGTGTGTTGTATTGCAGAGTGAATCTTAGTAGCTTAGGAATAGGGGTGGGAGTGGTGTGGCAGCGGTGAGAGGTGACGGGACTTCAGCTGTGTTTTGTATAGTCAGCGTGCGGGATGCCGGGCGCTGCAGCACCGCGGTGAGTGCGCTCTAACCGCATACGGATAGAGACGAGAATGGCGTAGCAGCTGCGGGAGATGGCGGGACTTCAGCTGTGTGTTGTATCGCAGAGTGAGCGATCTTAGTAGCTTAGGAATAGGGGTGGGAGTGGTGTGGCAGCGGTGAGGGGTGACGGGACTTCCGCTGCGCGCTTTATAGTCAGCGTGCGGGATGCCGGGCGCTGCAGCACCGCGGTGAGTGCGCTCTAACTGCATACCAATAGAGACGAAAATGGCGTAGCAGCACCGCGGTGTGTGCGCTCTAAGTTCATAGGAATAAGGGTGAGAGTGTTATGGCAGCGGAGAGCGGTGGCGGGACTTCAGCTGTGTGTGCAAGAGTTGAATGTGACAACGCGCGCGTAACTGCAGTCATCTGTTTTATTGTCAGTGACAATGGGCACTGCAGGCAGGGGTGAGCGACCTTAGTAGTTTAGGAACAGGGGCGGGAGTGGTGTGGCAGTAGTAAGTGGTGGAGGGACTTAGCTGCGCGCTGTATAGCAGCGTGCGGGATGCCGGGCTGCAATTCCGTGGTGAGCGATCTTGTGTGTATAGCAATAGGGGTGAGTGTACTGTGGCAGCGGTAAGGAGCGGCGGGACTTCAGCTGCGCGCTGTACCCGCATGGTGGATTCCTAGTGTGGCAATGAAACAGATGACTGTGCAGATATGCGCGCGCGCCGCCGGGCTCTGCACACCGCGGTGAGTGTGCTCAAACTGCATAGGAATAAGGGTGAGAGTGCTGTGGCAGCGGAGAGCGGTGGTGGGACTTCACCTGTATGTTGTATGATGAACGTGCGCTACCTATTGTCTATGAGGGACGAGTACCCTATTATGATAGAAATAGGAGTAAGATTGCTGTGGCATCGGTGAGGGGTGGTGAGACATCAGCTGCACGCTGTACCAGCAAGGTGAATTAGTGAACGGGCTGTATACTGTAAAAAAAAAAATTGTATATTGTATTAGATGAGATCCTAAAAGTAATAATAAATACCGTGTACCGCCTTTTCTTACCCCAAGACTGAATAAGAAAAATAAAAAGAAATAAAAAAGGATAGGATAGTTTAGATAACACAATATGGAAAGCCTAATAGATTATAGACGGGAACCCTACCCGCAAAAGTATAAAAGAAGATGTATGAAAGTGTAGTATGATGAATGAAAGTACGAGAGGCATATAAGCGAGAACTTGTATGAAAGAGAAAATTAGAAATAAAAATAGGCTCCGATTATGTTGGAGGTGCTAGAATAAAAAAAAAAAAAAAAAAAAAACAATAAAAAAATAGGTGAATTAGTGTGGTAATGAAACAGATGGCTGTGTAGTTACGCTCGCGCGCCGTCGGGGGCTGCAGAACCGCGGTGAGTGACCTTAGTAGCTTAGCAATAGGGGCGAGATTGCTGCGGCAACGGATGTAGCGGAGGCAGCGTTAAAAGGTGGCGGTACTTTAGCTGCGCGTTTTATGGTTAACGCGCGCTGCCTACTCTCTATGAGGGACGGGTGCTCAATTACAATATGTATTACAAAAGTGCATTTGTTACAGGAAAAAAAGTTTTTAATCACCTACCCTTTGAATTAAAAGGATTAAACTCTGTTCCGTAGGTCGAGGTATGTGACGGTTGTGATGATGATGGAGTGGTCCATGGCGATGGTAAATAACGACTGCGTCTCTATATGTGATGTTGTATATTTACAGTGACTACATTGTGACTGTGTTATTATCTAAACCTTACAAGACTATTTATACAATATAAACTGTGTAGATGTTGGAGGGAGGATGCCGTGTGTTATCTTAATCAGATTTACACGCGATTAGGAATGCGTTTACAAACTCTTTAACCATACGTGAAGATAAGAAATTATGTGGCGACCGCAGGCCGCCACAAACTCCAAATTGTTTAAAATCAAATTAAAAACCTGGTTGATGGAAAAAGCTTGCTAAAATTTAACAGATTATTTTGACCCATATTTCATGTTTAGACTTTTTATAATTTGAATTGTTAATGTTAATTTAAGTAAATTGCAATACCTGAAAAGGGTAATTAAGTTTATAAACCACCTACATTTTACCAAGAATAAGATCTATATGTACACTTAATATGCAATAAATATATTTGTATTTCTCCATAGCTCCTGGCGAGATCCCAGACAGTCCGGAGGCGCCTCATCAGCAGTCGGATCACGACAGCGACTCTTCAGTGTTCGATACACACAAGAGCCCGAGCCACGCGTCCATAGAGCAGCTAGACCAGGTAATGACCATAGACTAACTTGTTAATAATCTCCGTCAGTATTTTTATAGCAATCATTTTCAGTTTGTCATCATATAAAAATTTGCTCTTATGAAGGTCATTATGGCATTAATCGGTTCGTAACTCTACACAGGGCTGGAGACTTTGTACTTAGAAAAATCGCCAACAAACTCAGCAAGGATGTTTTCCTTTCTCCGATGCGATTTTGTACTGATTTCAGCTACTAACTATTGAGATCTCTGTAATTTACCTTTACAAGGTTTAATTTTTACTTTTTATTTTAAAGTGCTAATTGCTGCACTGAAGCTAAATTAAATATTTGTAAATTTATAAAATACAGTGAAAAAATTAAACCCCTACCTGACCCAGCCAGGAATCGAACTTTATAAATATTTAATTTAGCTTCAGCGCAGCAATTAGCAATTGAAAATAAAAAGTAAAAATTTACTATAGCGTTGTGTTATCTTTGTGGTATTTCATCTGCAAAGATGAATCTGTATAGCCATCGGTTGCAATAACCGTTGCAACAATTTTTTTTACTGTATTTTATAAATTTATAAATATTTACAAGGTTTCATTCAAATTTACTTATGATTTGAACAATTTCAACCTTTTAAGTTTGTGTGGGTCACCGAAATGTATAAACGCTCTTACCAAACGACAAGCTATATTTGGTGAATATAATAGTATTTTTTTTTTGTATACAAAGTATAACAGAAAGGTGTGGTTAAAATTAAAAGTTCCAAAGTGTATCCGATCTAAATCTACTTTATAGGAATGGTATAGATGAAGGTGGATTTGTGTTGTGTATCTCTATATTTGTTCAATTTCAGAATGGAACACATCCCCTTGGATCCAGCTCGTCAGTCACGAGCGGCTCCAGCGGATACAAGGTATTTATTAACAAGAATAATAACATTACAGCAGAAATTACCCCCTCTAGTGGATAGAGCAAATAAATGATGGATGGATGGAAATATTATCTGAATGCATAAGATTCTGTGAAAGGGATGCGTAAATGTACTATTCAATCATACATACATACATACATTTCCCGTAGGGGTAGGCAGAGACCACTTTTTTCCACTTGCTACGATCCATACATACTTGTTTCGCTTCGTCCACTTTCATTATTTCCTTCATACATGCTCTTCGGTTTAGGGTACTCTTGACCTGGCCTTTTTCCAAGACGTTTTATTACTTTTTCCTTATTCAATCATGTACGTAATTTATCACTTGGTAGTAATAATGAAATATCCAAAGCTCGGTAGTTCAGCGGTCAGAGCATTATACCGATCCAAAGGTCGTGGGTTCGATTCCCACTCGTGCTCCCTGAGACTGGTTGATTTTTTCTAGTAAAATTTTATCTTGTAACTATAAGTAGCACTGTGAATGCTACATAATATAGAAAATAATTAAAACTAGTGGTCGCCCAGTGGTCGAAATTCGACCGTAATTGTATTAAGGCTGCACGGATTGTATCCTAAGCAATAAAAAAAAAAAAGATAGAATGTGAGTTTGGATTGGCAATTGGCATTGACAGATTTTGGCTGCTCCTCTTCCATTTTAGAAACTTTTGAAAAGAGTTGTACGGTGCAATGACCGTACATACCGCGCGGTCAGCAATTCACGCCCGCAGCGAATATTTTGTAATAATTTTATATTTAGTTCACATTAAGCAATCGCGTCGTGTACTCATTGATCATTAACATAACATCATATAAGTTCTATCAATAGCAATTAAAGTGTAATTTTATGTATCAATAAATCTGTGTTCAACAAACTTTATCCTATCATTTCTATCAGTTCAAGTACGGTTCCCGTACATATATGGTCCTTCGAACTTTTGACCTTGCGCGCGTGTTAGTCTTAAGTGGGATTAATCGCGAGTGAAGAGTATCAGTGATTATCAAAGGTATCAGGCAGTGCTGGACGAGCAAGTACCTTCAGAGTCTGCTGCACCAAGCAGGTGGTGTACAAAGCAAGCATCTATCAAGTAAGGTTTTTCCATTTTTTTTTCAAGTTAAGATGGAAGATATCATGGCGAATCAGGAGCAGTTAGTAGGCGCTATGGAGCAGCTTTTCTCGTCTTTTAAAAAGACGGGACGCGAGCGTCGTACAGCTGACTACATCAAGAGAAAGTTGGATACTCTGGATATATATTGGAGAGATTTTGAATCGAATCACGCACAGGTTAAAGAGTATCAAGATGAGGAAATGGCATATTTCCGTGATAATCATTATGAGCAGGCTTTACAATTTTATAATAACGCTAAAGTATTCATACAGCAGTGCTTACCGAGACCAGGAACGCCGAGCGGTGGGACAGGTGAATCAAAAGTTACTCCAGCAGCGAGCACACCGGGTCCGTCATCATTAAAGGTAGGAATCCCTGACAGGAGGTCCCAAGCTACTGACAGCAAAACTGCCGAACTGCTAAAGAAGCAAGCTAGCCAGTTTCGAGCGTTCAGCCGCACGGTAGAAGATATAGATTTGGAAGCTGTCCCGGAAAAATGGGAATTTGAGGACCTGTTAAGGCAGCTGAATTCAAGGTGGGCAGCTATTGATTCGCTTCATTTAGAAATTGATTGTGAGTTAAATGGTACAGACGAGGAATACGAAAAGTCGTTTATAGCAAATGAGAAAACGTATAAATTTATGAAAAAAGCAGTCAGCGGCAAGCTGTGGAACGTATCTCATAGAGAAAAATCCACGCCGCAAATGGAAATCCCCACTTTTAGTGGCAAATATTACCAGTGGGTATCCTTTAAAGATTTGTTTACAGAAACAATACACAGTAATCCTTCACTTAATAATGCACAAAAAATGCAATTTCTATAAAGTAAGGTTAGGGGGGAGGCTGAAAAGTTGATACAGCATCTGTCAATTAATTCAGATAATTATCAAGTTTGCTGGGAATTATTGAACAACCGATATCATAATAAACGTCTTATCTTTACGTCGCACGTGAACATTCTCTTAAATTTACCTATAATGCAGCATCCTAATGTCGTCCAGATCAAACGTATTCATGATACCACTAACGAATGCCTTAATTCTATCAAGAACCTGGGTGTTGACGTTAGCACCTGGGGCCCGTTGTTGGTTCAAATTATGTCGCTAAAATTAGACTCGGACACTTATAATGATTACCTAGAGTCGCTAAAACAACCGCGCGAATTACCAATTTTGAAAGAATTTCTCGAATTCCTGGAAATCAAATTTACGACCATGGAGTCATCAGCAACACGTAGAAAGCAAGAAAATTTATTTAAATCCAACAATCCCCAGCCGACGGGAGCTCAAAAATCAATAAAATTTTCCAATTATAAATCGTTCTCTACCAACAAAGTTTCATCAAAAACGGTCAAGCCGATTTACAATAAAATGAATAATCAAAAGTACAGTAAATCGTGTCCAATTTGCACCGAAGAACATGGCATTTATTATTGTCAGCAGTTTTTAAGTATGTCAGCGGAGGCGAAAAGAAAAGCAATTACAAAACACAATTTATGTAAAAATTGCTTATACGATCATAAAGGAAATAATTGCATTTCTAGCAAAACGTGCCGGGAGTGCAATGGCCCGCATAACACAATTATGCACGAAGCTTTTATAAGTTCATCAACCTCCAACATCAATACTAGCAAATCGAACCCTGGACCATCATCAGGTAGTTCGTATGTTTCACAGAATGATAAGGAAATTCTTATCACTACAGCAATTATCAATGTACAGGCGCGAGACGGCACTTTTTATAAAATGCGCGCTTTATTAGATCAATTTTCTCAGATGTCATTGATAACGGAAAAAGCGGCGCAACACCTGCAGCTTCCTAGGGCAAGATGTAACGATATCGTATCAGGTGTCGGACAGAAAGAGAGTAGGTGCAAGGGAATCATAAAATTAACTTGTGCGTCTGTATATAACAATTTTAAATTTAGCGTTGATGCTTGCATCATGAACAAAATAGTTAAAAATCTCCCAAGTAGATCGATGTCTAAGCAGAACTGGCCGCATCTGGAAGGTTTAGAATTAGCCGATAGCGACTTCAACATCAGTCGCCCCATAGATATCATACTAGGATCAGACATTTTCCCAGAACTTATATTAGACGGAGTCTGCAAGGGCCGTTGTTCATCTATGCCTGTTGCGCAACGTACGGAGCTCGGGTGGATAATCTGTGGAAATAGTATGAAAGTCAAGTCAACTAACTGGCAATGCAACGTTATCATAAATAGCATGGATGATATTCAACAATTCTGGGAGATGGAAGAGATTACAGAAGATAAATCTTTGTCGTCAGAAGATAAAAATTGTATAACTTATTTCAAAGAAACTACGGTTCGCAAGCCAGATGGACGGTATCAAGTACGTCTACCTCTCGATCAAGATTATGAGAAACAATTAGGATCTTCGAAATCAATAGCGACGGCACAATTTTATCAGTTGAAGCGTAAATTTAAAAGAGATAACAATTTAGCAGTCGATTATAAGTTATTTATTAACGAGTACCTAAGCCTCGGTCAATTGAGACAAGTATCAAGTAACATGAAGCCTGATTATTATTTGCCGCACCATTGTGTGTTACGAGCAGATTCGGAAACAACCAAATTACGTGTTGTTTTTAATGCGTCTTCTAAATCTACAAATGGATCAAGTTTGAATGATGTTATGGCCCGGGGTCCAAATTTGCAGAAAGACCTTCAATCCTTACTATTGAAATGGCGTCAATATGAGATCGCTTTTACTGCTGATATTGCCAAAATGTACAGACAAATCTGGATTCATGAAGATGATCAAAAGCTTCAAAAGATAGTGTGGAGAGACTCACCAACTGAAGCTTTGTGAGAATATCAGTTAACAACGGTCACTTACGGGACCAAAGCAGCGCCTTTTTTGGCCATGATGACGCTGCAACAACTAACCAAAGATGAAGAAGACCAGCATCCAGGGAGTGAAGCGATCAAGGCTTTAAAGGAGTCCCTGTACATGGACGACGTCCTTCACGGATCAAATTCAGTTGCATCAGCGAAACAAATACAAAAGGAACTCTCAGATATACTAAGATCGGGAGGCTTTCACCTACGCAAGTGGGCATCAAATTCTGCAGAATTACTTGAGCAAATAGGTACAGAGGAGCCCGAGCAAGATGGCTACAATTTTAGGCGAGCAGAGTCAACAAAGACATTAGGGTTACGGTGGAACAGCAAACTAGATGTTTTTTTGATTGAAACCAAATTGAAACCTAATGTTACAGATCCGACAAAAAGATCCATGTTATCGGATCTATCTAAATTATTTGATCCGTTGGGGTGGCTCTCGCCCCTTACAACAAGCCTAAAATCATTATTTCAGTCAGTTTGGCAAACCAACTTACAATGGGATGACAAATTACCTGAAAACATTAAAGATAAATGGATTAAAAGCATAGCAGATATAGATAACATACAAAAAATTCAAATACCAAGATGGTTAGGTATGATGCATGAAAATCAAACTATCGAGTTGCACGGATTTTGTGACGCATCAACCAAAGCCTATGCGTGCGTCATCTATTGCAAAAGCAGTACAAAAATAGATTGCAAAATTACTATTGTAGCTGGTAAAGTTAGATTAGTTCCAATCAATAAAAATATTTCTATGCCTAAATTAGAATTAATGGGCGCACATTTGTTATCAAAATTAATGAATAAAGTTATTACCTGCTTAGATAGATGTCATATAAAAATGTGCTGCTGGGTTGATTCGATGGTGGTGCTCGGGTGGTTAAACAGTGAACAAGGCCGGTGGAAGCCATTCGTAGAACACCGAGTGAATCAAATTCGAGAAGTCATACCAACAAAAGCATGGAGGTATGTGAGGTCTAGTGAAAACCCTGCAGACTGTGCTAGCAGGGGCTTGACAGCAACGCAGCTCAGAGATCACCCACTTTGGTGGCAAGGACCGAGCTGGCTTCAGAAAGATAAAATAAATCTAGACATCGAGCAGCCTAAATATGACACAGATCAAGAAGTGAGAAAATCAATTAAGCAAGTTAATGTCATAACAAATCAAGAAAATTATGACGTCATCACTTCGCTGATTACAAGATTCAGCAATTTTTTATTTATTATACGTGTAATTGCGTGACTGCGGCGTGTTATCACAGTAAAGCAAGTTGATAAAATGAAATATTTAACAATTACAGAAATAAGGCAAGCCACTATAACAATTATGAAACATCATCAGCAAATGGATTTTCATGTTGAAATAGTTAGTATCAGAGAAGGGAAAAGCATGCATAGTAAAAGCAAGTTACTAAACCTACATCCCTTTTTAGACAATCAAGGTCTCTTGCGAGTGGGTGGCAGGTTAAGGCACGCCCGTATAAATGAAGAAAGAAAAAACCCTATCATTATTTCAAATGGCAGATTAGCAGAGTTAGTCATTGATTACGCGCATGAGATGACGTTTCATGGGGGAGCTCGATTGTGTCTGGCATTTATAAGACAAAAATACTGGATCCTTGGTGGAATGCGAACTGTCAAAAAGCAATTACATAAGTGCGTAACGTGCCGAAAACACAACCCCTCTAAACTACAGCAGCTCATGGGAGATTTGCCGAAAGCAAGGTGCAACCCATCGCCCAGAGCATTTTATCATACTGGAGTAGACTACACAGGATACGTTTCAGTGAAAGCCAACAAGGGCAGAGGAATTAAGACTACAAAAGGATACATAGCAGTCTTTGTGTGCATGGCTACAAAAGCCGTCCACTTAGAGCTAGTTTCGGATCTCACGACGTCGTCGTTTATAGCAGCCCTGCGTAGAATGGCAGCCCGCAGAGGGACCCCCGGTCACGTCTACAGTGATAACGGGACCAACTTTGTAGGAGCCAACAACATCATTCAAAAAGAATTCGAACAGCAAATCAATAATGCCGAGGTGATGAAGGAAGTTACTGAGATGGAAATTCAGTGGCATTTCAACGCTCCCTCTTGGCTGTCCGCAGGAGGGCTCTGGGAGGCAGCGGTCAAGAGCCTTAAGTACCACTTAAAAAGGGTCATCGGCGATCAACATCTGACGTTCGAAGAGTACTCCACATTATTAGCACAAGTAGAAGCATGTCTAAACTCACGCCCTCTGGGTCCAATGTCAGAAGATCCAGACGACTTAGACTACCTGACACCAGCACATTTCCTGACTGGTGGATCAGCACTTACCATCATAGAGACAGAAAGAGATCTTCGAACTAGATGGAATCTGACGCAAAAAAATATTCCAAGATACCTGGAAAAGATGGAAAGTGGAAAGTGGAAAGTGGAAAAAGACTCAAGACAATATTAAAATCAACCAAATTGTACTTATTCATGACGATAACCTACCAGCAGGCAAATGGTTAATGGGCCGGGTCATCGAATTACACCCAGGAGCCGATGGTTACGTCAGAGTAGTAACACTTAAAACTAAAAATGGTTTCATAAAGCGACCTATTACTAAGTTATCAATTTTACCAACAGACAGCACCGAGCAAACTGAGCAAACTTTAACAAAACAACAACAACAACAACAAATTTCTAACTCTAGGCCTAAACGACGTTTTTCAATCAACACCGTCGTAATGGTATTATTATATCTTATGTCGATGATTTCAAACATATCATGCACGTACAATATATCCGAAATTAAAGACAAACAGATGATGTACTTCGACAAAGTTTCAGAGACGATTGGAAAATATTAGCGTATTACGACATGGAACCTTATCAACAAGGCATCACCGCTCTAAACAAGTATATTAAAGTTTTAGATGATCAGTGTATTAAAATGAACAAAGGTGCCCGATGCGATATGCTCGTATTACAGTTACGTCACGGGTATAATGAACTGCAATATTATAATCAGATGCTGCTGAGTCAACACTCGCGCACGCGACAGCGGCGCGGCCTGATAGACGGAGTTGGATACGTCGCCAACAGCCTGTTCGGCGTATTAGATCAAAGATTCGCAGAGCAATATCAAAAGGATATCGAACTTATCAAAGTAAATCAAAAACATATGGCATCTTTGTGGAAAAATTAAACTTCCATCATTGCATCAGAATACGATGTTCTAAAAAGAACTGAAAGTTTAATTGATAAACAACACAAGACCATTAATCAACACCTCATGAACTTGGACAGCGCTACTAATTACATGAAGCATGAAATACAATATCAAGTCGATATGAGTACGTTTACATTGACAACAGTCACCGCCAATAATATGCTGCAAAACCTAAGAAATATACAAAACGTGTTATCAGACACCATAATTGACATTTATCACGGCCGGTTTAACCCCCACTTACTATCACCTGAACAGTTGAAACGCGAATTAAGCAAGATTGCTAGTCAATTGCCAAAAGACTTAGCACTACCAACTGATGACATACAAACCGATATTAGAAATCTTTATCAGTTGTTATCAATCAAAACAAGAACGACAGAACAGTATTGTCTTTTCGAAATAACTGTGCCCCTGGTAAGCCACGATTTTTTTGAGATTTATAATTTAATACCTATTCCTCAGCAATCAAAAAACAATAAAATCAGTATCGTGCCAATCTCATTATACGTTGGCATTAATCTTAAAAAAGATTTTTATATCACGATGAGCGAAACAGAGTTGAGAGATTGTTTACACAAGACGGAAATCTCTCTTTGTCGCGTACAAAATCGAATCAACCACCTTACAAATGACAATGACCTTTGTGCATTAAACTATGAAACACATCAATGTGAAACAGAGATAAAACACTGCAGCAATGAATGGATTAAAATGAGCAATATTAATACAATTATTTATTTTTGTTGCGATGATGGATAGGATTTCACTATCTACTCACATAAGCAAATGAGTAGTGATATGAAAATTGCATCGCAATTGGACAGTCCCTACTATATACCACCGATTAATCACCTAATGAACTTCTCTCTGCCGGAGAAAATCGAAGAAAGTCAGTCGGCGATATTAGAAACACAGGAAAGTATGAGAGAAATACACAACAAAATACTCTACAAGACAATCAAGCAGAATTTGATACCATATCGTATCATGATGTCCATCATTATACAGCAATATACATAATGGTAGGCATTGTGATAATTCTGGGCGGCTTGGTAGTCTGGCTGTGGCGAGGACGCACTGTGCCTCACAGCAGCAGCAGCGACGACGCGGGTTCCAGTGAGGCGGCCGCGGCGCCGGGGACTCCGCTCCAGGCGCGCGCCGCCTCCTCCAGCACAACGGTTAGTGAGAAGTGTAAGGTGAAAAGTGTCAGTGAAAGTGTAAGTGAGTGCAATCATAAAAAAGACAAAGCCTCTTCCCCCTTCGTTAAAAAGACAAGGTTTACAGTGTGCGAACAGATAGATTAGAGAAGCAATTAGAGGACCTTAAGTTTAACAAATATAAGAAATAAAGGACCCAGTGAATCACCTTGTCTCATATATCATTTTCTCATCAACAACTCATTTAGGCATAATTTTGAATTTTATTTCTTATCTTTTGTCCCCCGGGAACATGTACGGTGCAATGACCGTACATACCGCGCGGTCAGCAATTTACGCCCGCAGCGAATAATGTGTCAAATACATGGTAGTGTGTGTAATGTTTGTTTTATTGATTTAATGTATTTTTTATGCATAATTTAAAAAAAATATTAACATTCTGTACTCCTTCTTTATATAAACTATAAGTGTACGAAATTTCATACTCCTCCGTCCGCGCAATTTTCGTAAAAAGGGGTACAAAGTTTTTGCTTCACGTATTAATATATAGATGTAATATATAATTTTAATTGCAATTATATTATTTAATAACATTTTCATTAGGTAATTTATATAGATTAATTAATGTAATTGCTGATATAACCGTGTTAATTAATATAAATGAATAAAAATAATAAAATAAAAATAAAATATGTTTATTTTCTGTAACAATATTTTTGATTTACATTATTTAGGGACAGGCGTCACCTTATAAGCTGTTAAGCCTGTTTCAGGAGATACCGCTCTTCCATAGCAATGGCTATCTTATTTAATAGTTATATATATACATTTTATTTAATAAAAATTTGTAATAAAAAAAAAATTAAAATTAAAATTAGCAGTTATGTGTGTGGTTCTGTCTTTACGTGCGCGTGTGTGTATATATGAATAAACGATTAGATGTGATTTGTCCTGTAGTCCGTCACTTATGTAATATCAGTCTTGCGATTACAGCAAAGCGTGCGCCGGCGCGCCGCCGAGCCTGCCTCCGCCTCCCTCGACCACGAGATCATGAGCTGCGGCCGCGACCTGCCCGGTGAGTGCTATTGCTATGGGGATAAGGTGCATTATTGATCGGCTCCTTAATAAGAGCGTTTACGCCGCACACCTAGCGCTGCCAATGAAAAAAAACATATCTAGTAATTAGAGATAGAAAATCAAATTATGCTCAACAAACTATCTGAATGAAGTAATTTAGCATTTTTACGTCACCTAATGAACACCTGACATGTTATGGTTTAGTTAAATATGGCGTTATAGTTGAAAGTGGCCGTAACGTCTTATTTAACGAAACCATAACATGTGAGGTGTTTATTAGGTGCCGTAAAAATGCTAAATTACTTCATTCAAATAGTTTGTTGAGCATAATATGATTTTCTATCTCTAATTACTAGATATGTTTTTTTTTCATTAGTGGCGCTAGTGTGCGGCGTAAACGCTCTTAACTACAATAACAACAAGCTAGGAAGTGGGTGCATTGGAATGCTTCTGTGATTGTATGCTAGCCTGTGGCGGTAGCCAAAGTAACATTAAGAAAACGATAGCGTATATAGATATAAAATGTATGTGATTGACATAAGATTGACCACGTGATTTAACGCGGCTTATGTCAATCCCATATTTTTTATTTTTTTTTATTTATAATTTATTAGTCCTGCATACTTGTTTATTGCACCACAGCTAGGGTTGGCTGGAAGAGATCTCTTCTAGAGATAAGCTCACCTTTGTATATGTCCTGTGTAACGTTTGTTTAATGTAATTTATTTGTACAATAAAGGATTAATTATTATTTTCGAACTTCGCTATCGTTTTCTTAATGTTACTTTAGCTAAGCCTACTGGTTTTTCATCATCAATCAATAGAGTCAGCTGCATAGATAATCTGCAGCTATGACTATTGATTTGATTTTATTTATCTAGGTGAAATAGAATGCTTCTTGGAAGCACTGTTCTAAGTTAATGCTAGCCTAGTACTTTAGATGCTCCATCGGTTGGCTTCTAGTAGGTACTGTTGACCGCTTCTCAGGTGCAATGGAGCTTGATAGAAACACTTGTTGAGTGCTATCGAGCTTCTGGATTTCCTGTCAGTTTATGCTTGCCTGGTACTTTATTTAGATTAGCTGCAGAGCCGCGACCTGCCCGGTAAGTGATACTGCTAGGTTATGCTAGCCTGGTACTTTAATGTACACTCCTTAGAATGCTTTTGCTGTAATGCAGTTCTCCTGTAAGTTTCTGCTAGCCTGGTACTTTACAATAAGCTGTTATTTAAGGATTTTACGGAGTTAGTTAAGGAGTTAGTATTTGACACCTGGTTTCATGGCTTATACAAATGAAATCGCTACCATAAACTTACAGGAGATCATCTGCATAGCACTTGGATAAAATAAAGTATAACAGCTTATTGTAAAGTACCAGGCTAGCAGAAACTTCAGGAGAACTCTATTGCAGCAAGAGCATTCTAAGGAGTGTACATTTAAGTACCAGGGTATCATAACCTAGCTGTATCACTCACCGGGCAGGTCGCGGCTCTGCAGCTAATCTAAATAAAGTACGAGGCAAGCATAAACTTACAGGAAATCCGGAAGCTCGATTGCACTAAACAAGTGTTTCTATCAAGCTCCATTGCACCTTTAAATGACGGGAAATTACAACAGTTGCCTAGTAACAAATCCTCAGTAGGCTATCTCTATCTCAGGATCGGTTATTAATTTCGGCCGTTAGTAGATTCAATGGAGCTCTCCTGTAAGTTTATGCTCGCCTAGTACTTTTTACACGGTGAATTCTATTAAGGGCAATTTGTAGTTTATCCATTGATGATTGTTTAGACAAAATCAGAGGTACAATAATTTAGATAAACTATAAGAAATCTACTAAACGCCGCCACTCGTTTTCATGATTTTTGCCCAACTTTAAATGATATTGTAGAAAAAACTATAGCGTGTCATGAATTTATGGTTCTGACAAATTGTAAACACGTTCCCTATGATACTAAATATATATTTTGTTCATTTAATACGATAGTATTTTCAATTATATTTACTTAACCGTAACTGCATTTTTGGCATTTTTTGGTCGGCGCACCCTTAAGGTAAAGTAGATTGATTTCCCGAGCCTGCCTCCGCCTCCCTCGACGCTCGAGCTCCTCCGCGCTTCGGAAGGCATGTGAAGCCGTTGGTCTCGGCTGCATTAGCAGTCGTTAACTACCACCAATCCGCACTGGGCCCGCGTGGTGGTTTATGGCCCGTTCTCCCTATCCATCCATAGGGAAGGCTCGTGCCCCTGCCAGCAGTGGGGACATAAAATGAGCTGATGATGATGATAACATTTTTATTGTTACAGGAACTCATACTAAGCGTTCTTCCTCCGAATGTCGGGACGCGACATCATCGCCCCGACGTGGACTCGAATCCCGGGAGAACTCCATCAAGGATGAGCTCCGCAGAAACAATTCGTTGCGCGAAAACCGACGGGAATTGCACCGGGACATACCTACCACGTCTATTGCGTGAGAATGTCATGTGTGGACGCTTGTTACTATGCTGTGGTCTGTGTATGCCTTCTGTGGAAGGCTATTTCCGGTTCTCGTGACGTGCTTTTCCAATTTCGAATTTGAATATGGAACGTTTTGAGGATATATTGTACTCTATTGACTTGTTTGTTGGTATTCTGTGACATGTGAACGGCTACTTCTGATTCTCGTGGCGTGAAGATTGGTATGTAATTTTGAATTTGAATATAGAACGAGACGTTGCGTGAGAATATAATTATAATATGTGACGTGAAATGGCGAATGTCATTTTGTACTTGAATATGGAACGTTCGTCTGTTGCGTGAGAATAAAATATACTCTGTAGAGGTTGGTTTGAATGCTCTGTGGTCTGTGTACCCTAGTAGGGAATTCCATTCTCGTGACGTGAAGAGAAAATGCGATTTTGTTGAATATGGAACGTTTTAATCAATTTCCAGATTTCAAAATGGAAGTGCCGTCTTCCGGTAAAAACCGGATTATTTTAAACTTTTTTTTTCGTTAAGGAGACGGTTGTGCCAGACTGGTTTACGTTGTCTGTTTTAGTAGATAATATGACGTTTTTCTGTTACCTACTTTAAAAAAAAACATTTTTTTTACGAAATAACAAATTGAATATTTCTCGTGGGAAGGTCCTAGCCTAGGTGGGATGTTTAAAAGCTTCTATGAAGAAGTATGCGGTAGTGCAACTGGCCACATTATTTTTTTTGCTCGTACCTTCAACATGGTATAACTTTTTATCAAGCTTATATTTTATTCGTCTATGGTTGAGTATTTATGCTTTTAATTGACAGCGATGCCTTTTAAAATTAAGAAAAAAAAACATTTTCCATTAGACTACGATTATGCTGTAAAAGCTAGCTGAAACAAAAACTTCCATTATATTTTAAATTCTTTATTAATAATTAAAAAATAAGTATGAAGCTTCTTTATATATTTCGAAAGTCCATAATAACTTTAATGTTAAATATTTATCAAACCAAAAGGCTTATTGTAATTTTCAATGGTTAATGTAAATGTTGAGATCAATTTTTTTTACTTTACAACGTTAAAAAAGCTGTTTTGTGTTTTAAAGCTTTGTGGCTTTTAAATTGCGAAAAAAACAGATGTCATACGGGTAAGCACAGTGCCTTGATCTCACCTGATGTTAAGTGATGATAAGGCTAATGGTGGAAGCGCACTTCACCCGGGATCCTCAACTGCTGAGGCACTGGCTATCTCATCTCTAGCTGCCGGAACACAACAATGCTACAAACATGGATGTTATGGCGACATATTTAGATATCATGGTGGTAGCTAGCCAGGCGGACAAAAAAGTCCTACCAACAACAAACTTTGGGGAAACCCGGGACCTCTGGGTGGTTAAGAGCGTTTACGCCGCACACTAGCGCCGCCAATGAAAAAAAAAATCTAGTAATTAGAGATAGAAAATCAAATTATGCTCAACAAACTATTTGAATGAAGTAATTTAGCAATTTTACGTCACCTAGTGAACACCTCACATGTTATGGTTTAGTTAATTAAGACGTTACGGCCATTTTTAACTATAACGCCGTAACTAAATCTATCTATATCTAACTAAATCTATCTCTAATTACTAGATATGTTTTTTTTTTCATTGACGGCGCTAGTGTGCGGCGTAAACGCTCTTAAGACCGCCGGTTTATTGGTTTGAAAAGTATTAAAATTTAAAGTCAGTATGGATGGGCTAACAAAATGTATGAAGGTTCCTTAAGTATTTAAACCATCTTTTTTAACAAGACTTAAACTAAATGTAATCCTGGTTTCAATCTGATGCTTTGTCATTTTTTATAATAAAAGCAGATCAGCATTAGTTTTAAACCGACGTTTTACTTACTTTTGACTTTACTCTACGTTTTGGGATAAATATTGTCAACATTTAGTAAAACATTTCGGTATGGAGAAGGCATTTCCATTGCTGATACTTTTTTACTTTTTTTTTTAAATTTGTTCCTATCTTTATGTGGCATCTGCAGGATTGAAAAGTAGCAAGACATCTTATTACGGCTTTTACACTTACCATGAACAAGCAAAAATCGCGAAATAATAACATGTTAGAACGTCATTTTTCGAGGGGAAAATATTTGATAATATAAATAATGTCACTTTAGCTTCCTTTAAACACGTCTAGTAAATTTATTTGTTCCTTTAAAAAAAATATGTCTTAGAACGAATATTGGCTTCCAATTTGTCCTTCGATGAGCCAAAATATTTGACTATTTAATAATAATAAATAGTTTTACATTGAAGTTTATTAACGAAACAAAGTTGTAACGATTTATCGTTAATATTAGAATGAACTGAACTGACCTTCACGATTTGACTAACTCATATATTCATGAGGTACCTGACTTTTAAGTTACTCACATTGAAATCAATTAAACATGCAGGTCTATACAAAATAATAACGATTCGTTGTTAATATATGAGTTAACTGAATTTCACGTTTTGACTAGCTCCAATGTGAAACTGTCTATCAAGATTTGACTAACTCATATACTAACATATGAGGTACCTGACTTTTAAGTTACTCACATTGAAATCAATTAAACATGCAGGTCTATACAAAATAATAACGATTCGTTGTTAATATATGAGTTAACTGAATTTCACGTTTTGACTAGCTCCAATGTGAAACTGTCTATCAAGATTTGACTAACTCATATACTAACATATGAGGTACCTGACTTTTAAGTTACTCACATTGAAATCAATTAAACATGCAGGTCTATACAAAATAATAACGATTCGTTGTTAATATATGAGTTAACTGAATTTCACGTTTTTACTAGCTCCAATGTGAAACTGTCTATCAAGATTTGACTAACTCATATACTAACATATGAGGTACCTGACTTTTAAGTTACTCACATTGAAATCAATTAAACATGCAGGTCTATACAAAATAATAACGATTCGTTGTTAATATATGAGTTAACTGAATTTCACGTTTTGACTAGCTCCAATGTGAAACTGTCTATCAAGATTTGACTAACTCATATACTAACATATGAGGTACCTGACTTTTAAGTTACTCACATTGAAATCAATTAAACATGCAGGTCTATACAAAATAATAACGATTCTTTGTTAATATATGAGTTAACTGAATTTCACGTTTTGACTAGCTCCAATGTAAAACTGTCTATCAACGTTAATAAATATATAAAAGCGCCCAAACAAATAGCGAATGATTTTTATAATTATACATATAGCTGTATTTAGTAAGCTTAAAAGTGTGTGTTAATAATACTAATTATTAAAAAGTAAATGGTATATGAAAAAAAATTGAAACCGGCCATGTAATTTAAATGTTTATCGCTACCCCGTGTACTGATTTTTCGCTGTATAAAGGTAAGGCCTGAGGATAAGTTGTATTTTTGCAAAATAAAAAATATATAATATAATATTATATTATGGTGTATTGAAAATAGTTTGTATGTATTGTAATGAAACCCTTTCGAAGTACTGCCATGTTGTATTAACCATTAAAGTGGAGTTTGTATGAGTGTGACTAAGTGTTAGGCGTTTCATGGGTTGTGCATAGGCGATACGTGAATGTGTTAATAGTCAAATTGTTAACGCGTCAATAAAAAACATTAATAAACACATATATTTAACACAATGATATTATAAACTATGGATATGTTACGTTCGTAGTAATTTGCGTTTTAAATCTGTTCCGAGCAATCCAAAACTGCACACGTTGACAAGTTTCACTGATAAGTAAAACAAAAGATACGAAATAGCACGCAAATGAAAGAGATAGCTGTAATTTTAATGATTGCACTTCAAATGTTTCTACTAGATCGCTCTCTCTTTCTTTACCTGAACTTGACGTCTTTGCGACAGTTATTTGATTGTTTGGAAAAATGTTTTTATTGAAATATACTAAATAATCTAAGTATCTTTGCATACTCACGTGTGGTAAAAGAGATCCCTTGTATTTTGTTTACTTTAGCACCATAATTTGTGCACTTACGAAACACACGACGGCATTGTAATTATATTTGTTCAACTGTCACTGACGACTAGCTCTGTGGCTTGTTTGACGCAAACTGATTGCGACATGAGACAATTGGGCTATAAATGAGTCTTCTCAACGCGCGCGCTTATGACATATCTACTTTTCGTTTTATATAATATCATTGATTTAACATTACTTGATTGGAAACTAATTTCGAAAATTTGAAAATACCTGTCAATTCGGGTTAAATTAATTATTAAAGTCATTGCTTCCACTTCGTTCAAATATATTGAATGTAAGTGATATAAATACCTAATAATAAACACGTCGTTGCTCCAACATATATACATTTTGTGCTTCGGAAGGCACGTAAAGCCGTTGGTTCCAACTATCAAACCGCACTGAGCCGATGTTAAATAAATTAAACAAATCATGCATTAATTGATAAATGTCGAGAATTAATAAATTATACTAACATTTAATGCAAAGACTTAGTTACACTCATGATGTAATATGTGTAAATAGTATGCACAGTCTGAGTCTTTAAATTCCTTAGTTTTATTTTCTTTTCTGTTGATAACATGACGTATTGAAGATAAGTTGAGTTGTACATTTCTGTAGTGAACCATAATTCATTTTGTTTAATTATATTAGATAATTATTTAATCAATATTATATGTAAAAGTCATCGCTTACAGTTTACAGTAATGGAACATTAAAATAATGAGATAATATGAACAAAATTGATTAATGCGAAAACAAGTGAATAAATCGTTGTGTAAATTTAAAATTAATAATAAATTGTTTGTTTTTTTACACTTGGGTCAAAAATAACGTTATTCCGTACGCTGTGACTATTATGATATACTAGTAAAAATTATATTTATATATTGCTCTTACAGTTCAAGTGAGAAATATGATACAATTTTCGTTTTTATTGTTTTTTGTGCATTGTTATAAAATTACTCGTTTTCTATGTAAATAGTTATAGATAATGTGTGAATTAGCAAGGTACGGTATTGTGTGAATGCGTTGCGCACAGAAGTGAAATAAATGTAAATAAATAAAATACTTAATTAAAATGCTATTAAAGACTTTTGGAAAATAATTCACGTAACCGCTTTAAGGCATTACATGAAATGACTAACAGAGGGCTTCTATGATTTTGTATGTAAGTAAAGGAGTTTAATAACCGGAACTAGAATATATATTGATTTAAATTAGTTTTTTTTAAATAATTTAATTCAATATGATACATTAGTAAACACATTCCAACCCATCTAGAAATCTATTATACTTTGTGCAACAATTAATGACATGCTTACTTTACAATTATAGTATATCAAGTGATGTTTAAGAGATTAACATATTCTTAATCGACTTTATATTTTGTTTTGGAAACATTAAGGGTGATATTGAATCAAATGTAGCTTTTTTCGAGTATAGTGGCTCAAACACGATCAATTATCGCCAAATATCGGAATTAAAATATGTATGAACAATTTTTTCGAGAATATTAATTAACTGATTTATGTTATTTAACCTTTTCACCGCCCAACTATCCTGCACGCGATGTCCCGCTGTACGCCAACGTATAAATGTATTTTAATAAAGTAGGTACAAAGAAGAACTTCTATAGAAGTGCTGGCGTGGACGGCACGAAAATCTCAAACTTCTATAGAAGTTGTTGGCGGTAAAAAGGTTAATCGACTTTATATTTTGTTTTGGAAACATTAAGGGTGATATTGAATCAAATGTAGCTATTTTCGAGTATAGTGGCTCAAACACGATCAATTATCGCCAAATATCGGAATTAAAATATGTATGAACAATTTTTCGAGAATATTAATTAACTGATTTATGTTATTTAATGGGTTTGCCGCCTGTACTAATACTAGATTTCTTGTTTATATGTTAACCAAATTTTGTATAAAGCAATGTAATAATAAATGGATTTCGAATACCTAGCAGGAAACTAGCGAAAACGTAAATTTAACGTTAAGCCGTGATGACGTCAATAACTCTATGAAATGACGTCTATTTATTATGAATGTCATTTATGGACATTGTGGCGCTGTGTTCATGTTCATACAATATTTTTCGTTTCATCATCATCGTCATCAACAGCTCAGTTTTTATCCCCACTGCTGGGGCACGAGCCTATGGATGGATAGGGAGAACGGGCCATAAACCAACACGCGGGCCCAGTGCGAATTGATGGTTGTTCACGACTGCCAATACAGCCGGGACTGACGGGTTTACGTGCCTCCCGAAGCACGGAGGTACTCGAGATGATAAATTTTTGGTCACCCATCCGATGACCGGCCTTTGCGAAAGTTGCTTAACCTTAGCAAGCTCCTCCTTCGTTTACGCATTGTACGACACGAATTTGATTGTTAATCGTGTTAGACACACAGATCCGAAAATATGTACACTAGATTCGATGAAACCTTTTTTAAATGAAGGGCCAATTCTTAAAAAACATAATTTTAAAATACTGTAGAGGTTTTCGGACTTATTACCCATACTAGTGAAAAAATTCTGTTTCCCTTAGTTGTATTGTAGATAGGTAATGTGTATGGCATTTGTCAAGTGCTTTTGTATGGTATGTATGGATGGTGTGAGTGAAATGCGTTTGAAAAAGAATGCTATCTGGTTACGTCAACTAAATAGACAGAGGGATACCTAAATCATGGTTTTATAAAACAATTTAGTTTAATTTCTTTCGGTATAAGTTTTAATTGATTTAAATTAGTAATATGATGTATGGGTTTATTTGGAAGATTTTTTTAGAAAGTGTAATTGTGATATTTTTCTTTATTGTGTGTTTGATGCAAAAGGCACTTTATGTGGTTAGCTTTAAGGTCACTTTTTGATCAAAATATAATTATATGCTACGTGCCAACTATTATAATTTGCCTTTTGCATAAAAGGACACGGTAAACCGGTAGGTGCTAAGTTTTTAAGGGTTTGCAACTTAACTTGTTTATTTACTTTTTAAATATCGCGTTCCATAGTTAAAAAAAATAGAAACGGGGATTAACGCAAACTATTTAGTAACCTTATAGAAATCAACCTTTTTTATGGCGGCCTTATTAGTTTATTTTATTTTATTTATTGGATAACCAGCATAGCAATCACAGATGTCTCAGTAAACAAAATAAATATTATTATTATTATTATTATAAATAACGTCATATAACTAATTATTATAATAATAATAATAATATAAGTAATTATTATTGTAATAATAATTATTATTATTGTAGTTATATCTGCATGCAGCTTGTGGCAAAAAATAAGGTATAAAAAAATTATATTTTTTTTACAAAAACACAAATGTTGAAAAAAATTCCATGAGCAGGATTTGAACCTGCACCCTTCTGACATAGCGGGTCAGGTGCTCTCCCAATTGAGCTATCGTGGTTCTAACCACGTGGTTTTTTGTTATTATTATTTTTGCTAATCATGTAAGGAACTAACAATGCAAAGAATTGATAGAAAATCGTAGTTTCTCTCTTATGTCTCAACTTTTACTCATGACAAATATATCATTTGTTTTCTTGAGAACCATATTACTTAAAGAGTATCTAACTTTTGGGACCAAAATAATAAGTTAGCAAAATCCGTCCGCGCGATTAAAAGGTCAAATATTAACTTTTAGGCTTAGTACATGGGCTCATATGAATGTCACGACACCATCGGCTCGTAAGTCTACAGCGAGAACCTTGTACTGCAAAGAACAGACAAAAATCTCGGCAAGGGCATGTATTTTCTCTTTTACTTTTACATCGTCAGAAGTATTGCCACAAAACAGACTTTCCGCATATTTTTTCTGTATCATCATTATTTACAGCTATACAACTGCTGAGTATAAGACTTGCATACATTGCATGGCATATTCTGGATACAGTATCTGGCACTTATCATGAAGTTTTAGAATGTTTCCCTTGATGTCTATTGCTGAAGTCATGCATATGTGTGACAGAGAAAAAGTATTAGATATATAATGGGAAAAGGATCATGATTATCATCATCAGCTCATTTTATGTCCCCACTGCTGGCAGGGGCACGAACCTTCCCTATGGATGGATAGGGAGAACGGGCCATAAACCACCACGTGCGCCCAGTGCGGGCGGTGGTTGTTAATGACTGCTGCAGCCGGGGCCAACGGCTTTACGTGCCTTCCGAAGCACGGAGAAGGATGGAACCTGATAATAATCTTGTGTCGTTGCATTATAACCATCTTTCTTTACTGGTTTTAAAGTAATTACGGTTTTTTTTACTGGCTGCCAATTAAAGAAAAGTTAAGTTAAGTTGCAAATCTCTTTTTTGTTATGTTTGTGTAATTATTGTTTTATGTCAACTTTCGTTGTCTTACTGGTATGTTGATATGTTTGTGTTTAATTGTATTTTATAGCTTGTATAGCTATAATCTGTTTATTTCATTAAATAACTATAATTTTTCAGCATTCAGTATCTACTACTGAGCGAGTGTGATTTATTTTTCCAGGCACTCCATAAATTGATTAGACTTATCATGTTTTGATTACAATGCCCTACTAGTCACATGGTTATAAGAATAAACATTTCTAAGAAACAACATAATAGCGGAATTTATCTTCCCATATTGCCATGTTTGTATTTGGGCATATAGGCTGATTAGAATGCTCTTGAAATATATAAAAATAATAATTCGCATATGATTTTCGTTCGTCACCAATGTGTTTATACTTCATACGACCTGATTATTGACATATCACATAATGACATATATGTTAATTTCGTTCTGTAAATGCAAAAATAAATATATATAAATTGCTATATTATATTAATGACGCAATCAAATTATGCGCCGTTTTATAAATTGCCAGTCAGACTGTGAAACGAATGGAAAACGTTAAATTTATTTATCTTAAACCTTTTACTGAGTTTAGGGAATATTGATTTAAAATTATTTCACAAACTGCCTAGTCATTATATGAAACGGCGACAACCAACGGGTTGTGCCGTAATTATCACAGTAGGTTATGATTACAAACAATTCACAGTTGTATTAATAAATGTATTTATTTCCAATTTATGCATAACAATTGTATTTAAATAATCATAATAAACAGTTTATGTAAATGCCTTCAGAATAAAATAAATGTATCGTTGAAATGTGAAGCATAAATATTATATATTTTAAAAATAAACAAGAAGCGAGAAAATGTAATTTTGTACTCTGAATAATAATTATAAGCTGAATAAATTGTAAACTTTCGTTTTCTCCATGCATACTTGGTATCTTGTATATTTCGGAAGTTGTTAATGTAATTGATCATTAATGATATTCTATGGAGTTGTGTCCGTAAGGATGTAATGTGTTTGTATGAAGTTTTTATTTTGCTATTGATAGTGTACACTGTCTGTTTATAAGTTCAACAGAGATGACGGTTTTCGCAATGGCGTTTAAAATGTGCGTTATGTAGCTTTTTGTACAGTTCTGTCGTCGTCCCGAACACCTCGAAGAATCTGGTCGCCCCGGAGTATCTATTTAATCTGTACAAAGCCTCTGTGGATTGTTCGGTAGCTACAATCTGTCTGTTATATGGTTCATTTTAAATCCACAGCTCTCAGATTAAGTTATGTATAAAAATGAAAAATAAGTTATGATTGGAAATTTGAGATAACAAAGCAAGTGACTTTTCTTTTTTTTTATGTAAGATCGAATCAAAGTTAACTGCTAAAGACGAATTTTAGAAAACAACTTAAGCAAGTTTATTCGCTAGGTATTTGTATCACGTTAACTTTAATAGTTAGAAGTTGTGTTCACAACTGATTTATTAGGTGGTATCGTTTAAAAGCCACAGTTTATTTAGACGTCTTCAAGTTATTTGTCTTAATAGAAAAATAATAAGTTTCAAGACTTAATACGAAGAATTAATTTGTTCATTCTGTAAAAAAAAGTTTTAAAACTCGGTTTTATGGATTCGGTTGTACGCTTACCTCAATAAATAAATAAATTGACATTTTACTTTCTTTTTTACTAATGCTATTGTCATTCTGAAAACCGTCATCTTTGTTGAAGCTAATCTTTTTTTCGTTAGGTCGTTCGCTGTACATGAAATACTATTAAGACTATGCTACGCTATATACTATAACTGCTTAAGGAACTTACTGGTTAATATTGAAAAAAATAAATAAAAATGAAAAGTAATTTGAAACTTTTATTTCATCATATCATTATACTTAACTCCTCTTTTTTACTTAGATACAATTTCGCCTCAGAGAATCTAGTAAGCTAAAAAAACTCTGGCGATTGTTCAAACGCTAAGCGTCTTACAAATAAACAAAGAAAAAGCTTCGAATAGTTATTCCGTGTTGTCTCTTTTACTCTAATGTGAAATGACGTTTACATGACGGGATCAAACTCCGAATCCGAGCTTATTTTTTGTTTATTTGTAAGGTACTAAGGCTTCAGACACCTTTTGTTTCTCACTGCCAAGAAACCCAGTTATGCTGCAAGGGATTGCGCAAACGGCTGACTTGTCCGCTGACTCTTGTCAATCAAAATAGCTTACAACTTTATCCACTAACGTACTCGAAGGACCGAAAGTAACAAAGCAAGCGGACAAAATGCCCGTCGCCTGTGTACTCACTAACATTTATTACGCCTCGGAGAATCTCGTAAGCTAGCAGGAAATCTCCGGGTTTTATTCGGTCGCTAAGTTTTTCCTAAAGAAACCCAATTATGCTGTAAAGGCTAGAGGCAGCTCAAACACACTACACATCTACTACCGCATCTAAAACTGCAATTTTATTACCCTAATTTGATGTTAACTTTTTTTTATTACCCATTCAGGACTTATCTTTTAGCAGTGGAGGATACCTCAAAGAGTTTTAGCGAAAGTGGTGTGGCTCATCTTGGCGTGGCCACCATCAACTGGAAATCTGACTTTATAGATAATTTGTCAATAATTTGTCGGAATTTGTCGTGAATTATTGTTAAAAATAAAACAAATCAAATTGATTTTCAAATATATTTCAGTAATCAAAATATAATAATAGGCTTACACATTAATAGTTACGAATCGTATCTCATGACATGACCAATCGTTTAAGAAACATAAAAGCAAGACATTCAAAATAACCACAACGTATAGAAGCTACCAACGTCTTTATCACAAAAACTGTAAACATTAAATCTCAGCTCTATAGCCAAAAAATATAATACAATAATTATTTACAAGCTGTTTATTTAATTTAGAGTATTATAGGTTTTTTTTACATAAATCGTTAGTGCATTTTATTCACATTGTGAAAACCATTTATTAATTTTTTAACAAAAAAAGCTCTCTTATTATCTAAATCGTGAATTACTTCCAACTTATCGTGCACTTAACATCGTTAAATAAGTATCGAGTAGGTTTTTGTAAGTAATGTCTTATTAAAAATGGCTGGTAGAACATAGTTTCGTTCAAATTGTCACAATATATAAACTATAATCTATTTATTATCGTCGGTTATTTATAAAATTAATACTATCGTTCTGTATTTTATTAAAAATGCTTTTTTTTAACTACTAAAAATATATAAATTATCCAGCTACCGTTATATACAATAGTCTTTTGGGCTACATATCTTAATCATATAAGTATATTTTTTTCTTTTAAAACAACTAAGTTTCTTTAATAGGCAAGCAATTTGTCGTTTCAATTCTCGGAGACACTTAGTTACTAATTAAAAAAAAACATAATGACAGTATCACAAAAAGTCAGAAAATCAAAATTAGGTGCGTTGAGGAACTTGATTCTAGAATATTTACACGTTAATTTACTTTTCTTTAATTTATGGTACCTTAGAAATATTTTTTATATCACAAATTAAAATTCCAAACTATTTTTTTTTTCATATGAGCAATTATACTTTTTAAACTACTATTGGTCAATATTGATACAAGGATTTCCAATTGAAAATAAATTAATAAGTAATAAACTTAGTAAACAAATGCTGCTGTTACCATAAGAATAAAATTGTATGTAAGCATGCAGCTATGATCAATAAAAACGGGTACAAATAAATTTTCGTTGCCAGCCCCAATGATTAAGAAATGATTACTAATTAAAGTAAAAAAAAAACAGTTTTTATTAATAAAAAAATATGATTTTTAAGAAAAACAATAGTTTTTGTATCCGTAATTATTGAACAAAATCAATACCTACATGACGCTGATCAATTAAAATAACAAAAAAAAAACATGGACGTACCAGAAAGTGAACATAAAAAAAGGAAAAAAAATGCTGAGCATAATTTCTCTACATTTATATCTATCTAATTAATTTAGTCTTATTTTATATTCTGTATAATATTTTAGCATACAGTACAAATTTTATGTATACTTCAAAAGCGTTTTTTTCTATAAATAAATATTACGTAAGTATATCGTTTAAATGTACCTATATTGTACAAATAACGGCTGCCATATATTTTTATTAATATAATATACCAGTCACACTTTTTCAAATCTAAAAAAATATGGCAGACGCTTTAGAGACGAAAGCCCACAGACGAAACAAATAAAACACCGTATTAAATTACATAAGTAACATTATTTAAATCGCATAATAATATTATATTTCATCCTCTTTCACACTATACCTTTTATTTACAATTTGATCACGTTTTTTTCGTTTCATTTCAACATTGTTTTGTTATCGCCTAGCCTAAAAACTTATAATTATAACCGGTTCAGCCATTTCATGAAACGTCTACACTTTTAATTTGAAAATTATTACCGGCGGTGATATTATGAATGCATGGCTGTTTAAAATGCTTATGACAGTGAGCATACTGAAATTAAAACATAGAAACGTTTATTTTAATTCAAAAACTAAAAAGTCGATCTGTGCCAGTCGGAAGGTCGAAACGTCTGTCGGCTATAAAAGGTATGCCTCAGGCGACCACCCAAATATTCCGAAAGATTTAATTCCAATTTCGAAATTCCGATTTTCATTAATCCGAATTTCATAATTTCGAATAGATATTTTTATATATGATTCAGAATTCTTATTTTAACTGTACCTTTCGGCTAACCGAAACCTTATTGACTTGTGATCAGGCGCAGTGGAGCGAGCAGAGCTATTTTTTTTTCATATTTAGATATTCCGTATCTTGGATTTCGTTATAATATAATTCGGAATTACGTTATTTACGCAGTGTGTAAGATTAAGTAGCTTGCGTAAAACCTTGTTTAATCCTTTTGTTATTGAACAAAACTTAAGTTATGTCAACTGAAAACGCTGCAGGTTAACATTTATGAATCGGTGACTAATTGTGTGCCCGTTGTGATATAATTACAAGTGCGCCTTCTCACTCTTATTTAAAGTCACTGGTAATACATTTTTGATACCAAAAATTTCCGAACGGTATGTACAGTAAACAGCCTATGGCTGTCCCACTGCTGGGCAAAGGCCTCCATAATTGAAATCAAGGCATCGCTACAAGTGATGGGTAATGGCTTAATCACCACGCTTCCAAATGAACAGTATGTACTTACCTTAAAAAACAAGTTGTAAATAATGTAAAAATTATGATATTTCATGTCACTTTTAATTTCAAGACCACAAGCAAGATTCAAGAATCGCCCCTTGGTTCTTTGCACAATGCATAAAAATTGAATCACTTTGTCGTATCGCTCTACGAAAACATTTGATAATAATTTCACAAAACGGCCGTTTTCTTACAGTCTTCTAATGCAACGTAAAAAAAAATATAAGCTGCCAGAAATCACACTGGTTTTACCAAATAGTTGCTAAAATTTCAATAATACCGTGATATTAAAAAAATGCGTTTAAAACAAATCGACGCCGACGTTAAAATTAAAACCACGCTAAAATCAACCTTAACTTGGTCAAAACAACGATTGGTTAAAACAGCTGGGTTATTCTTAAAGCTATTTTACAATGATTTTGCAATGATCCTATTAGCTCTTACGTCACTGGATTCTGCTCGTATCTCAATAGAAGCAAATATTATATACCTAATTCATAATCAAATACATACATACAGTATTAAACTATATCAACAATGGTTTGTGTTAGAATACATTTGGTGTTCTTGTGTACGAATAGTTGGTTAACCAACTTATGGGAACTACGGGCTATACGATAGAGTAAAGTGGAGAGAATAAAAGCTTTCCAAGTCTTCGTCTTTGTCGTCGAACTGATGGTAGATTATGATGTTAAGCTTTAACCAAAATGTTTGTTTGTATTTGGACTTTTTGTAGTGAAAACTTTTTTAGCAGCGTTGTACACTTTTTTTGTAATGGATAAAAAATGTTAAATTCGCGTCAGAACACGTGGCCTGATCGAAAATTCGTAAGACGGATGACAGCCGGCGCGGCGTAGGAGAGGAAGTATCCCCCTCTCTTTCTACGGCGCGGCGAAAATGTATGCCTGCTGTTTCGTTTAGGCGGCGCAGGGCGCTTGCGCGATTGTTCGAATGCTTTTTAATGTAATATAAATTGTCATGTTTGTGTACGATAGCGCAATAAATAAATATTGTATTCTACCACATAAATGATAGTACTTTTATACTGATAATTGAAGCAATTCGTGCAAAATTATTCCCTAACCATTCCAAAATATCAAAAATGCACAACGTTAATATTCAAGTTTTCACTTCTGCCGGCACTCCCGGAGTGCAAGCCGTCGTTTTTTTTTAGTTACTATTGTGCTACTAGTTCTTTCGTCACGTTACAATTTTGGTCGTACTAGTTATTTGTCACTACAATTGTGGGCGTTCTAGTTCTTTTGTAACACAATTGTGGTCGTAGTAGTTCTTTCGTCACATTACAATTTATTGTAAACCTTGTAATTGTTTCGTCACATTCCAATTGTGGTCGTACAATCAACAGCAAAAGTAGATGATGGTTTCTAGATTTGAAAATTAAGTTTCAAGTGTTAGTTGATTATGAAACTTAATTAATAATTAATTACTTTTGCTGTTGACTGTACTAGTTCTTTTGTCACTACAATTGTGGTTGTACTAGTTCTTTCGTCGCACAAATGAGGTCGCAATAATTCTTTTGTGATATTACAAATTGTCGTTGTACTAGTTTTTTCGTCACTACAATTGTGGTTTTACTAGTTTTTCGTCTCTTTACACTAGTTCTTTATTCCCGTAATAATTACTGTAAACCCCTATGCCGTATAGTTCCCATACCTGATTACATACCGTACGTGTTCTAATCACAAACCAGAACGCCCCCACACCGCCATCACCTGGTGATTAGTGTAATCACTAGTAGCGCTACGGTGGCAGTGAGGCGTACCGCACCGCTGCTGTATTCACTGCTCTGTTCGCATGTACCTGGAATAGACAATATTTTCTCTATTAAATTCTGCTACAATAATTTGTCAAATTATATTTTTGCCTTTCCTATTTTTTTTGTTTAATTCTCACATTCGTCTAAGCGACATATCCTCAGAACAATAAATAAAGCTATAGAAGGATGGCTAAAATAGAAATCGTGCAACTATGTTTAGTTCCGTTCTATCTTATGGCTAGAAAAGGAGGTTGGAGTGCGACAAATGGTTGACACTTAGTTTTTATTTTTTGTATTGTTATGTCAAACGGTCATCAGAAAAATAAAATCTCGAATCCTTTTGCCCGGCCAAAACCAGAAGTACATTGATTTAAAAGCTGACAGTTCGTTTCACAAATCTGGTGACACCTTCGAAATAACGAAAGAAAAGGGACAATCGATCTCTTTCCAATACATCACCTAGGTTCATTAGTTAAAATAGTGCGAACTGATGAATTTGTGTTGCTATTTTAGTCCGGTTTCTATAGCTTTAGTTATTATTCTGAAGACATATTAAACATATTGTTTTAAAAAGTAGAAATATGTTATTGGCTTTGAGGATAAGCATGCAGTTGAAATACCTAACTAAATGTATAAAGTGCTATTGATTCCATGTTCATCAATAAATAATACATTTATATGTCAAATTGAAAGGTACTACGATAGGTATTCTGCCGCACAATTTATGAACGCAGTAAGTACAACTTACTGTGTTTGTGATTGTGATATTTGAGGTGCTGACATTACGATCTATTTTTTCGTAACTGTTCAAATGTTCTTTATTGCGTTCATAAATTGCGCGGCAGTATTAAAGTTGGACAATAAAACCCCCTGATTTTGTAACAACATTGTGTACCAGCCCTCGCCCACGTCCGATAATCGCTGAACGATTTTTAGTCGGTGATAATTAAACGTATGGAGTTCTATGTTGCAACGCACACGTCTTACATAAGTCGGTCCCAAAATCGGTATTAAAATCTCGGCGAAAAAAAACTCGCGAGATTTTAGTACCGGTCTTTAGTAATTTAGTTATGTAATCGGTTCGTTTATCGGTCCTACAAAAAGTCGCTCGTAGGCGAGAGCCGATCAGTTTTAAAGAAAAAAAAAGTGCCTTACGGCACTTTCAGCTTCACCGGGCTCGCTTGGGGGGGGGGGGGAGAGGGCGGAGGCGAGAAACTTAAAACACGTTCCTCAAACCTTGTAAAACGGATCACCTTCGGAGGTTTTCTAGAGGGAACGGCATCACGCACTAGTGCGTGTCCCCTTGTCCTACCAGATTCTCCGAGGGACACCCGGTTATAAAGTTAAGTGTCAAACATCCTTACGCAAGCACAAAGGACCATCTACGTCAGGTCATAACGCCAGATCAGAACACGCCGGTACGCATTCTTCATCCGGTACTTTTAAGACTAGTGTCTCGAGCTAGTCGCCCCGTGGACACGTATAGTCCACAACATAATATCCAGATAGGTCTCCGGAGCTGTAAGCTTGCTCACTTCTCGTTGCACTAAGAGCACAACTCGCAGTGTACCACTGCTCGGGTCGTCAACCCCCCCGGTCTGCCCCCTGACCGCCTAACCGATCGCTTTGACTTCGTGTGTGGTTTATGACGTCATCTTGCCACCTCGCACCGCCTATGAAGGCAATATCAAAAGCTAAAGGCTATAGCTTTCGATATTGCTTTCATAGGTGACACGAAACGACAAGATGACGTCATTGTACGATCTGTTGGCCGTACAACTTTAGATGCTATCATCTAAAGTTGTACGGCCAACAGATCGTACAATGACGTCATCTTGTCGTTTCGTGTCCTATGAATGATTAATATTAATATTTGATTTAAGATGTGAATAGTTTATTTATAGAAATAATATGATAAAATGATATTAATATTAATTGTAAGATAAGTAAGTAAGATTAATATTAATTGCTTACGCTGAAACTTAAAGTAATTATAAAATAAATGCATATTTAATGTGAAATGCTGAGACGGCGCAATGTGTGGTCATTCACCGTACAGTCATAAACCACACACGAAGTCAAAGCGATCGGTTAGGCGGTCGGGTGGGGTCGGGTGAGTGGTGCCGCGTGGTTACCGTTGATGGTGAGGTTGTAGGCCTTGTCGCCGCGCGCGCCGGGTGCCACGCCGCGGTCGCAGGAGCGCGACACCGCGCTCAGCGACAGCGACGCGCCGCGCGTCTCTGCGTAACAACAACCGATCCAAATCAAAATCGCCTAAAGGCGAACCTTATGCTATATATTATTGCTTATATTTATTATATATTATATATTTATGTATTATAAATATATTTATGCTTATATTTCATTAACCTTTTTACCGCCAACAACTTCTATAGAAGTTCGAGATTTTCGTGCCGCCCACGCCAGCACTTCTATAGAAGTTCTTCTTTGTAACCTACTTTATTAAAATACATTTATACGTTGGCGTACAGCGGGACATCGCGTGCAGGATAGTTGGGCGGTAAAAAGGCTAATATAAAAAAAAATAAAAAAAAAAAAGGTTAATATAGCCAATGGGTCAGTAGATAGTCCAGAGTTGTTATCTAAGGTTGGTTTACGTTGCAATGAGCCGCGTTTGAGACAACGTGTCGAGGTGTTTGTGACGCCAGCGCATACTAATTATAGGAGAAATTCATTTACTGCAATAAATAAGTCTATTTTAGATTTTGACCTGTTTTGCTAAAAAGTTCTTTACCTAAACAGTCCTGCACACCAAAAGTTACTGTGTTATTTAATTTTTAAGTGTTTAATACTTTTAATAGTAGATTGTACAACAAGAGCATAAAACGAGCCATTCTACCCGAGTCGTGCATATAGCCACCCGAGCCGGTACGGCGAGGGTGGATAGTCACGTCGAGGGTAAAATGGGTTTATACTCGAGTTTTACACTCTGCTTTTCACTTCGACTGCAAGGAAATAAAACAAACCGCAACAACAAAAGCTAGTTTCTAGTTTTGTTTGACGAATAATAAAATTAGCTTCCAGTCCAGCCACACAATTTTTTTTTTTAATTAGTTTAATTGTTGTAAATATTTGCGTTATATTTTTTTTACGTAAATGCACGCCCGTATTAATCGTATATTTGTATTTAGATAGTAATACATAATTATGTCGTATATAAATTAAGATATAACCTAAATCTCATAAAAATATATCAATTAAATGAAGGTGTATTTAATTGTATATGTGGCTGTAAGGCCTAATTGCCTTAGTCTTAAAAGAAGAAATTACTTTATGCACAAGAGCATAAAAACACATTATATGCAGCCTTCTCTCGACATAAAGAACAACTTTACGAGCATGAGAAGTGAAAAAGCATTTATTCATTGCCACACAAAGAAACAATAAGTTGATGCATTTGACGACCTCCTTGGTCGAGTACACCGGTTTTCATGGTGTCGCCATCTCTGAGGTCCCAGGTTCGATCCGCGGTCGGATCAATTTAGAAATTATTGTTTTTCTAAATTGTCTCGGGTCTGCGTGTTTTCTATGTATAATAAGTATTTTAAGTATGTTTATCCGTTGTCTAGTAACCATTTAACGAGTTTCATAACGAAGCTTCTCTTGGGCTAGATAATTGGTGTGAGTGTATGAAAGTTTAGTTTAGTTTATAAGAAAAACTTTAAACTAGTGGCCCTGAAATGGCTCCCACTCGGCATAATATCGAGGTACCGGATTGGCACCACGACGCTGGTCTTACGTGGGTACCGGAACAGCTTAAAAACTACAACATTCACATTTAAAATTTTTCTTAAAATTAACATTATAATAAAATTAATCGTAAATAGGTTATAAGAATAGATAATAATTAAATACTATTTCGTGAATCAGAAAGTTTTGTAGAATCTAAATAGGTTATAGGTAGAACATGTAACACATAATATCCTCGATTATACATTATTAAACATTTAAATATATATAGCTTTTACTTAAAGTATACATTGCTGGTGTTAAAGGTATTTTTGTATTTATTTTTAAAAGAGCCAACAGTTGCAGAATTCCTAAAGGGGGGAGGAATATTGTTCCTACACTTAGTAGACAAATAACGGAAGCTACCTCTAAAAGCTGCCGTTCTATGACCAGAGCATACAAGACGAGATGCCTCTCGTCTTGTATGCTCCCGCGAATTCTCCCGTGAATTCTCCCGTGAATTCTCCCGTGAATTCTCCCGTGAATTCTCCCGTGAATTCTCCCATGAATTCTCCCATGAATTCTCCCGTGAATTCTCCCGTGAATTCTCCCGTGAATTCTCCCGACGAGAGAATTGGAGCTTAAGTTTCAAAATATGAAATCAGTATGAAAATCAAAACTTTTTAAACGCATATCGAAAAACCTTCGAGTGTCTACTAGTACCTGCAGACTTTGGCTGTAGTTATATAGACAATACCGACTTACACTATCGAAACTTAATTTTGAAATCTAGTAAACATCATCTACTTTTGCTGTTGACTGTACTATGATATATAAATATCAACATATAAGCATAACCTTGATCTGGCGGGTGTTATACTTAAAGCACAGCGTTGTATTTATTATGGTCATAATAATTGAATAGAATAGGATAGAATAGAAAAAATATTTATTTGGTACAATTACACATACACATTCAAAACACAGGAACATCACTGTCAACTAACTAATTGTCTGTCAGTGCATGTTTATCTCCTAAACTATTAACTCGATTTTAACGTAATGTGAACCGAAATACAGCATATCTCTCGTACTTTATCATATGTATATAAAATCAGTATATTATCTTACCGTTGCCCTGGCGAGTGTTGTACATGAAGCAGAGAGTGCGCGGGTGCCCGGACGCACGAGCGACAGGCGCCGCGATGAGAAAGCCGCTGCCGCTAGCAGACCATCCGCCGTAACAACTGTACACTGGATCACAAAATTATTAAATTATTGTACGAGTTCACGAAATCAATGAATTCTTATTTTTTTTTCTATAAACCATCATAATAATATACTAATAAAACGCCATCCTTAGAAAATCTATATTCTATACTAAATTCATCATAATCAAACAAATTTAATGCATTTTCTCTAATCAAATGTTTTATTAAATTTGTCGCACTTTGTATGTGATTTATTAAATCTGAAAAATCTTAAAAATAAACAAAATACGTATACGTATCAAATGAACTGCCACAACTAGGTTATTCCGACTGTAGTGAGTCACTTGGCCCTTAGTGTATTGCTAGGCATGATTTATTTAGTATTAAATAACACATCAAAGACTACACTCGTTTCTTTAAAGTGTCTCCCGGTCCCCACATTACATGGCGACCCTGCCAGTGCTGCAAGGGTGAGGCCGGAATAACGCTAACATGGAGAGTTACGCCGGTGTAAGTTATTCCGAGTTTATTTATAGAAATTTTGCTTATTCTTAGGTTACGCTGAGAATAACTTTTATATCGTGTTTATTTGTAAGGCGGTATGTGTATAAATGTGTTGAAAACAAATTAAATAATCGGGATTCGAACCCGCAACCTCTGACATATCAGACCTCTGAAAAGACTATTCATTTAATTAAATGCGCAAGTATCCATAATGGACTTTAAATCGCATAAATTCATTTATACAAACGGTATTGTTTCAAATTGTTTACTAATAGTTAACTGTCGACATCTCTGAATTTCCCTTGAAAGTTTCAATAACATTGACTGATTGGTTTGAACGTCTATAAATTTTGTATAAGATTCCGTAATGTGAAATGGCTTTATAAGCTATAAGGCTTTAAATACATTAAATCTAAAAGTATGTGGAGAGGAAACGGAGTCAATGCGTCAATGCAGCACCTACTGTGTGACTGTAACTCAACCAAAAGAATGAGACTCCTAGGATCGAAACCAGAAAATTTCAGGATCTTCGCTCTCGAAGACGCTGCCAAACTTATAGCATCTATCTTTACAGAGGATGGAGAGTGAAAGGATGGGGTTGCGCAAAAGATCCCGACTGGAAGAGGGAAAACTAATATAAGATAAGATAAGATTAGATATTAGGCGGTGTCAGCCAATAATAAGATGTAGCAACGCACACTTGTTTTTTTTTGCGGGGGAAACTTGCATCCGAGTCATCCCACGGGGAGCAATATGTGCTATAGGCTCAACCCGCGTTCGGGGTATGTGGGGTTGGGCGATGTTCTGCCCGACCCACTAAAACCGCCGGGGATCTGCAGTCAGTCTGATATGTGGTTGACGCGGATTCTGTCATGGATACTGGTCCGCGCCAACCTCAGGAGCGCTTGCAACGCACCGACAAATTGCGGACGTTACCGCTGCGCCTTTTCAGGCATCGTCGTCTATTATTATTTTTATTTTTAATTTATTTATTTCCTTAGCTAACTTAACATTACATTTTATATTTTCTGCCAAACTGTGTAACAGTTTGTCGGCAGTAGCTCTCGTGGACATTAAAGATAAAATAGCTTGTAATGAGTGCTTACAATCTAACTAAACAACAACAACCAAACTTAAGATTATGTTTAGTAGTAACTAAACATTATTAGGACTTAACAGAAATATACTATTTTTATGGACACAATGATAGGTAATGTTTCTTTAAAATGGTCTTCAATTGATTTTTACTATTAATCTTGCTTAACAAGTTATGTGGGAGCTCATTTATAATGACGGGCATTAAATAACGTCTTTCACGTCTTCCGTAATAATTTTGAACCTCAGGAATAACTAATTTAGGTATCTTAGATCGTCGGGTTGGGTACGCATACTGCCATTCCCTTATATGTTCATTACTGTTAAACTGCTCAATCATGATATTAATTTTTACTTTTGACTCTACAGGTATTATCTTACACAACTTAAATAATTTCTGGTAATTCTTCTCGAGGGACATTTTTACGTTATTATCTACTAATAATTTAAGTAACCTAGTTTGCAAATTTTTTATTTTATTTAGATATGAGGAAAAAGTGAGTCCATACGCGCCCAACCCGTAAGATATAATTGCATCGACCAGCGCATAATAAACTACATACATAACTCCTCTAGAAATAACATATTTTAAATTAATTAATTTACTATTAATTGATCTCTCTCTGTCTCGTCTGTTTTGGGCGGTGCCTGTTTGGCGTACCGCCCACCCTTCGTCCGGTAAGACAACCTCTCACGGGCACGGAATCTCGAATCAACTGCACTCCGATTGTTCCGAGCTGTTCTGAGATCCGTGTCCGTGTAAAGGGTATGTTTGAGTATGTATTAAGCTTACTTTTTGGGTCCTCCTTATTTTGAGACTCTTGTGCTGCCACAGCATTTCCAACCTTAACGTCAAAGCAACAAAGCCCATTTTCTTACCCGTAGTAGAACAATCCGACTTGAATTCGATGGTGTCCTGCGTCGCGCCGCAGCCAAAACTAACGCTATTGTAAGCGCCTGATACACACTCGGCCGCAGCCTCTCTGGAGTCAGGGTCTCCTGTAAAAACACAAATGAATGAATGAGTGAATGAATGAATGATTAGGTAAGTGCCTAACATTTTAACTAACAAATTTTAAAAATTTATAAAATAAAGTGAAATATACCCGACCCAGTCCCCTACGAAAGACCTAAGTTCGATTCCTAGCTGGGTCGGGTAGGCGTTTTATTTTTTACTGTATTTTATAAATTTTATAAATTAATTTAGCTTTAGTGCAGCAATTAGCACTTGAACATAAAAAAAAGTAAAAATTTATTTTATCTAATACTATTTAGGGTTAATGAAATTAATTCCTTATCTATGATATTGATTTAGGAGAAACGTAGTATTGGTGTCGTACATTTTTAAATTAGTGAGAGGGAAAATATGTAATCCAGATTTATTGAAGCACATAAGTTTTAGTGTGCCAAATAGATATGTGGAGCGCCGGCGACGACCGCCCCTACTGGATGTACCGCGCGCGCGCACAAATCTACTGTAAGAAGCTCCGCTCACACGCGCAACCCGAATACTTAACTTAATTTCTAATGAAGTAGATGTATTTACGTGTTCTCTGGGTGAATTCACAAGGGTTTCATTGTTTATTTGTAGCTATAAATTAGATACTTAGTTATTATTATATATTTAGATACTTAGTTATTATTATATAGGTATTGTCTTTAATAAGTTAATGTCTTCACTATCGCAATGGTGTGTAACCGTAATGATAGTTGTAAGTTTTGTTGTTATAAATAAAAAAATGATAATCAGTGGACTTCTTGGCGGGGAAGTGAAGACTCATGTTATCGGTTATGGATTATTTTCAAAAATTTGTGTTATGTCGAATATTAATGTGAAATAATGGTGGATTATTAACCGTTAAGACAAAACAGTGCAACGTCACTTTTAAAATTCTCTCAAGAAGTGCGCGTGAGGTCTTAGTAAAGCCCCACATCTTCACTGAGATACTCAAGAGGTTGGGGGGTATATCGTTTCTCAATATAACTTTTTAAACTATCATGGTAATTATGTAATTATCGATATGTATCGATACTCAAACACAAATAAAAAACATGGTAATAATCCCGTTAATAATATTTATCACTTCTCACTTCTCATTTCTATCATCATCATTATCATATATTAACAAAATAAATATTGTCTATTTATATAACTTGTAAGAAAATTACTTTGACTCTGGATAAATGTGCTAATCGCACGAAGCCATCGCCTAAGGAAAAAAATGAATGATTAGTTTAGTGCCTAACAATTAAACTAACACTTTAGGGTTAATTAAATTTATTCCTCATTACTCCATATTAAATATCATAGATATCAATAATATATATTTCAAAAAGATACACCCCGCTACACACGACTTTAAAGTTTATACTGACACCCCCCACCAACCTTACGGTTATAAAGTTAAGTGTCAGACATCCTTGCGCAAGCACAAAGGACCATCTACGTCAGGTCATAACGCCAGATCAGAACACGCCGGTACGCATCCTTCATCCGGTACTTTTAAGACTAGTGTCTCGAGCTAGTGGCCCCGTGGACACGTAAAGTTCACTACCTAATATCCAGATAGGTTACCGGAGCTGTAAGCTCGCTCACTTCTCGTTGCACTAAGAGCACAACTCGCAAATTCCTTTGCTTGGGTCGTCAAATTTAAAGTCGACTACCAAATGTCCTCTTTGGTGGCGGAGTTGTAAGCCCACTTCTCAGTACCCTTCCAGACTCCTCATCAGTAAAAAATACATTAATAACAATAAAATTTTATCATCTTACACAAAGTATCATAATATTGTATATTCACCTATAGTGGCCTGCTGCCTTCGCCGCCGCCTGTCGGCCAGCGAGTTAAGCACAGAGTATCTGCCGAAGATCGGGCATCGCATCGGCACTAGCGACGTCGCTGCAAACGAAAAGCACACTTATATACACGTCGTTAAAGCATACAGTATCCTAAATAGATAGGCATATTTGTTGGTGGTAAGGCTTGTTTGTCCGCCTGGCTAGCACCACCATCTTATCTAAATATGTCGCCATAACATCAATGTCTGTAGCATTGTTGTGTTCCGGCAGCTAAAATAAGATAAGTAGTGCCTCACTAGTTGAGGTTCCCGGGTGAAGTGCGCTTCCATCATTGGCCTTATCATCACTTAACATCAGGTGAGATCAAGGCACTGTGCTTACCCGTAAAATATAAAACAAAAAATATACATCCATAGACAAGATAGTATTTGAAAAAAATATGTATTTGTAATTTATGAACACAAACAAATAACAACCAACATAAGTAAGAATAGACAAGTACTTGTAATGATTGGCGACAATAGACAAGAACTTGTAATAAATGAAACAAAAAAAATGCCGTACTCAGAGACGTCAATTTAGTTTTAATGACAATTAAATCTCTTGCTGTCACTTTCTTATGTATAGTGCTAAATAGAGAAGGAAAGACATTTAATTTTCATTAAAATTGATTGACGTCTCTGAGTACGGCAGTTAGTCTTGTCTTGTCAGAAGCTTTATAATAGTCATGATGACAGTATTAACAGATCAAAATACATATGATTTTACAGAAAAAATATGTTAAAATATTTTTTTTTTAGAATAGTGTATGTATATCAACGATATAGAACGGGACTCTAAAGTTAGTCATCATGCCTATTCCGATGACCAGCACTTCCGGTACAGTACCGGCACTCCACCGGTACTCACTGCTGCAGCTGTATAGTGCGGGTACTCACTGATGAGAGTGACGTAGGGCGGCTGCTGCAGCTGTATAGTGCGGGTACTCACTGATGAGCGTGACGTAGGGCGGCTGCTGCAGCTGTATAGTGCGCGTACTCATTGATGAGTGTGACGTAGGGCGGCTGCTGCAGCTGTATAGTGCGGGTACTCACTGATGAGCGTGACGTAGGGCGGCTGCTGCAGCTGTATAGTGCGGGTACTCACTGATGAGCGTGACGTAGGGCGGCTGGCCGGCGCCGGCGCACGCGTCCTCGGCGCTGTCCCACAGCCCGGCGCCCTGCTGCAGCTCCAGCACGCTCGCCTCGCGTCGGTGGAACTTCAGGCACACGTGGCCCGACTCACTACGGGGAGGAGATATCATCATCATCAGCCTTAATCTAGTCTATATCTATCTATCTATACCATACATTATATATCTATATTAATATTATTAAACAGAAGAGTTTGTTTGGTTGAACGCGCTAATCTCAGGAACTACTGGTTCGAATTTAAAAAATATTTTTGTGTTGAATAGTCCATTTATTGAGGAAGGCTATAGGCTATATTACATTACGCTATGACTAATAGAACGCGGGTGAAACCGCGGGTCACTGCTAGTAATATTATAAAACTGAAGAGTTTGTTTGTTTGGTTGAACGTGCTAATATCAGGAACTACTGGTTCGAATTGAAAAATTATGTTTGTGTTGAATAGTCCATTTATTGAGGAGGGCTATAGGCTATATTACATTACGCTATGACTAATAGAACGCTGGTGAAACCGCGGGTCACAGCTAGTAATATTATAAAACAGAAGAGTTTGCTTGTTTGGTTGAACGTGCTAATATCAGGAACTACTGGTTCGAATTGAAAAAATATTTTTGTGTTGAATAGTCCATTTATTGAGGAAGGCTATATGCTATATTACATTACGCTATGACTAATAGAACGCGGGTGAAACCGCGGGTCACAGCTAGTAATATTATAAAACTGAAGTTGAGTTTGTTTGTTTGGTTGAACGCGCTAATCTCAGGAACTACTGGTTCGAATTGAAAAATTATGTTTGTGTTGAATAGTCCGTTTATTGAGGAAGGCTATAGGCTATATTACATTACGCTATGACTAATAGAACGCGGGTGAAACCGCGGGTCACAGCTAGTAATATTATAAAACTGAAGTTGAGTTTGTTTGTTTGGTTGAACGCGCTAATCTCAGGAACTACTAGTTCGAATTGAAAAATTATGTTTGTGTTGAATAGTCCATTTATTGAGGAAGGCTATAGGCTATATTACATTACGCTATGACTAATAGAACGCTGGTGAAACCGCGGGTCACAGCTAGTAATATTATAAAACTGAAGAGTTTGTTTGTTTGGTTAATCGTGCTAATATCAGGAACTACTGGTTCGAATTGAAAAATTATGTTTGTGTTGAATAGTCCATTTATAGAGGAAGGCTATAGGCTATATTGGAGTGGAGCAACAATGAAAAATGTTGCAAAAATGAGAATATATTTTTTTTAGAGCTAATTTACGCGGGTGAAACCGCGGGGCACAGCTAGTCTATAATAATTCTATTCTAAACTATATTATAATCTATGTTTTTTGTTTGAACGCACTAACCTTTAGAACTACCAGAAGGATTTAAAAAATATATTTTTGTATTTGTTTGCCCAATTTTTGTGGAAGGCTAAGGCTATTTTATACATAACATAAACTTTCCTACACTCACACCAATTATCTAGCCCAAGAGAAGCTTCGATATGAAACTCGTTAAATGGTTACTAGACAACGGATAAACATACTCAAAATACTTAAATACATACTTATTATAAATAGAAAACAACCAGACCCGAGACAATTTAGAAAAACAATAATTTCTAAATTGACCCGACCGGGGATCGAACCCGGGACCTCGAGATGGCGATACCATGAAAACCGGAGTACAAACCACTCGACCAAGGAGGTCGTCAATTTCTATTTAGGATCACGCTATGACCCTTAAAAGCCTAGCAAAAAAAAACGATAAGCAAATCCGAAGTACTAGCGCACTCGGGCGACGCCGACGCGATGTGACCCGACTATAGATGTGAAGCTGGTTACTAACATTTCTAGCCAAGCGGCTAGAAACGGCTTATTTAGCTTATTATCATTTCTAGCGATAACTAGCGGCTGGAAATGGCTGCTTACATTTCACTGATATATTCACATGATTATTTTTTTGTGTTTGTTTGTTTTCTTCTGATTTATTAACTATAGGAACATTTAACATAAATAGAAATAAACAATGCCATTTGCATCTGTATTAAGCGTTAAAAACTCATAATTGTAACTACCGGCTTACAAGCCGCTGGTTTACAACTATAGACGCGACCGCGGTGGGCCGGGAACAATTGGGTCAGTAATAAAAAACTAGCAAATTACGCGCGAAATGAAATCTCATTTTTATGTCCCCACTGTTGCGTATTTGCTAAAAATGTTTATCTTTTTGTGCCGTCAGCACAATATTCATAGCACGTAGCGTTCGTGGTAGATAATTATCTTATCTTATCTTAGTGGGGCCTGCCGAGGTTTCCACCTCCCAGTAACATTTCGACCCATTGGGATCTTTTGTGCAACCCCATCCTTTCACTCTTCCTCCTCTGTAAAGATAGATGCCATAAGTCTGGCAACGTCCTTGAGGGCGAAGAGCCTGAAGTCCTCCGGTTTCGGATAGGCCGACCCCAGGAGTCCCATTCTTTTCCTAGCCAGAGCGTCGCAGTCGCACAGTAGGTGCTGCATTGACTCGGTTTGCTCTCCACATGCCCTACACAAACTATTTGTTGAAAGGTGCATTCTGTGAAGCATTTGTTTTGTGGCATAGTGCCCTGTCAAGGCACCGATGGTTAATCGGGCCTGCCTTCTGCTGCCTCCGCATATGAACTTACTCCGTCCTAAGGCGTTTTCGCCTAGAAAGGATTTGGAGTGTTTCATACCCGGCTGCTCTTTCCATTCGATGCCGTGCCTGTTTTTAATGTAATCTTTTAAGGCCTTGTTGATGGTACTTTGTGCAAGTGCCACGAACGGCTCAGGACCAATAAGCTGGGTCTCTGAGCCCTCCCTGGCAAGTGCATCCGCCGTCTCGTTGCCGTGGATTCCCATATGGCCTGGGACCCAGATCAATCGCACCTTGTTATGCCTACCTAGCTTGTTTAGAGCTTTTGTGGTTTTGCTAAAAATGATTTTCTTTTTGTGCCGTCAGCACAATATTCATAGCACGTAGCGTTCGTGGTAGATAATTAATAACGTGATTTAATATAGAGACATGTTATGTAAATTAAGCAAAACTCATTAGTTCCTGTTTCGTGATTTTTCTACAATCAACAAATCTCCCCCGCCAATTTCTTTGTTTATACATTAATATATATACCTGTATTTTTAGTCATTAAACTAGTCAGAAATTATACTCCGATACATTAACCAGTGTGTTATTATTTAACTACGGAGCCCGCAACACTTTTCTTTTTTTCTTTCTTACTATCTTCTGACTTCACCACAGACCACCACCCTTGGTTGCAACAAAACCTACTTTAGGAATCGCTGCAGTAGACCTTAGAGACGGTACTCACCATCCCCTGGTGACGTGCGCCACTAGCTTGATGTGTTTCTTCTCCTTCTGCTCCAAGATGGAGTGACACACCAGTCTCTTTTCCTCGAAAGAGCCGTCCGTATTCATAATCTATAAAAACACAATTAATACATTAATATATCTTTAATTAAACATTTAAAAATTAAAATTAAAAATGGTATAAAGTTGACACATTAATATTAGTAAGTTGAGTTTAGTTAAGCTAATTTGATTTGTTCACCTTGCGTATACTGTTAACTGATGTTAGCTACTAGTAGACGACGATACTACTCTGCCGTAGCACAGTTTTTTAGCTAGCGCGGAGGGTAGCTGTCAATATTTGCTACCGCTTATAACCATCTATCATTGTTAATGACAATCTGTACTAAACATTGTGAATAGACAAATAAGTTAAGTTAAGTGTAGTACTTAGACACTGTGTACTGCGAAAGAATAAATAAAAAATAAAAACATTAAAACAAGTATACCAAAAACAAAACAAAAAAAAACAAAACAAAACAAAACAAAAAAAAAACAAAACAAAACAAAAAAAACACAAAACTCAAAACCGGTCGTTTTGGAGATCCTTGGGGGAGGCCTTTGTCCAGCAGTGGACGTCTTTTAGCTGAGATGATGATGATGATGATGATACCAAAAACATCGAACCTTATTGGCATACCTAAAGTTGCAAGTACTTAAAATGTCGTATTTTGGTGTACACCTATGAAACATACGCCAATCGACAGATAATATAATTACAAACAACAAATATTCTTTGACAAAATATCGTAAATGATATACTTTCTGAGATATTTCGGTTTGAAAATGTATAATAAAATAATATTTTATTTTACATTTGGTGCTAATTCCTGGCTTCTACTAGCAAAGATCCACTCACGGCATTCTGGGCAACGAATTTACTTCGTGTATATATTAATAAATAACACCAGAGAAAGCAGGTGCCAAATTGAGGGACGCTATTGCACTTGCATAGTGGGTAATAGAACACTTCACTGGCATATGTTTCATAGGTGTACACCGAAATACGACATTTTAGGTACTTGCGACTTTAGGTATGCCAAGCTCCATACAATAAAGTCTTTTCGGGTTAATTTCAATTTGCGTGTGAGAATGTGTGTGCGCGTAAAAGTGTTTGAACCCGGCGAACTCAAACCAAACGCTTCGGAGAATCTAGTATGGGACGGGGAACGCTTGTGTGATGCCTGCCATGCCTTCTGAGGATGTTTTGATAACTGCAGCTTGAGGAACCTTTTAGTTTGTTGCCGCCCTTAAAGTATGATGCTGTAAAGGCCAAAGAAAGCCCACAGCCATCTCTTTCCAAAAAAGTGTGTGCGTACGTGTGTATACGTGAACGTAAGCGTTTGCGTGTACAAGTGCCAGAGTTCGATTTTTTTTATTAGAAATTATCAAGATAACAGCTGATCAGCAGATAATTATCGGATGATTATTTGATTATTATCCTTTCAAACACCATTGTGCGTGTGCGTGTGTGCGTGTGCGTGTGCATGTGCGAGTATGCGTGTGCGTGTGTGCATGTGCGTGCGCTGTTGTTCTTGAACATGTGAGCGTGCGTGTGAGCGTGCGTGTGAGCGTGTGTGCCCAATCCACGTACCTTGAGCGTGGCGTTCTTGGTGGTGAAGTGGTACTGGTGCGAGTGGTCGAGGCTGAACCACTTGTGGTGCTCCACGATCCACGACGGGAAGTGGCATCGGTTGTGCTCATCGTCGCCTGTGGACAAGAAAAGAAACGTGGCATTTAGGACCCGAATTGCGAAGACTACAAAGTCTTAACTTTTTTTTGTTTTTTAAAAAGAAAAAACAATAATACAGTTATTTTATTAATTGGTTTTATTTGTTACTAGCGGCCGCTCGCTGTTTCACCCGCGTGGTTCCCGTTCCCGTGGGAATATCGGGATATAAAGTATCCTATGTGTTAATCCAGGTTATAAACTATCTGTATGCCGAATATTATGGTCGAATATGGTGAAGACAACAATTTAGAAATAAAAATAATATATTATAAAACGCAAAGTATATACCTACATATGTATATACAATTTATATAAATATACTAATATAAACGAATATAATGTATATTATTACATAAACTACTTTTACAAATATAGAACCAAAATAAACGTATAATACATACGGGTTTCGGGTCGGATCGGGGGTTATCCCATAAGCATAGAAAGGAGAACAACCACTTTGTATGGAGCTTTGGTACCGGTAATAAGTTCTTTGTACAGCTACAAAACTTTGCCATTTTAAACCTTATTATAGTAGTATAATTATTGTCTTTATTTGAGTTTGCTAGCTAGCAGGGTTATCGAGATAACTCAATTAGTTTATTGAATTGAAAAAAAATAATTTCATCAAGAAATGTTATTTCTGTTATTAACAATATTCTAAAACATTTTTATTATTTATTTAGGACAACCTAAAGACATATTAAGTAAATTATATCTGTGCTAACATGTAGCGTCGTTCTCGGTGAGATGATAAGCCACAGTTTATACAAGAAGTTCTCTCCATGTCTGTGAATTTGATAGACATCATTAAACTCATAATCATTACTTATGTATATAACCTCATAATTTATTTATTTTTATTAAAAAGGTAGGTAGATAGTTACCGTAAACTGTAAAGTCTTAGTGAATAATCAAAGTCCGTAGGATAGCCGTAGTCGTATATGTTTGTTTTAAGTCAAGTCCAATCGTCAGTTATCCAAATCACAAGCGCAATCAGAATCCGTTAGAAATAGCATAAAACAGGTAAATAATCGTAGGAAAACACAAAGACACCGGTAGTTTCAACAAGCATTCGCAAGTGACACTAGTCACTACACTAGGTACAGGTGCAGGGTGACTGACACCGAGTGACTAAAAAATCGATTGGTTATCGATTACATTGATCTATTGAGTTACATTAAATAATTATGCTATTTTTTCAATGTAAATGCACGAATTAGAACTATTTACCTTTTTAAAGCGTTTTCTTTAGTTTTCTTTTGTTAATATACACGAATTTATGTTTTATAATTTTTAATAATTAAATCAATTGTAATCAATTTGCTTTTTGCGTTCCTTTTTACGGTATTTACGATTAATTTATCAATTACTTTTAAATACTTTTTTAGGCTTATTCTGCTAGTTTCGGTTCCCATTTTTCCGTATAATATACCTTATTTAATGCTTAATATAATATCTAAAATCTACGAATGTACAACTCATTACAATTCGGTACCATTTTGGTTGAGCCTATGTTTGAAAGAATTAGAGCTTCAAATAATGGAAATGTCTCTTAACAGCTTCCCTGTCCCATGAGTCACATGTGATACATAACAATTTATTATCTATTAGTCTTTGTCTTTGTCTTTAATTTTTGGACAGCGAAACTGTTAAGGACATAGTACCTGGATGACCGAGCTTTGCTCGTTTTTTTATATTTTTTTCTAAAAATGAAACCTAGCTAGATCGATTTATCGCCTCCAAAACCCCCTGCATACTAAATTTCAAGAAAATCGTTGGAGCCGTTTCCGAGATTCAGATTATATACAACGTTATTTATTTTTTAATGATTTTGAACCCGCAGGTGGGTAGATCAGACCATGATACTGAACAACTTTCCCCATGACACATAGGTCAAAAAACGAGATATTTTTTTACTTTTCTATTCAAAGCCTCTATTGACGGAGCATGGTTTGTGTGGCGGCCTGCGGTTGCCACATAATTTCTTATCCTCACGTATGGTTAAAGAGTTTGTAAAAGCATTCCTAATCGCGTGCAGATCTGATTAAGATAAGACTCGGCATCCTCCCTCCAACATCTACACAGTTTATATTGTATATAGTCTTGTAAGGTTTAGATAATAAGTCAGTCACAATGTAGTCACTGTAAATATACAACATCACATATCAGAGACGCAGTCGTTATTAACCATCGCCATGGAATCTACCATCATCACCAACGTCCCATCGTCGACCTACGTAACAGTTTGTATGGGAAAGTTAAAAAAATATCTCGTTTTTTGACCAATGTTTCTTGGGGAAAGTTGTTCAGTATCATGGTCTGATCTACCCACCTGCGGGTCCAAAACCAATAAAAAATAACGGTGTATATACATATGCACAAGAATTGCTCGTTTAAAGGTTAAATTAGATAGATTAAGACATATTAAGACATATTAAGCTGTACTTACTGTTGGTGAGTTTCATGATGCGGCTGCCGTCTGTGGGCGAGGAGACGCCGTTGCATGTGGCGTCGCCCGACTGCGCTATGTTGTACGTCATGCTCTTGTCACTATGCTGGCCCTTGTAGATGAAGCACCTGCGAAAAACCAATGCAAAGTTCAGTTCAACAACAAACAAGTACACAGGCTTACACATACTAGTACAAACTGTCTTTGCTTAAAAGATTTTGACCTTTATCCCTATGTCATACGGTTGAACGTTCATTGAAGAAATTTGATAGTATTGGATAGTGATTGACATAAGTCAACGATACGTATAAATGACGTTAATGTCATTATGAGCGTTTACGACGTACACTGGCGCCGCCAATGAAAAAAAAAACATTATTATTATTATTAATATTAATATATTAAATATTAGACAACATCACATACATTGTTCTGATCCCAAGGTAAGTAGCTAAAGCACTCGTTTAATGAAAATCAGAAACAACGATGGTACCACAACCACCCAGACCCGACACAATATAGAAAAGTTTGTTTTCGACATTGACCCGACCGGGAATCGAACCAGGGACCTCAGAGTTAACGCCGCCCAAAGTCCGGCGTGCAAGCCACTCGGCTACGGAGGTCGTCATATCTAGTGATTAGAGATAGAAAATCAAATTATGCTTAACAAACTTTTACATCACCTAAAGAACATCTGACATGTTATGGTTTAGTTAAATAAGACGTTACAGCTAAAAACGGCCACTTTTAATTCCAAGCAGGGTAGGGTAGGCATTTAATTTTTTCACTGTATTTTATAAATATTTTGGATAGTTAGAATGAATTACCTGTACGTGTCTTCGTCAGAGGCGATGGAGTTTCGCCTTTGCACCTGCGATATTTGACCGACGAGATACCGCGTGGAGCCTTCCTTCCATGTAGCGAGGCAGACCAGCTCTTCCACTGAGAACAGGAAGAATAATATTTAGTTTTCATTCAATGCATACATTAAAAAACTGTAATAACATAAGTGATTGGTGTTAACCATTGTAATAAGTAATAAATAAATAAATAAATGATAATAATAAATAGATAGTAAGTTTTATTGTTACTAACACTAGGTACAATGTACAATTTATAGGCTACGTATGAAATAAAGTTAATTATTATTATTATTATTTCACGTAAATTGTTGTTGCAAACAAATTCTGAGGTGTTAGAATTTTTGCGCGCTGGAACTAAACCGGGCAGTCGCTGTGGGATCGTGCATGCAGCTCTACATCGAGTTCAATTTCTGACTAGGAATATTGATTCATCAAAATATTATCACTTCCTCATAATTGTCCTTCCTTCCCCATGAATATTTTTCGTCGGAGTCACGAGCTTTTCGGCACAAATTATGTTTATTAGTAAAATTTATATTATTATTAATGTAACTCAAAACCCCTATTATTTTATTCCCCAAAGTCTAAAGACGAAAGTCTTCAATCAGTGCGTCCTACCGGTAATGACATACGGAGCTGAAACGTGGACACTAACGGTTGGGCTGGTTCACAAATTTAAAGTCGCTCAGCGAGCTATGGAAAGGGCTATGCTCGGAGTTTCTCTGAAGGACCGACTTCGGAATGAGATGATCCGACAGAGAACGAAAGTAATCGACATAGCCCATCGAATTAGCAAGCTGAAGTGGCAGTGGGCCGGTCATATTAGCCGCAGAACCGACAACCGTTGGGGTAAACGAGTTCTCGAGTGGAGACCACGTATCGGCAAACGTAGTGTAGGACGCCCTCAGACTAGGTGGAGCGACGATCTTCGCAAGGTGGCTGGCAAGAGCTGGATGAGAGTAGCCGCGGATCGTGCTCGGTGGCGTGCACTTGGAGAGGCCTATGTCCAGCAGTGGACTAGTATAGGCTGATGATGATGATGATGATGAACTCAAAACCAATATATCCATTCATTCACTAACTTATTTATTCGTTCACTTACTCACTTTAACTAATTCATTCATTCATTCACTTACTATCACTTTCATTCGCTTATTCACTTACTCGTTCATCATTCATTCAGTCGGTCTTTCGTTCGTTCATTGCGTTTACTGACCGTTGCTCTCCGTCCCCGGAACATCGGGGCATGCCATGTACCGCAGCAGCAGCCGCGAGTCGTCGGTGCACGCCTCAGCGCGCGACGGCGGGTTGGTGCAGTCGCCGGTGCCTCTGAAAACAGACAAATTCTTATGTTACAGTTACAGTTTAAAGAGTTATAAAGGGCGCCATCTAGTGGCAAATATAGTCACTAATTGTCCTATCTCATGTTCGGAACTATGTTTCTAGCTATGTTTAGAAAGTGCACTACAATTAGTTACAGAGATAGTTTGAAGAACACTTGTTCCGACAAATTGCCAACAATGAGATAGGACAGTTATTGCAAACGACAATATAAGAAACAAACACTTCGATAGATGGCGCTGCTTTAAAACCATACAAGTACCTAAGTAGAGAGGATTAAAAGCGCTTCTACCTTCGGCTTTATCATCACTTAACTTCAGGTGAGATGAAGGCCAGGTGCTGACCAATAGAGAACTGTCATAACCAGCCTATCGAAAAACGATTTTGGACGTCTTTACCAGAGTGAACGAGAGTGCGGCAACTTCATACAAGCGCTCCGAAACGCACGCACCCAAGCTCGTAGTTCACCTACATTAGCACACAGAAAAAAGCACGGGAAAGAAGTACGCGACGACGCGGGCTGTCACCGCAAACGCGGATCGGGCAGCGCATGTAGTAACGGAGAATAACAAGTATGTCACTGAGCGCTGCCGATCAGTAAACACGGAAAAAAACCTGTTGTGTATGAGGATGTCTCAACACACACAACCATAATCCCAGTTTGCCCTTTTTTACTTTGCCGACAGATATAACAAGGTAAGTTTACAATATAAAAGACACCCAAATTCACACAATAATAAATTACAAAAACACAAATGTTGAAAAAATTTCCACGAGCAGGATTTGAACCCGCACCCTTCTGACATACCGGGTCAGGTGCTCTCCCAATTGAGCTATCGTGGTTCTAACCAGCCCGCCAAAATTATTCAACATTATTTACTTTTTACTTTGAAAGCCAAAGGCGCCCATTCAGTGTCAACAACTACCGTCATTAACATCTGATCATAATATTTTTACAAATACTAAAGATCAGTTAGGAGCGTTTACGCCGCACACTAGCGCCACTAATGAAAAAAAAACATATCTAGTGATTAGAGATAGAAAATCAAATTATGCTCAACAAACTATTTGAATAAAATAATTTAATTACGGCCACTTTTAACTATAACGCCATATTTAACTAAACCATAACATGTCAGGTGTTCATTAGGTGACGTAAAAATGCTAAATTACTTCATTCATTCATTGTGAAAAGGTAGTAGTAGTATAAAGTATAATATAGGGTATAATTGAATATTCAGACTCACACACACACACACACACACACACACTCGCACACACACACACACACACACACACACACACACACACACACACAAACACACAAACACACACACACACACACACACACACACACACACACACACACACACACACACACACACACACACACACACACACACACTCACACCAAGCACACGGATATAAACTGCTCTCAATTAATTTATACAAAGTAAAACTGTAATTGGCTGTATTATTTAGAATTAAGTTTATCTATGTTATAAAAGAGCTGTGGTTTTTGTTAAATAAATAAAATAAAATAAAAATAAAATTCAGATAGTTTGTTGAGCATAATTTGATTTTTTTATCTCTAATTACTAGATATGTTTTTTTTCATTGGCGGCGCTAGTGTGCGGCGTAAACGCTCTTAAGAAGTAGGCAAGCTATTTATAAATGTTTATATAATTTTTAACGCAAATTTTGTTGCGAACAAATTACAAAAACACAAATGTTGAAAAAAATTCCACGAGCAGGATTTGAACCCGCACCCTTCTGACATACCGGGTCAGGTGCTCTCCCAATTGAGCTATCGAGTCCCACCAAATACTAGAAGTATATACATTTCCCCTCCGTGCCGCTAGGAAGAACGCCAAGAGTTCACCCCAGCAGCCGCCCCGCTAAAGGGAGAATGCCCGAAGTAATGTAGGTAGTCTCCCGACATTTTGAAGAAGACTATCATACCTGCTGTATGTAAATGTGAACGGTGCCGGGTGGAAGGGGCACGGCTGTGGCACTGGCCGCGGCTCCTTGCGGAACATCGAGTAGAGGGGCGCATCGCCGCTGATCTGCTCGCATATCGACGTCAGCGAGTCCTTCGGCCAACTCGGGCCTGAAATAACATACAACAAGATTATTTAATTGATTAATGTAAACAAGCGTTCATCACCAGCTTATTTTATTTCCTCTGCTGGGCTAGAGCCTTCCTTATGGATGGTAAAATAGGCTATAAACCACCACGCAAGCTTAGTGCAGATTAGTTAAGGCCTGCTAATGCATCCGAAACCAACTTTTTTTTTTTTTTTTGGTAGGCAGGCATTTGACCACACCTCACCTGATGTTAAGTGACGGTGCGGTCGAGGATGGAACATGCCTGCCTAGCAATAGCCTATTCACTCTGGCCTTGAAGAGGTCCAGATTTTATACCTTACAGGGAACACACTCGCAGGCAGCGTCTCTTCGCGTGCCTTCCGATTCCGAGGCATGGAAATCAAGCGGTACTTTGTGGAAAGTCATAATAATTACATAAGAAAGTGCAATAAATTCAATGCAGCTCTTGCTTTGCTATTTTCAAACGTCTACAACCGTGTCTCAGTCCCCGGATTTGTCTTTTGGAGTGAAGGAGTAGACTTTTAAAATAGCAGAATCTAGGCTTAGCCATAAGCGCTTTCCAGTGGCGGTAGCCAAAGTAACATTAAGAAAACGATAGCGTAAGCGAAGTTCGAAAAGGCTAAAATGTATGGGATTGACATAAGATTGACCACGTGATTTAGCGCGGCTTATGTGAATCCCATATATTTTATTATTTTCGAATTTCGCTATCGTTTTCTTAATGTTTTTTTTTATACATTAGAAGGAGGCAAACAAAAGGGAGCAAAAAAAGGAGGAGCAGGCGGGTCACCTGATGGAAAGCAATCACCGCCGCCCATGGACACCCGCAAAACCAAAGGAATCACAGATGCGTTGCCGGCATTTAAATAAATGTTACTTTGGCTAAGCCTACTGTTGTGAAATTAGAAATTTAAAAATATCTTTAATGAAGGTAAAATAATTTGCTCTCCTTCCATTACCATAAAAAGTTCAAAAAGCTATTCGCTTACCGACCTGGGTACAACCCAATGGGAAACTTGCATAACTTTCGCAATCGCTAATCAAAATATGTGTTGCACCAAACGTTCACTTACTTTCTTTATACTGTAGCACGTATTTGTGTTTTTCATGTATCACCATGCATCTGTATGAGTCGTCGCTCCTGAAAATGAAAATAAAAAGCTGTTAAATAAATGAATGAGTAAGTGAATGAATGAATGAATGAGTGAATGAATGAATGAATGAATGAATGATAAATTGATGAATGAATGTAAGAATGAAGGATTTAATCAATGAATGATGGAACAATTTTTACGTCCCCATTGCTGGGGCACGAGCCTTCTACACCACAGGGAGAAGGGTTAGTGAACGAAAAGTGCGGATTGGTGGTTGTTAACGACTGCTAATGCAGCCGGGACCAACGGCAACACGTGCCTTCCGAAGCACAGAGGAGCTCGATGTGATACATTTTTGGTCACCTATCCTATGACTGATGATGCGGTGCTTATCATTATTGTTCATCATCATCATCATCATCAGCTCATTTATGTCCCCACTGCTGGGGCAAGAGCCTTCCCTATGGATGGATAGGGAGAACAGGCCATAAACCACCACGCGGGCCCAGTGCGGGTTGGCGGTTGTTAACGACTGCTAATGCAGCCGGGACCAACGGCAACACGTGCCTTCCGAAGCACAGAGGAGCTCGATGTGATACATTTTTGGTCACCTATCCTATGACTGATGATGCGGTGCTTATCATTATTGTTCATCATCATCATCATCATCATCAGCTCATTTATGTCCCCACTGCTGGGGCAAGAGCCTTCCCTATGGATGGATAGGGAGAACAGGCCATAAACCACCACGCGGGCCCAGTGCGGGTTGGCGGTTGTTAACGACTGCTAATGCAGCCGGGAACAACGGCTTTACGTGCCTTCCGAAGCACGGAGAAGCTCGAGATGATATATTTTTAGTCACCCATCCGATGGCCGGCCGTAGCGAAAGTTGCTTAAGCTCAGCACTCGCAGACCGGGCGCGTTGGTGGGCTGCGCCATCGAGCTCCTCATTATTGTTATGGCGATAGATTTAGATAAGATGGCGCTACCCTTTTTTTTGAGTTTGCAGATTTGGCATTTACCGTCGTTACCAGACTTTTTTGGGGGCATCGAGAAACCTAAAGGGTTCCTCAAGCCGCGTGAAACGGCTGCCTAACTTCAGCAATCGAAGAAACACATAAAACATACTTACATAGTTAGTTAATCAATCACTGTTTTTATAATTTGAAGGAATATTTTGATCAATATAAATGTCATTTATTTCATATTTAATTGATTTAATGCTTGCTCTGACTATAACTATGCAATAGTTAGGTTATTGTGACATTTTTATTTAATTTATATTATTCTATCTCATCACATTTATAGGGTCTAACAATATCAATAAGCGAACGTTTAAGGGGAGCATCTATACATCACACTGAGCATGCTCACCAAATTTGGTCCAAAACTACAGGCTCGTTACCGAGTTATTCAACAATACATTATCTTAATTCACCAAAAAATACACCCTTTCCAAACCCTTACAGCTGCACTACACGCACACAAAGATAGCCGAACATGCCAAATGTGTGCGTGTATCTGTACACTATCTTTTTATTGACGCTTGCGTGCGTGTTAGTAAAGATACAGCATGTGTCATGATGTGCATTATTTTAATTGATTTAGTTTGTTAGAAAACATAACTTTGAATAATCACTATAAAACTGGAGCCCATTTTTTGTCATTGTATTCAGAATGATGTATAGATACCGCCCTTAAACGTTCACTTATTGATTTTGTTAGACCCTGCATATTCAATACCTTTCGCATGATTGGCGAAACATGTATGTACTGCTTATAATACTGACCATCTGTTTACCATGTTTCGTGTGAATAAATGATTTTGATTTTTGATAGTTCTCACCTGTCGTACAAAAGGAACTTGTCATATGACTCTGTCTCCGCGCACTCTCCCTTGGACTGTATGTGCGTGGAGTTGATGGCTATCAGGCCAGGATAGCCTGACTGGAACCAGCTGCCGGTCCAGCCTTCAGGGAAGGTGCAGCCTCCACCTGGAAAACAGAAATATACCATAAGATACCATTGTACTAGCTTCAGCCTCGGTGGTCGAGTGGTAAACCATTCGGCCTGATAACGAAAGGAACCGGGTTCAATTCCTACGCCGGGCAAGTGTGTTTCAGATTTATTCGGTGCATAATAATAATAATAATAAGCCTGATATCGTGGTGGTCGACCGATCCCAGCGCCGGGCAATACTGGTTGATATCACCATACCTCATGATGAGAACCTCGTGAAAGCCGAGAAGGACAAGCTCAGTAAGTACCTTGACTTGGCTCATGAGGTAACCGTCATGTGGGATGTGGATTCAACCATTATTGTACCGATAATCGTTTCGGCAAACGGTCTTTTAGCCAAGAGCCTCGATCAACACCTAGAGAGGCGCTCGCTGAAAGGTTGGGTCAAGGGTCAGATGCAAAAGGCAGTACTCCTTGACACGGCACGTATTGTCAGGAGGTTCCTCACTCTGCAGCCCTGACCACCGGTAGCTTGGGCCCTGCCTTGTTGCTGGCGGTACTCTAGGATTAGGTTTTTTATAATGTTTTATTGTTTTTATATTAAAATATTGTAAAAATCTAGTTTTAAGAAAGAAAATAAATAAATAAAGAGTATAATAATGATAATAAATAATTTATTTCAGGCAACACACAATGTATAAGATGGTAAAAACCAAAGGGGCCTAACAAATACCTTACAGACTAACATACATACAATATAAAACAATTTTTGTTAGTAGATATATAACTTATAACTATGTTAGTATATTAAGCACTAGCTTGTGCTGTTCCGGTGTGTTGACGGGTAATCTTCCGCGGAAACGCCGGTACACCACTCCCTTCGGCCAGAAGTCTTCCCTCATAAGGGTGTCGACCAGCTTGGTTGTCGGGGCATAGCCCGGGTTTGTGATCACCAACCCGCATTTGGCAAGCGGGGTGATTATAATGATGATAACTTGATTTTAATGATGGAGGCCTTTGCCCAGCCGTGGGACAGTTATAGGCTGTATACTTTTTAACTAAAAATGCACGCTCGCTTAGGCTCAAGACACCGTACTCGTAGAATAAAGGTACGACGACACGGTTCACACTCTATACCAGGTACAGACATGTACCTGGGCGCGTAGTAAGACTTTGACCTAGTAATAAATACTTGGTTTCATTAGGATCGGTAATCTGATTCTGGCCATCGTATTTTGCTATTAACTTTACAATACCGTAGATATTTGGACGCCCAATGTTAACACAGTGCCATAGAACACCCTGCTACACACTACTTTAAAGTTTATACTGACACCCCCCACCAACCTTACGGTTATAAAGTTAGGTGTCAGACATCCTTACGCAAGCACAAGGGACCATCTACGTCAGGTCATAACGCCAGATCAGAACATGCCGGTAACGCATCCTTCATCCGGTACTTTTAAGACTAGTGCCTCGAGCTAGTGGCCCCGTGGACACGTATAGTCCACTACCTAATATCCAGATAGGTTACCGGAGCTGTAATCCGCTCACTTCTCGTTGCACTAAGAGTACAACTCGCAGATACCTCCGCTTCATAGAACAATTGAATTTCTATTGTCTCTGGTTTAAGAACAACTAAGTAGATATATCTCCAGCTGGGAATCGAACCCGATACCTCTCCGGTAGCCGCTAAACTACACCACTACACTGGCCTTACAACACCAGTTATCTCTATAAAAAGAGCATTCTCCAGTTTTACTGCACCCATAAAGTGCAGCTGCCATAATGTTCTTCGCTCGTAAAGCCACCATTAGTGGCCGGCACAATAACTTTATGGAACAGTTACAGCTTATCAATTTCATTCGTCAGACGCGAAGAAATTTCGAGAACACCACGCGCCGATCCCAAAATCCGGCTCGAAGGACCAATTTTTAATCCTTAGCTGTAGGACACAGCTAAGGACTAAAAATTGGTCCGTCGAGCCAGCTAAAAGTGATTGGTTTACTACTATCGTACTATCGTCGTCACATAATGCCATTTTCATACTGAAGTTTGAAGATCTGGGGCCCGACCGCCTAACCGATCGCTTTGACTTTGTGTCTGGTTTATGACGTCATCTTGTCGTTTCGTACCGCCTATGAAAGTAATAACGAAAGCTATAGCCTTTAGCTTTTGATATTGCTTTCATAGGCGATGCGAGGTGGCAAGATGACGTCATAAACTATACGCGTAGTCAAAGCGATCGGATAGGCGGTCGGGCGCCAGTATACAAAATTTTCTGCGATCCCATATCGCTTGGTTTTAACTGGCGATAACTAAGTCCAGTCCACTTTTTAATGTCGTCCAGCCATTTGCGTCGCGGACGTCCCGGAACTCTCTTTCCCGGAATTTTGCCTTAAGGATTAGCCGTGGAAACTCGCTAGTAACTTACAACTATGGGAGTTCAATAAAATCTCAATAGTAACAGGACAGGCAGTGCCTAGTGTGGGGTCATAGGAAATCTCAGCCTCTTTTAAAATTATGCTTATATTTATCACTGCTTGCTTCTGTATTGTTTAGTTTGTAAGTATTGATCCAATAAATGTATTTCATCATCATCATCATCATCTCAGCCAAAAGACGTCCACTGCTGGACAAAGGCCTCCCCCAAGGATATGAGGGGTATTGCCGTAATCGCCACGCTTGGCAGGCGGGTTGGCGATCGCAGTAGGTTGAAGGTAACCTCAGAGAGATGCTGCTGCCCATCCTCTGGAATGGTCCCTTAGTCGGCTTTTACGACACCCACGGGAAGAGATGGAGAAATGTTGTTGTGATCATGTATTAATTTTATAAAGTAGACTGAAGACTTGATTATTTTTATACAATAGTTTCAAATGGTAATCAATCAATCATCTCAATAAAAAAACAATTATATACTCGTAAAAACCGGACTAACATAAAAGATAACTGCAACGAGAAAAAACTTAAAAGAAAAAAAACAAGCTCTACGATCCCGGAATTCAATTTGAGCAATGTTGAATGCAACGTGAAATATTTCCAAGTCCGATTGTAGGATTTGACTCCTACACCTGGATGCTTGCTAGGGTTAGGTTTACTCCAAGGAGTGCTAAATAAAACCGAACCGTGACAGTGCTGCTAATACACTAATTTATTCTATAAAAAGATTGTGCAATGAAAAATGTAAAGTGATGTGTATGAAAACACAACTAGGTCAACTTAATTACGCGAATCTATAACAATCAAAATATAAATTTGTATGTACGTGAGCTCGTACACCGATACCTATACTTAGATATATCACTATACTCCTTCTGACGCAGTGTATAAAAATTGCGTAGAATCCACCATCCACCATTACAAATAGACTGAACTTTGTGATCTCTGAAGTTTGAACTCATTTTATTTTATTCATTTGGAATAACAAACAATTACAAAATGTGTCTTCAACTACAGCTTAAAATGAAAAACCTTACTAATTTTGTAACTAACTTCGTTTTTTATGTTACGGGTGAGCTCTTGGCCTTCTTATCACCAGATGTATGTGATGATAAGGCCGAACGTGGAAGCGTACTCACCCGGAAACCCCAACTCCTGAACTGAGGTTATTCACAAAGTAAATTTTAATTTATTAAGAAAAAACACATTATATAGATATATTATTAGGCCCTTACCTACATTAAATACTAAATTGACGTTTTGTATGAAGATTTTTTATAAAATTTTATTTTTCTTACTAACGTTTTTTTTTTAATTTTCTAAGCATCTATTTATGTTAACACTATAAAAACTGTAGAGTAGTGTGTTTGTTTCACTAGCTAAATATAGCAGACATTAAAAAGAAAAGAAATCAAGTCCCTTTAAAGCTACAATGAAATAAAAAGACAATTCCGCAAACATAAAAAGAAGTCAATTAAAAAAAAAATTGGGCGATAAAGACACAAAATTAATAATTATTGTTATTACTGAAGCCTAAGTAACATAGTCCTAATTAAAGGTATATAATAATATTAACAACCGGTATTGACTTTTAGAACTTTTAGATCTTTTAATAAGTGAGAAAAAAACGTCAATTTCATAGGTAAGGACCTAATATTTGAAAAGGCTTTAGCGTTTCGTTGCGTCGCGCCGCAATCATTAAAATCGTTGTATTGTTTCGTTAGTTGCGTTTTGATTGTGCACTGAGTAACGCCAGGTGGTGTACGGAACGCGATTTCCGGCCATTTATAATACGTATAAATACATATATCATTTGTGACCATCTCACAAACAATACATTTTCGCATTGTGTCAAATCAGGTGCAATAAAATAAATTTATACTTTGTTGATTTCATAATAACTTAAGCATTATGTCGCTTCCTATGATTGTTCTTTTAAAATAACGCATGAAAACGTTTTGTTACGTGTATTTCATACTGTTAGCGATTTGCTAACCAACCGTTTTGGTTTTACTTCTATTTTTTATTTTTAATATTAGATTTTACATTACATAAAAACTTTTTATAAAAAATGCATAAAGCTAAGTAGTAGCCATGCAGTAGCACCACAGAGTATATATACCCCGTAGCACCATGAAGCTGTACAGATTCATGAGTAGCACATGTGGTAGTTAGTAGTACGGTCGCCCGCAAAAATTTGGTTTACCACCCTAAGGTTGAATGTCGCTTGGCAGATTCATAGGCGACAAAGATTAGTTAACCATTACATCAGATTTGATAAACCACAAATACTCGCTAGAGAACAACGACTCATCCCTAGGATGATACGCGAGGCTGTTGAAATTAAAAACATCCTAATTTCAATAAAGAAGATGGTTGGAATCTACTACCAACCTGGGATCCTATTATACAAAATATTAAATCCCAGCCCCAATACCATACTGCCAGACCAAAAGATACTGTTAGCTATTTCTGCGTAAAACGGATGCATACAAGCTAGTAACTAATTATGAGACGACCAACTGGAGGCTGGTCTGCTCTTGCATACTTATCTTATTTTTAGTATTATTAATTATAGTTTGACTTTGTTTTACCTAAACAATTTTTGACTTTTACTAGAGTACTGTAGTGGTGCTGTATGACATTGTGGAAATTGAAACTTTTACATAATTATCTGATGTAAATTTGGTAACTTACATTTTTTTATTTTATTTTTTTACATGTTGTGGTTGTCTTATATATATTTTTTGTGTTTATTTGTAATGGAAAGTGTCCTGCTATGATGGGGCATTTTCCAATATTTTTGACGCTGTAAGGGAGAAAAGAGCTGGACGCTTGCTGAGTTTCTTGCCGGTTCTTCTCAGTACAAGATCTCCCGCCCAGAGTAGACTTACGAACCGATGGCATAGTGACATTCACAAGAGCTACTTGTAGCCTAAACTGAATAAATGATTTTGAATTTTTTAATATTTTTTTTTCAATACCTGTCTCCCTGTGACCACGGACCCTGCAAAGAGTTCGAAACGTCAGGATAAACATTAATTAAAAGTAATGTGTAAAATTAAACAGTTTTCCTAGTCAAACCGCTTTTCTTAGTGAAATTGTTAATTTAACAGAGTTATAACAAATCTGAATGTTTATTTGAGTCACAGATGAAAATAATAATTGTCACTTAGACTGAGAAAATTATTGTGAAAATGTAAAAAGAAAGTACAGACAGGTTTTAGACAAAGGCCTGCGCTCCACTGGTCTGAGGTGTGCTATAATATAAAGAGTAATCAAGTTAACTCACGTCAAAGCTATTCTTAATTTTATTTCTGACGCCTGCTAGGGACAGGCTTATGCGAGAGAAAGCCAAGATTCAATTTTTATTTACTTCACTTCTTGAAAGTACATGATTCTTAAGAGCGTTTACGCCGCACACTAGCGCCACTAATGAAAAAATAAACATATCTAGTAATTAGAGATAGAAAATCAAATTATGCTCAACAAACTATTTGTTATAGTTAAAAGTGGCCGTAACGTCTTATTTAACTAAACCATAACATGTAAGGTGTTCATTAGGTGACGTAAAAATGCTAAATTACTTCATTCAGATAGTTTGTTGAGCATAATTTGATTTTCTATCTCTAATTACTAGATATGTTTTTTCTTCATTGGCGGCGCTAGTGTGAGGCATAAACGCTCTTAACATCTACTTAAGTTATCAGCCATACCATAGCTATTACATAATATAAAAACATACGTTAAAGTAATCATCCAAAGCTATTTACAATGATACAAAACTACAAAACAACAGCAAGAAGAACCATTAGGATTGAATCATAAACCCTCCGTAAAGTAAATATTTTTACTGTAGGATAATCATTTAAAAGTATTTATTTAGTATAAGCTAAAATAATCTAGATTTCATAAATGTCACTAAGCCATCGGTTCGTAAGTCTGCAAAGCGAGAAACTTTGTACTGAGAAGAACCGACCAGAAAGTTAGCAAGCAAGGGCAAATCGATTCTACCTTTCTTAAAAAAAAAAAACTAAATGTAAATCTACTTACTATTTCTAATGTCTAAAAATCGTTGTTTGCAATATGAAATTCTACAAAAAATGTGTATAACAGGAAACCGTTCGTTCAGTGAAGGTAGATAGATATTTTTTTTGCTTTTTTTAGGGTAGATTTTTATTTGGACTTCAGTTCTAATGTGTTCTAATGGCGGTCGGTCGGTGCGCGGTACATACAAGGGCTTGTTTAATTGGTTATTTGCATAAATTGCATCGGTTGTGCGGAACATTATATCTGTTTATTACTATTGGATGGTTATTAAGTGGAACGCAAATACTTGTGGAAATATAATATTTATTGTTACGCAAATACAATTACATATAATATCACACCGAGTAATTTATAGCAGAAAGAATGTGAAAAAAATGTTTTGCCACAGAAGAAGGATAGCGCTAGTGTGTACAAACAACAAGGCTATTAATTTAATTATCAATTCAATAAAAAAAAAAGTCAGGATTACTATATTTGTAAATGTCATTATCAGTGGTCAGCGTAGGTAGTGCTATTTCACGAGTTTCGTCGATCGTGGCATAACAAATATCATATCATATCATAATATCATCTCAAAATCCCGCGATTGTAAAAATCACCTTTAATCAAATATTGCCTACATTTAATTTATGTACTTAAATTAAATGTGCGCACCCTAAAAATGTCATAATTTTTTAACTATAAATACTGGCCTTGTTAGCAATAAGAGAACAGCAGTTTCATAACAACAATTTCGTTACTATAAGCGTTACGACCAACTAGTACTACTACAAATACTGTCGTAATTCGTTAATCCACACCATACAAAAATACTTAAATGGTTACATAACACAAACACCACATGTACAATTTCGACGGTCTTACCGCTTAACGACATACGAGAATAAACAGACAGAAAACAGTATAATAATTATAGTTTCTACCTATGTTAAAATAAGTAGAGTAAACTCAAAATCGATTTTGAAATCTCGAATCCTGGGGCCATGTTAATATATATATATACATTTGTGGTCATTTACCCCATATGGCACAACCTACGCCGCCCACTGGTTATTATATAGGCATTTTCTATAGATGTCTTCTAACTCTGCGTACCGCGGGATACACCTTTAAAAATTAATAAAAACAAATGAAATTTAACAAAGACTTGTCTCTTACTGCATACCACCGTCCATCCCTAAACGAGTCGGAAAATAATATGATCGAGTTTCATTTTCTGAATGCCTAATGAACATCGCTCATTGACATGCCTCTCTTTCGCTCCTACGAAAGCCGGTGCGATAGAAAGGGACAGCCAGATGTCAGCTCGTTCTCGTTTTTTTACATAATGAACGAACCGAGTCGGGCGTACGATTTTCTCATATTGTACGGGAAATCAATTAATTTTCCATTTAAGCTTGGATAGTAAAATGTAAGTCTGCATTTTTAAAGTGACTTTTAAGTAACTCTCTTTGGGATTATAATAAATATATTTAAAAGCATCATTATTAGCTTATAGAATAGAGGATCTCAACGGCAATACTTTAAGAGCATCATTATAAGCTTACTAGCGGCCGCTCGCGGTTTCACCCACGTGGTTCCCGTTCCCGTGGGAATATCGGGATAAAAAGTATCATATGTGTTAATCTAGGCTATAAACTATCTGTATGCCGAATTTCATCCAAATCCATTCAGTACTTTTTACGTGAAAGAGTAACAAACATCCATCCATACTTACAAACTTTCGCGTTTATAATATTAGTAGGATACAAAAGCTCGACGGCGCAGTGGTCTGAGATTGCTGAAATTAAGCAACTGTCGTAAAGGCCAGTCTTCGGATGGGTGCTCAGAAGACACGTAAAGCCGTTGGTCCCGGCTGCATATTAGCAGTCGTTAACACCACCACACCGCACTGGGTCCGCGTGGTGGTCTACGGCCCGTTCTCTCTGTGGTGTCTCCATCCATAGGGAAGGCTCGTACCCCAGCAGTGGGGACACTAAATCAGCTGATGATGATGATGATGATGATGATGATGATGATGATGGCAAAGTTTAAGTTAACATTAATTAATACAACTAAAAAGGTTTCATACTAAAGCTTCTATTTTGCTGAAAATGCCGTAAAAAAGCTAAAAACAGGGAAAGCTATTTGGAAAAATTGACGTAAACAAGCGGCCATCTTGGAAGCCAATTATGGCGGGAAAAACAAGCTGTTTTGAGGTTTACAATAAACTAGATAAAGCGAGTAAAAAGGCCCTACCCCTACCTAATTGTTTTAAAAGCATTTAAGGCTTTTTTTTAAATTTGTTAGTAGCATTCTTTAGTTGTTAGTAGCATTAATCTATCTTCCGTGGCATTGTTGTGTTCTAATAGTTAATGAGTAAGATAGCTTTTTCCTCAGTAGTTGAGAAAAACGGTTCAAGTTCTTTTCCCATTATAATCCAGTAACATGCTATGTCGAGTATCTTTAGGACACATTTTGTTTTTGTACAATTTTACTTGTCTTCATATTCAAGATAATATTTTATTAGCTGCCCGGACAGACTTCGTTATGTCAAAAGTTAATAGTAAAAATTTAATAAATATAACGTATTTCCGAGTGATCACGTTATTTATGTCTCAACAAGAAACGACGATTACTTACAAAAATAAGTTTTCTAATATTTTTTTCTTTATTAATTTTCCGTGCCTAAAGGGTACATACGAAAAAAAAATTGCAAATCGCTCCAGCCATGCTCGAGTTTTGCGCTTAGCAACATTCATTTTTATTTATATGGATAAAAATCAACCAGTCCCAGGAAGTTTTAATGGGAATAGAACCCACGACCCTTGGATTATCCGTCCAATGCTCTAACTTTTTTCTGTGAATTTTAATTTTACTTCAAATTAAATTTCTTAAATTCGAATCACCTTAAATGTAACTAAGTAGGTAGAAGTATGTTATGTCTAATATCGTTTGTCTAAATCATGGATGCACAGACTTATTAAGACTAGGGGCCACTCGGGCAAATTATGAACTGATGGTGGGCCACCAGAAGTATAGGTAATTAAAGACAATGAAAAATTGATAATAATGTATTCAAATTGAAAAAGAATTTATTAATTTGAAGCGTGGCACTGCATAGTGCTTACAATCTTTTTTATATTTGGCTCAAATTTACTTGTAGCAACACGTAAAACTGCTTCCAAACTTTCATTTGCAAGGCGGTTTCGATTTTTTGTTTTATTATTATTTAGGATTGAAAAGGTTTGTTCACATATATAGGTAGAACCAAATAAGCTTGCACATTTCAGAGCGTTTATGCGCAACTCTTTGTACGTATTTTTATCAATGCAGCGGTAAAAGTTCAGCAAGTCTCCTTCGTTGAATTTGTTGCGTAAATCTTGGTCGTTCTGAATGTCGATAATTTCTAACTGCATTAACTCTGGCGCATTTTCAACTGAAATCGTGAAAGGATTGCTAAATATGTCCAACAGAGGTTTCACTGTTTTAAACTCCGAAAATCTGTCTTGAAAAGATTGAATCAAAATATCTAGCTTTTTTACATAACTGAAATTAATAGCAGTTTTTTTGAATTTTTCAGCCATTTTCTTATAATTCGGAAAATGATTGTAATTTCCAGAATTCAATTGCGATCTGAAAAGTGTCAGCTTGCATTGAAAGGATGATACATGTGCGTAGAGCTGGGATATCAGTTGATTTTTGCCTTGAAGCCGTGTGTTCAAGACATTCAAATGATTTGTAATGTCAACTAAAAAAGCCAAATCACACAACCAATCAGGACTTTTAAGTTCCGGGACGTCCCTTTGCTTTTCCGCCAGAAAAATATCAATTTCTTCTATTAAATTTAAAAATCGTTCCAGTGTCAATCCACGACTTAGCCACCTTACTTCTGTATAATACAGTAAATCTCCATGTTCGCATTCAATGTCATCAAGGAATTGTTTGAATTGCCTGTGATTGAGTCCTCGTGATTTTATGAAATTCACAGTCGAAACTACCACTTTCATGACATTTTCAAATTCAATTTTTTTAGAACAGAGGGCTTCTTGGTGTATAATGCAGTGAAACTGCATGAGATCTTCAGCGTTTAAGTTTTTTTCTTGCAAATGCTTTTTCAACAAAGTAACTAGCCCAGAATTGACACCAATCATCGAAGGAGCACCGTCAGTCGAAACTCCCGATAATTTCGATAAGTCCAAATCAGTTTTTGAACACTCGTCCAAAAGTACATTGAGTATATCAACTCCTCTGGTTTGACCTTTCAATGAACACATTCCTAATAACTCTTCGAAGACTTCAAAATCTTGAGTAACACCTCGTATGAATATAAGAAGTTGAGCTGTGGAACTAATATCAGTGGATTCGTCGAGTGCTAATGAAAAAAAATCAATTATCTTAGTTTTTTCATTTAATTGTTCCGCAATATTATCTGACAAAGACATAATTCGTCTTTGGATGGTCATACGATTCAGTTGAATTTTCTCAAACTTTTTTGCTGCTTCTGGACACATTTTCTTAGCGGCAATTTCTATGCATTCTTTTACAAAATCCCCATCATTGAAGGGGCGACTCCGCTTTGCTATCATTCGAGAAATTTCATAACTAACTTCTGTAGCTGTTTCTGTATCTTGAATGGGTTTTGTAAACATAGCTTGTTGACCAATAAGCTCCCGTTTTAAAGACAAAACTTTTTGCTTTCTTAATTCGCCTGTAAACTTCGTAAAAGTAGGATGCTGCGTTTCATAGTGCCTTTTTACATTATATTCCTTTGCAATCGCAACAGAATTCTTGCAAATTAAACAAACGACTTTGTTATGCGACCATACAAAAAAGTATTTCTCAGTCCAAATTTCTTGAAACTGCCGATTTTCATCTTTAACCTTACGTTTTTTACTAGTTCCTGGCATGTCCATGTTGCGTTTTAATCCTGACTAGGATTACCACAGCACCTAAAACCAATTACAGTTCCTAATTAATTACCAAAAATAATTGATAAAATATGTAGATAAAATTAATAACAGTTTTACTTACGATTTCACAACACAATTATACACGGCACTTGACGGGAAATCTACGTTGAATGTGGATCAAAATATATTATAATTATGACACCGGCTAGTCGAGTTAAAATCTACACTAGAACTAACGACACTTTACTCAAATTAAAACCGAACTGTCGGTCGCTGCGGTTAGCGTGGCTTTTATACCACGCGCATAGAGTCGAAAACTGTCTGGAGAAATCTCGAAACCGACTCTGGAAGCTTCGTGTATCTACCTACGCGAGCTATCGGGAATTTGGGACTATTGCTATCTCGCTCGCTCGAACAGTATAACGCGGCGCGCTTCCTCAAGAAAACGAATTTAACCGAGATCAGCACGAACATTACCGACCGCTGTTACCGACGCATGCACGGCGCACCGATAAGATTGATAGAGCGCGCGCGCGAGATTCAAATTACTTTTCGAACATTTGTTATTGGTTTTATTCTGGAATAGAACTCAATATTTTCGAATGTACGAGAGTATTATTTTTGCTGTCGGCGGGCCACCAGTATTCGACCGGCAGGCCGCATGCGGCCCGCGGGCCGTAGTCTGTGCATCCCTGGTCTAAATTATGTTTACTAACCCTTTAATAAACTATCGCTATAGACAACGCTTTACAATAAAAATAAATATAAATATTTCATTACGACTCAAAGTCATTGAAGCACATACAATTGTTTGTCATCCACCCGTCACCATCTATTACAAAAAAGGCAATTAACTGAGCACATTATCCAATCCGTCATGTAATGTCCCATATACCCTAAAACAATAGTCAACTTCGCTCAATAATAGGGACAAAATAAAAATACTACAGAATGTAAGTTTCATATAAACGCAATAAATAACCTTCATTTCATATAACTTACTGATCCTATCCGAACCCTTCGGAGAATCTAGTAGGGCACGGGGACACGCACTAGTGCGTGATGCCGTTCCCTCTAGAAAACCTGTGACGGTCTCAAACCTCACACGGCTTGAGGAACCCTTTAAGTTTCTCGCCGCCCCCCAAAAAAGGCCGGTGAAGCTAAAAATGCCTAATAGTGGCAATCGGCAAACTATCCAATAACCGGCCAAGTGCGTGTCGGGCCACGCGCAGTGCAGGGATACTACCGGTTTCGCACGCCTGACAACGTTATTTAAGTAGTTCCCAATGAGGAATTTGTACTGCGCCAAGTACATTTTGTAAGTTGGTCGACTGTTACTCGCAAACTTGTAAAGCATACTTAGCTGTGATAGTTTTCCTTTAACTTCGTTATATATATTCAACTACCGTGAATTTTTTCACGTATCCAAAAACAATCAAACAATCAATTGGCTGGCAGGAGGGGGGGGGGGGGGGACACACTTAACTAACAAAATTTTGCACTTTAAAGCTTAATAGTTAATAAACGGGTGATGCCTCAATCAAAAAACTGTTTCCACAAATCCAAAACCAATTTCAACCCCAAGGTAGACAAGAAAAAAAGAATTACATCCCCCCCCCACTCACGTGTCGAGGAGGTAACCAACAAAAAATATTTTGAAAAATTTTACTTCACCACTTTTTGTCGGCGTGATATGTATATCCATGCCAAATTACAGCTTTCTAGTACGTAAGAATCTATGAGCTAGGCTGGGGACAGACAGACAGACAGATAGATAGACAGACAGACAGACAGATGGGCAGACAGACAGACGGACAGACAGACAGACGGACATTGCAAACTATAAGGGTTCCTTGTTGACTACGGAACCCTAAAAATATAGACAACCTGTCACGGACACGGAATCTCGCAACAACTACGCTCGCTCGGACTGTTGCGAGCTGTTCCGAGAGCCGTGTCCTGAGGACCGTGAGGGACTGTTTTTTTTTTGTTCAAAAAAAAAAAGGAAAAAGCCGAAAGGAAAAATGCTGAAAATGAGGCAACCGCCTCAGACGGCATTTTCAGCTTCACCGGGCTTTTTTGGGGGCGGCGAGGTACGTAAAGGGTACCTCAAGCCGTGTGAAACGAATCACCTTCGGAGGTTTTCTAGAGGAAACGGCATCACACCCTTAAAAGTGCGCGTCCCCGTGCCCTAATAGATTCTCCGAAGGGTTCGGCTCGGATCAAGAGGGACTATGTGTGCGTTGTGGCTCGAGCGCGTCATAGTATGCTTACTTCTGCATTCTCCCTATATTATGGTATAGTCCACTTCAAATCGATACACAAGAACCAAACTGTAATAGGTCGATAGCGTAATTACCATCCATTTAGTGTATTGTTACAAATAGGGGCCCTCTATCTACAGACGAATCTACAAATTATGTGTCTCATACTGCGTATAGAACGGTCAATTTGATCCGTTCCACCGTAGTGGTGGGCGAGTTCGACAATCAAATATCGATATTATTTAACGTTGGTTAACCTTTTTACCGCCAACAACTTCTATAGAAGTTCGAGATTTTCGTGCCGTCCACGCCAGCACTATAGAAGTTCTTTTTTGTAACCTACTTTATTAAAATACATTTATACGTTGGCGTACAGCGGGACATCGCGTGCAGGATAGTTGGGCGGTGAAAAGGTTAATGAAACAAAACGTCTATTTTATTATTTTCTCCGTTCAAAAAGTCCATATGATGAAGGAATCAATTAAATGAAAGTGGCCCGGGTCATAATGCTTTGTATCTGGCGACATTCCGCACTGCCACGGCCCGGTTAACCCGAGCCAAAGTCCTAGCCTTTAGAGCAAGCATGTCAAACATGCGGCCATTTGCACGTTTGCCTGCGGCCCGATCCAATTTTAAGAACAGCCTCCTGATGCGGCCCGCGAGAGTGTCTCAATAATGTCTCAATAATGTCTCAATAATACGGCATGCTATATCATAGCATGCCGTATTATATCATAGCAGGCAGTTATGACAGATTAGAATAGTGAGGTGAAATCTCAATTCATTATCAAAAAAATTATAATCAAATGCGAATTTTGTCTATAAGTTTTTCGATGTATAACTAGTACCTACCTATTGTAAGTTAAGTGGTAGCCGATTAAAAAGTTGAGTAAAATGAAAATATTAATGTTTGCTTATTATTTTAATGAACCGAATATTGCAATGAAAATTAATATACTATAAGTACATATTTTAACCAATTTATACAAAAAGCGACGGAAAAAAATTGTGCTACAAAAGTTCATATTTAATCAGATTAGTCCATACTGTAATAAGTAAATAAACGTTTAGCGTCCGTTTTGGTATCACTACCTTACCTATGTAATGAGTTTTATTCTTCTTCATGGTTGCGTTTTGCGGCCCACTGAATCTATGATTTATATGCATTTGACCCATCGATGATTTTGAGTTTGACATGGCTGCTTTAGAGGCAACCTTAGGTTCAAAACCCTCGTAGAATCTAGTAGGGGACGGAGACACGCTTGCGCGATGCCGTTCCCTGTAGAAACCCTCTTGACGGTATTTCGAGGCAACAGATTGAGGAACCCTTTAAGTTTCCTACCGCCCCCAAAACAGTCTGGTGACGCTGTAAATCCTGTTTGCAGCCAACAGCAAACTCTATCAAATAAAAAATCGTCATCAAAAGTCTACACAGAACATCGATATGGAGATATCTAGCACATCACTAGCAACCCTTACGTTTAGAACGATTTGTTCGACATTCGGCGTAATACTCGTAACGACTCGATATATCAACCACCATTGATTGCTTTCAATCGACTAAGTGCGTTTTTTAAGTGGCACATCACCATCACATCGATCGTACACACGCATGCACATCAAACAACCACAATCTGTCAAATTTCCTCAATAGACTTTGAGCTTTCTATCTATATACCTAAGGCATATGGTTGAACATTTATAGAAGAAGTTTGACAATTTTGAATAGATTGATAGGTAGGTTGTGCGGGGGCGTCTGTACAAAGTATGTATGTGCCTATAAGATTCAGGCACTAACCTTTCTCGACGACCTCCTTGGTCGAGTGGTTTGTTCACCGGTTTTCATGGTGTCGCCATCTCTGAGGTCCCGGGTTTGATCCCCAGTCGGGGCAATTTAAAAATTATTGTTTTTCTAAATTGTCTCGGGTCTGGGTGTTTTCTATGTATAATAAGTATGTATTTAAGTATTTTAAGTGTGTTTATCCGTTGTTTAGTAACCATTTAACGAGTTTCATAATGAAGCTTCTCTTGGGCTAAATAATTGGTGTAAGTGTAGGAAAGTTTATTTATTATTTATTATTATTATTAAAAAAAGATGCTTATCAGAAATGTGTTGTCATTTCAGTAGATCCAATGGTACTGGTACTGGTATAACTAATGTTATAAATGCGAAAGTAAGTTTGTTTGTTTGCTTGATACGCTTGAGTAAATAATATATAGAATAATGTAAGTAAATTAAATATTGTAAGTTTATATATATATAGCTGGAGAAATCGTAACATCTATCGCAGCACGAAAATTACACTAATGCGTACTTTGATATTCTCTATTGTTCTATATGCCTCTGAAACATGGACATTGAAAGCTCGTTTGTATCAAGGATATATGCGTTTGAAATGTGGTGCTGGCGTAAAATGCTGGGTATTCCGTGGACTGCGCGTCGCACTAACGTTTCTATCCTTCAGGAGCTGTCCATTAAAACTCGCCTATCATCAGTATGCCTTGAGAGAACGCTCTCATTTTTTGGCCTCGTTGCTCGTCGGGAATCTACTAATTTGGAGAAACTTATACTGGAGGGTCACGTGGAGGGAAGAAGAAGCAGAGGAAAAGCGCCTGCTCGGTGGACGGATGCCATTCTGGAAGCCCTGAAATGCAACACGCAGGCGGCTATCCGTCTAGCTCAGGATAGGACCTCTTGGGGAGCCCTGGTCCGCGATGTTGCTATTGGTGGTCACGACCCTCAGGCATGAGGACTCGACGACGAAGAAGATATAGCCACAATTTATGTTTTTACCCATGTATTAATTATGGCTATGGCAGAATAACAGGGTTTGTGGGTCTCCTGCAAACACTGAGCCATAGACCTTTTTGTCTATGTTTTTTTGGCAAATAAATATACTTATTATTATTATTTCACGCATAAACTATGTACATATATTGTCACATATTATAATATAAGGTTATAATATAAAAATTATAATATAAAAAATTATAATATAAAAATTATAATATAAAAAAAATAGGTTAGATTTTTTTTACTTTTCCTGACACAAAAATTGTAATATATTTAAAAGCGGCCTCTGTCGGCTTTTTTGAATGAAACTACGGGTAAGTACGTGTAAGCGGTGAAGGCATTGCGGCCTCTCAGTTTCGGCTCCTTTGAATTGAAACTACCGAAAGTGCTTTATTTTACTTTTTAATCGAAATGTCTTTTGGCGTTTTCCTTGAAAACTTGCGTATAAAAATTTAAGGTTTTTTCATAAAAATAGTTTATATATGTTGTTGAATTAACTCAAAATATTACAATTGAAGTGAAATAAATAAATAATTATGAAAGGTTAGACGATTTATTTAATCTTACAGCATAAATAAACGTTGCAAAACATCGACGATTACAGGGACCGAATCACATAATCGCACTCAACATATTTAGCTAACACGCGATCATCGCATATCAAAGTCAAAGATTCAAAGGATACTCGCACGTCTCATTATACAATTGGGCCTGTCAAACACAATTGTAGCGGGATCGATTTAAATGATACTTGAGCCGATTCAAGATTTATCTTCGAGTGGCTCCCACGCCCATGTCTGCGATAGGTGGGGGGACAAGTTTGTTTGATAGTAAAACACGGTATTATTACCATGTATTTGACACACACGCATATGTGTTTGACACACACGTATATTATACTCTTTTCAAAAATTTCAAAAATGGAAGAGGAGCAACCGAAATCTGTCAATGCCAATCCAAACTCACATTCTATCTTTTTTCATTTTTCATTGCTGCACGGATTGTATCTTTGTATCCTATCATCGAGCAACCGAAATCTGTCAATGCCAATCCAAACTCACATTCTATCTTTTTTCATTTTTCATTGCTGCACGGATTGTATCATTTGTATCCTATACAAATGATACAATCCGTGCAGCCTTAATAAAATTACGGTCGAATCTCGACCACTGGGCGACTACTAGTTATTATTAAGAGCGTTTACGCCGCACAGCAGCGCCACTAATGAAAAACAAAACATATCTAGTGATTAGAGATAGAAAATCAAATTATGCTCAACAAACTATCTGAATGAAGTAATTTAGCATTTTTACGTCACCTAATGAACACCTCACATGTTATGGTTTAGTTAAATAAGACGTTACGGCCACTTTTAACTATAACTATATATATAAGTGCCTGTGAAGGCTTATGTTGAATAAATGATTTGACTTTGACTTTGACACGGTTCACCTTCGATCACGACAATGAAAACGAGAAGTCGAGTGGTCAAATTTGAACTTACCACATCTGTCACTGTACTTTGTTTGTGAAAATCAAATTCAAATAATATTTTTTTGTTTATATTTATATATTTATTATATTAAAGTTGTTAATTTATGTATAAGCTAAATATAGAGATTTATCTATACATGATTTATATAAATATAATAAACTAAAATATAAAAAATTGTGGTTACGAGCATAAGGTGACTCCTCGCCTCTCCTACTTGCCGTGCCCTACAGGGTCCATAAATGTACCTACTTATATTTTTAACATCTTTGTAACTTATGGAGTGCATTAAAGATATGAATATGAAGACGAGACGCATGTGGCGACCGTTTGATCCGATCTGAAACCTTCGGAGAATCTATTAGGGCACGGGGACACGCACTTTTAAGTGTGCGATGCCGTTCCCTCTAGAAAACCTCCGAAGGTGATTCGTTTTACACGGCTTGAGGTACCCTTTACGTACCTCGCCGCCCCAAAAAAAGCCCGGTGACGCTGAAAATGCCGTTTGAGGCAATCAGCAATCTTTCTCAAAAAAAAAAAGAAAATGTAGCGAGCGACGTCTTCTTTTTCACAACTGCAATAAGTGCTTCTTTAGGTGCTTATGATAGGTGCTACTTTAATGGCATATTAGACACGAAGTAGGTATCCTAAGTGAAGTTTTATTCACGATTGTATCACGTTAATTAAAACATTAATTCTTATAGTATTGAATTGATGCAACAACTCCCGATGACAAACGAGAGCTAAAATTTTGCCATACAAACTCTTATGTTTAAATACATTTATTTGGATACAAACATAAGTTCATTGACATAAAGAAAAGTTAAATTAATTACCACGGTCCAGCTAGGTAGGTCCAACTTCAGCAAAGAGGTCAATCGTCGAATCCAATTAGGCTGGGCAGCGTTCGGTAAGCTACGAAATATCTTTACGTCCAATATACCGCAGTGTCTCAAGACGAAAGTCTTTGACCAGTGTGTTTTGCCAGTGATGACATACGGGACTGAGACGTGGTCGCTCACTATGGGCCTCATAAAAAAGCTCAAGGTCACTCAAAGAGTTGCAAAGCTTAAGTGGCAGTGGGCAGGGTACATTGCTCGCAGGACTGATGGCCGCTGGGGCGGGATAGTCCTGGAGTGGCGACCGCGTACCGGAAAGCGCAGTGTGGGCAGGCCTCCAACAAGGTGCACCGACGATCTGATGAAGGTTGCGGGAAGCCGCTGGATGCGCAGCACAAAACCGGTCGTTGTGGAGATCCTTGGGGGAGGCCTTTGTCCAGCAGTGGACGTCTTTTGGCTGAGATGATGATGATTATGATGAAATTAATTATAAAAATATGACCGCAATCATTTATATCGTCGGGCAAATATATTGTTGTAAAGCTGGACACCCTTGAAGAATATGGTTTTATATCCGTTGTTTGTCGGTTTTAAGTAAATTAAACCGTAAATTAAACCGTGGCCGTAAGCCACCACGCGGGCCAAGTGAGGATTGGTGGTTGTTAACGACTGCAGCCGGGACCAACGGCTTTACGTGCATTTCGAAGCACGGAGAACTATAGATGATAAATTTTTGGTCACCCATCCGATGACCAGCCTTTGCGAAAGTTGCTCAGCCTCAGCACTCGCAGACCGGGCGCGTTAACCACTGCGCCATCGAGCTCCTCTCCTATATACCTCCTCCTCCTTTTATCATCATCATCATCAGCTCATAAAGTCCCCGCTGCTGGGGCACGAGCCTTCCCTAAGGATGGATAGGGAGAACGGGCCATAAACCACCACGCGGGCTCAGTGCGGATTGGTAGTATATTCTCCTCCTCCTCTTACACACTACAACAATATCTCTCTTTCGTTAACGTGATCGAAACGGGAATTATGCAACTCGTATTTGGCATTCTGGCGTATGTTTTGGTTCGAAGATCTTTCCTGAAGTTTTTGGTCACTGGCATGAGAAGATATTTATAACTGTCATATCGTTAAATATGTAGCGGTCTAGGCGTTAACTAAGGTTTGAAAAAAATATCCGCAATAACGCTACAGCAACTTATGTTATTATAAGAGATATACCTAAAATCAATAATAATAATAATAATAATAATATATCTATAATCCTATATATCTATATTATGTTTAAAGTGCTACACAAGTTTATTATTTATAGTTTATTCATTTTTTTATGGAGACTGGCTAGATAAAAGTTATATTAAGACCTATTTGTTTAACAAAATTGTTACAAGGATATGGACTAGCTTGGATCTATCATTAGCATACTGGGTGTCTGATACTGCCTATGGCTAGTATAAGCTTTATATGCCGTTCGATTATGTTAACGATTACGATAATTTTTACTTTACGTACTGTTTCGACTCGCACTTGGCCGGTAATATTTACGTATATATACAATACAGACATATATTATATATGTTTATTACCTCAATTCCAGCTACAATGACGTCATTTGAATTCGAAGGGGCGCGTAAAATGGGAATAAAATAAAGAGGCCGAATAAATATAAATTAATAATATATCGGTAATTGTTTTCGAGGTGGCTTTGCTTGGCACACCTGCTGCTGTAGCGCGCTCGAACTAACTTGGTACTTGAAACTTTCTTGAAAATTGAGATAACTACCTACGTAGGTATAAGTTTTTTACACTACGATAATATCAATTCTTCATCAGCTTACAAACGTTTTAGAAAGGGATTGCTTTTGGCGGCTGAGAGCTTTTACAGCGTATCCGGGCTTTTAGAGTCGACGGGAAACTAAACGTATCTCACCACCAGTAGTGACCGAACATACTCAAAGGGTTTCTAGAGGGGACATCATCACGCAAACGTGTCCCTATTCCCTACTAGAATCTCCGAGGCGTTCAGATCGGAATCGAAGGTAAACGTCCCACTTCTGAAAGCTTTATAAAAAGACCTTGTAAAATTAAAAGTAAAAAATCGTAAAAAGCGTATCATTTTGATGTGTAAACTTTTCAAATCCATTTAAAAACTAATGTGTAATATCCCACTGCTTTTATAGTACCACGACTGGACCACTATAGTCTCTATCATTGAAATGAAGTGTCATCGCTGCTACAAATGGATACAATTCAATAAACTCAAATTACTACTAAATACTTCATTTTTATTTATTATCAATCCTCTCCATCCCTAGGTTGCCTGGAAGATATCCTGGAAGATAGTGATAAGGCCTCCCTTTGTACGACTCCAATTTTAATTATAATTTCTTTGTTAACATGTATGTGTCGTCATCTGCTGCCGACTGTACACATAAAAAATGTGTACAGTCGGCAGCAGATCAACCTACCCAAATCTGTCAAATTTCTCAAATTAATATTGATCCTTATAACCAAACAATAAAGTTCAAAATTGATTGTAGAAATTTGACAGTTTTGGGTAGGTTTATCTGCCGCCGTGTGTACAATAAAGTATTTTATTCTATTCTATTCTATTCTAAGAGACGTGATTAAGTAATTCCTTCAAGATGTATATACAAAATTGATACTTATTTAGAAACTAAGGCTTTTAAAGCTTCCATTTGAGACGGACAAAGGGAAGGTGCACCTGAACTTATTTCAGATTAAAGTATCAAGTTGGGGCAGCGGCAGCGCGCGAGGGACGTCCCAGGTGTGTTATGAAGACGTTTTTCTTGTACCGTGGTCGCGGCGAGCCACGCCACTAGTGAAGTGACATGGTATAAATATCGATAAACATTTTATAAAAAGTTTTATTGTTATATATCAGTCAGTCCATACATGGTGTAACACACAACAAAATAAATGTTAATGATTATGTTACGTACAATTATACAATTTACAATTATATACAGTTACAATTATATACAGTTTAAAACAAATAACCAGTTTCTAAGATGTTGAGGATTTCGGGTGAATTGCGCTTACTTTTTGGCCTTATCGCTTACACAGTCACTTGTTAACTTATTATTAGTTGGCAGCTACTGACTCCTTATTAAGTGAGAAAAACAAGACTAGCTTTGATGTGTGATGTGATCACCCTTCTCAAAACCAGATGTTCTCAATTTCGTTTTCCAGCGTAAACTTTAGAAAAAAAACAAGCTACATTACCTACATACAAATGGCTTACATTTTGACGTTATAAATACTAACTAATACTTGATTTTAAGTAAAGTTGTCATTTTGTTATATAACATCTGTAACGCGACCAACTGTACTCCGAATCAAAAAAATTTTTTTTATTATCTTTATTTTTAAGGGACTTTTGCCTCTTGGCATGTCAATCCCATTATAACTAAACTATTGACTTAACTCTATTAATATTAGATGGGAAAAGGAATCATTGATTGAAAAACTTTACTAGACTACATAAGGATATAGTAACCTCGGAATTTGGGTTATGTAAAAGGCTTTGAATAATGCCAACATCCAGCCGGTTAATGTTAAATTTGTTTATGACTGATTCCCTCTCCCTTCGATTCCTGTCACATTCCATCAATAGATGTTGTACGTCTTCAATTTTCCCACACGTATTACAATTGGGCGAGCTTTCCTTCTTCATTAAATACGTGAACTTTTTGGATGAAAATATCTACGGTAAAAAAAATATCGATGAAACACGACCGGTACCGGCACAACACTACGTTGCAAGCATCTATCAAAGTATGACAAATATTGTTTTTACTGTGTACCTACATGGATGGCAGGGATTCTTGGGAATACCAACTGCTAGCGAGGTAGATTTTAAACAGCATTTTTAGTATAACACAGGAACAAGATTGTGAGGAATAGAATTATGTGACGGTCTTTATGTGAGTTAAGTCTATTTGAGTGAATGGTTGCATTGGCTTATAGTATAAATTGCTTCGAAGTAAGATTAAACTATAATAACTAACTATATATAACTATTATGTTGAACTATAATTTATATGAATATAACGTTGGATGCTTTCTCAGTTTAAATAATTCACTATTTTTACCCGACTGCGTCAGAAGGAGGGTTATGTTTTTCGAGTGTATGTATGTATGTATGTCAGTTTCTTTGGCACGCCCTACAGCCCAAACGGCATGGTGGATATTAACATATGAGGTGTCGTTAGATTTGTTTTGACTGTGGGAGTGACATAGGCTATAAAAAAAAAAAAAAAAAAAACATTGACTTATTCGGGAATATTAGCAGATTTTATTCCCATGTTTAAATAAAATTAAAGAACTTGTCAGTCAAAAGTACAGACGGCAGCAGATCAACCTACCACAAAATGTCAAATTTCTTTGATAAATTTTGAACCTTAACGTTAGGGTATAAAGATCAATATCAATTAGAGAAATTTGACAGTTTTGGATAGGTTGATGTGCAGGCGTTAGTACTAGACGTCAAGAGTTTCGTTTTTACGCCAATTGGTGTATGCGCTATGACTTTGCTATTTAAAAGAGTAAGGCGTTTTAATATAATTATTTTATGTAGGTTTTGAAATGCTTGGTTATTTACTATACAAAACTAAAAAGTTTGAAATAAACCAAATTATTAAAATAAAACAAAAAACCCGACTGCTAAAACAACTATATCAAAAATAACTGCAATGAGAAAAACTAAAAATAAAAAACAAGCTCTAAGATCCCAGAATTCAATTTGAGCAATGTTGAATGCAACGTGAAATATTGATAGTTGTCGCAGACGGTGACAATCATCAACCAAGCGGCCGTGGCTAGCTCAATTAAATCGGCGTTCTCTTTGGTTGGTGATTGTCCCCGCCTGCAACAACTATCAGATGTCCCGGGTTCGATTCCCAGCGGGGTTACATGTTTGTGTACTCGGTTTGGTTGGTGGTAGGGCTTGTTTGGCCGCCTGGCTAGCTACCACCTTTTTATCTTGTTTTTCTAAAATTATCTCTTCGTAAATAAAAGTGCACTACATTTTTCTTTACATTTTGTAATTTGTAATATACTGTCATCGATTAAATCGATGCATACTGTATACTCGCTATTGAGTGGGTGACCTAACCTACGGCTTATCTATTTGTTTGTGATCGCACGACGGGCGGCTCGGACACCTTCGGAAATGTTCGTCTAGCTAGATGCGCGTGAGACTTCGGTCATTGTATGCCTAGTTTGTTTACTGATTTTTCTGTGCTTACCGCCTTCAAGACAATACTGTACTTAATTACCTACAATAAGTTTTTGCGTACGAAATGTGTAAAGACGATCTGTACGAATAAACCTTTCTGGTTTCTGTTGCAATAATATTTGTAATATTGTGATAAGTTTTGTTTAATAAATAAATAAATAAAAAAAATCTAAATCATATTATATTAAATTATCATCATACATATTCTTTCCGAACCAAACACGGAATAACTATTCCGACCTAATTCTTTATTTATTTGTAAGCTTTAGTTAAGGAAAGTAAGATTCAAAAGTTATCAAATTACCTTTTTCATATAAAAATTTGCTATAGGCGGATCATGTACCAGCCGCCCTGTATAAAAGGGTGGTGAATAAACCCAAGCCCGCCTTAAGGCCTGCGCAGACGACGGACTTTAATCCGCGGCGGAGAAAAAAGTACGCTCCGCGAATAAAAGTCCGCCGCGGATTTACCGCGGACTCAACGCACACGGTGTGCGATCATTTGTTGCCCGGAAATGTAGAGAAGTGCACGCTATGGAAGCAAATATTCAGAGGTTACGTTGTGTTGCAATGCAATTTACATGAAGTTTAAGAAAAAGAGAAGACATTTTAAAAGAAAATACTGGGTCCATCCCCTTATACGCACAACGCGGACTAAAGTCCGCCATGTGCGTTGCTTCGCCTAGTCACACGGGTTCTATTTTTTTCGAGGACTCCCCCGTACTTTTGTCCGGTCCGCTCTCTGCATGTCCGCGGTTATTCGGGGGACTTTTTGTACGCGGTACTTTTAATCCCTCGTTTGCGTTACTCGATACAGTTGTAAGCGATCTATTTTAGCGGATAAAAAAATCCGCGGACAAAAATCCCTCGTCTGCGCAGGCCTTTAAGTTGAGAAGCTTATAAAGCTCGGTTAAAGAACATTTTCCATTCAGTTAAAACCACGGATTAACGTAAACTGGCCGGTTTAACTGCTAATTGGTGCGTCTCAACTGCTTTATGCGACACGCCTGCTTTACAGCTGAACGGAACGGGGGTTAAAACATGTTTCGAAGAACACAAGGCGGTAGGGCGAGTCTCAGCTAATTAAAAGAGATAAGGTAGTGCCTAGTGTGAGATTGATAGATAAACACTTTATTGCTTACACAATTATACACAAAACAAATAACAGGAAATTTTAAAATAATAGTAGGCAAAGGCGGCCTTTAAGGCGACGCACCGCTAAACAATAAATCTCATACGGAGCGTTTGCGCCCCGTACCATAAGAAAAACTGTTTTTTTTTCCTTCAAATTAAAACTGCAAATTATTTTAAAAAAATGAACTAGGTACAATATTGAAGTGTGTGTTAAAACTAATCTACTAAAAAAATTTAGATGCTTAAATCGGTCTGGTTAGCCTGTAAAATGCAAATCTATGTTTTAAAAGAGGTTACTTTGATATTTTTTCCTCTGTTATAAAAGTTGACAAATCGTTTTTCTGCAACTAGCAAAATTAAGTCAATTAAATGAAAAATCATGTCATCAAATATCACTTTCATATGTTTTGTAATTGTTTTTTTTTTTATACTTAGCTCGGCAAATGACTCCATCCCACCTGATGTTAAGTGGAAATGAAGTCCAGACGCGAAGACAACTGGTGTAGCGTGGAAACAAACGTAGCATCAGTTAACTTCACTCTGCCGGCCCACAAGGTGCTTCTTCACGCCTCTCTTGAAGGACCCCATATCATAGGAAGGAGGGAAAACGTGCGCTGGTAGACTATTCCATCTTTTGGAGGTGCGACAAAGAAACGAGTCACTAAATTTCTTTGTGCGCGATGGGATATTTGAGACAGTGAATCGGTGACTCCGAAGAGCAGCACGTGTACTCCTATGAAGAAAGGGAGAAGGTGGGATGAGGTCAAAGAGCTCTTCAGAGCACTCGCCATGGTATAAGCGGTAAAACACGCTGAGTGACGCAACGTCTATACGCAATTGCAGAGATTCGAGAGTATTTACCACTTCTGCATTGCCGATAATGCGTTCAGCGCGACGCTGCAATCTGTCCAAGGCATCGAGAAGGTACTTAGCGGAACCGTCCCAGATGTGCGAGCAATACTCCACGCAAGACCGTACCTGTGTCTTGTACAAAAGGCACAACTGGTCCGGCGTAAAGAATCGCCGCACTCTGTTGGGAAAAATCAAGATCCCGCCACGTAAATTTCCAATGCGTCGCCTTAAAGCGATCTCTTCCAGACAACTTTTGTAGCATAGGACAGATTAGGAGACAATGAGAGGTAGTGTACCGGCAACTAACAAATATAGAAAAAAATAATATTAACTATATATTATACTTAATAAAATAGGTAGGTGAGCTTTGTTTACTATCATTATTTATTCGATTACGTTTACGAAAACGAAAATTAGTATGGCATTGAAGCAGCGCCTCCTGGCGGCATACGAGAGGAGTTAACATTATGCCAAATTCACGTTTTCGTTAACGTGATCGAACGGCGAATGAAACTCACACTAGGACTTCTTGGCGGGAAAGTGAAGCGTCATGTCTGCGGTTTTGTTTTATTTTCCAAAATTTGTGTTAAGTCGAATATTAATGTGAAATAATGGTGGATTATTAACCGTTAAGTGTTCGTGAGTGTGCATAAGTGTTGGCAAATGAAACAAAACAGTGAAACGTCACTTTTCAAATTCTCTCAAGAAGCTCGCGTGAGGCCCACATCTTTACTAAGATACTCGAGGGGTTGGGGGGTATATCATTTCTCACTTCCCATTTCTAATATCATTCATCATCATCATTTAAGGAAATATTGTTTATTTATGTATTACTTGTAAGAAAAAATACTTTGACACTGGCTAAATATGCTAATCGCACGAAGCCATCAACTAAACGAAAAAAAAACTCACACTAGGCACCCAATTTTCGACAGGATCCAGTAATCGACATGTTATTTCTTGAATAATTAAGAGGAAACACTAAGGTCGACTGAATTGAAAAATATGTATGAAAAGTAGACAAAATCAACGTTTCGTAGTCCCCTGAATATCTCCTCCAAAACTGGACCGATTTAATTACTTTTTTCATTAAAAATTAAAGAAAGGCTTTGGCTGTGTCCCTATGTTTTGCTGCGGTGACTCTCCATCGGCCGTATGTAGCCAATTTTTTTTTTTTTTTTTTTATACTTAGCACGGCAAATGACTCCATACCACCTGATGTTAAGTGGAAATGGAGTCCAGACGCGAAGACAACTGGTGCAGCGTGAAAACAACGCAGCATCAGTCAACCTCACTCTGCCGGCCCACAAGGTGCTTCTTCACGCCTCGTTTGAAGGACCCAATATCATAGGAAGGAGGAAAAACGTGTGCTGGTAGACTATTCCATCTTTTGGAGGTGCGACAAAGAAACGAGTCACCAAATTTCTTAGTGCGCGATGGGATATGTGTGACAGTAAAGCGATGACTCCGGAGAGCAGCACGTGTACTTCTATGGAGGAAGGGAGAAGGTGGGATAAGGTCAAAGAGTTCTTCAGATATAAGATATTTCACGATTCGATTATATTAATTCAGCAATTAATAATTGTATTTCACAATGAGCAACTAATCCTTTCCAAATTGAGTTGATTGGTAAAATAATGAGAAAGATATGTTTTATATTTAAACTGAATTCGACGTGCAAGTGTGTTATTTATTATATTTCTTTAGTTTTTTTTCCTTTAGTTTATGGCTTCGTGCGATTAGCACATTTAGCCAGTGTCAAAGTAATTTTTCCTACAAGTAATATTTAAATAAACAATATTTCCTTCTTGTATAGATGATGATGAATGATAGGATAATAGAAATGAGAAGTGAGAAATGATATAGGTACCCTCCATCCCCTCGAGTATCTCAGTAAAGATGTGGGGCTTTACTAAGTTCTAGGGCGGACTTCTTGAGAGAATTTGAAAAGTGAAGTTGCACTGTTTTGTTTCATGTTCCAACACTCATGCGCACTTACGAACACTTAACGGTTAATAATCCACCATTATTTCACATCAATATTCGACATAACACAAATTTTAGAAAATAATACAAAACCGCAAACATGTCTTCACTTTTCCGCCAAGAAGTCCATTTTTTAGTTAATTGCCTATGCTAGCTTTAGTTATTGTTCTGAGGCCTATGCACTGCTGGGCAAACACCTCCGATGATGGAGCCTTTTCAATGGCGAAATTTTTGCTTAATCACCACGCTTGCCAAATGCGGGTTTGTGATCACAAACCCGGGCATCGAAAATTACGAAACACACTTTACCTGACCCGGGAGCTAAACCTGCGATCTCCAAATCCGAGCCGAGAAGTTGTCCACCCACTCAGCCACTGAGACTTTTAATAAAAAGATAATCAAAAGAAAATGAAGAATATTTTTGCATAGGTACAAAATAGCACAGCTTATAAATTTCATGTCATCAGGTCAGTGACAGGACCCTTGCTGTCTGGCATTGGACGGACATGGACATGCGATGGTCCCGTCATCGTCCCTCTGACAGCCCGCTGATTGCTTAACTGGAGGATTGAAACGATTGACGCCGCTGCGATTCATTGCAGATTGCACGCGACATTTCATTTTGGAACACGGTATTATCGTTCTCCAATTTTCGACGGATATACAAGCGGCAACTCTATTTTTGAGGAGTTCGATGGCGCAGTAACACGCGCCCGGTCTGCGATAACTAATGTTAAGCAAATATCGCAAAGGCCGGTCATCGGATGGGTGACCAAAAATTTGTCATTTCGAGCTCCTCCGTGTTTCAGAAGGCACCTAAAGCCGTTGGTCTAGGCTGCATTAGCAATTGTTAACAACCACCAACCCGCACTGGGCCCGCGTGATGGTTTACGACCCGTTCTCCCTGTGGTATTTCCATCCATAGGGAAGGCTCGTGGCCCAGCAGTGGGCACATAAAATGAGCTGGAGAAGATGAGAGCAGGATTCTGCCTCACTAGCCGTGCTCACCTCGCATACCCGCAAGTTGTTTCTTTACACCTCGTTTTAAGGACGATGTAGGAAGGAGGATATACATGTGCTGGGAGGGAATTCCATTGTCAGGTGATGCGACAAAGAAATTATTCAAAATTCGATAGCACCTCTATTTAAGGTTAGTTACTCGCGTCCGTAGCTTTACCCTTGAGACTCTACACGTGACCCCTGTGTGGTGCTAAATGAGTGACTCTGTCTGAGTGGTAGAGCCACGCTGCGTTGCAGCACGAAATGGGCCGGCTCGCCCGGCGTAATACCACCCTCTCACAGAATATCGGCGTGAAACAATGGCGCTCGTTGCTCGTTGTTGTGTTTCGTCCGGTGAGTGAAAGTACCGGAGGCCCATCTCTCACCTCTCCCCCTTGCAATTCCTACTCCCTCCTCAAGATCCAACTCCTTCCTCAAGGCCGGCAAAGCATCTGCGATTACTTTGGTTTTGCGGATGTCAATGGGCGGCGGTGATTACTTTCCATCAGGTGACCCACCTGCTCGTTTGCCGCCTTTTAACATTAAAAAAAGGCAAAAAACGAATTAAGCAATCAAAAGACTGATATTAATTTTTTTTTTGTAGTCGTCCCAACACGTTTTGGTCAAACCTTAAAATGTCTAAAACTGTGCAGTGCTTTCCATTTTTCACAGATCCGATCCGGAGAACCCCTCGGAGAATCTAGTAGGGCACGGGGACACGCACTAGTGCGTGATGCCGTTCCCTCTAGAAAACCTCCGAAGGCGATTCGTTTCACACGGCTTACGGTGCGGAACCCTTTAAGTTTATCGCCGCCCCCCCCCCCCCCCCAAAAGCCCGGTGAAGCTGAAAATGCCGTTTAAAGCAATCAGCACACTCAATCCAAAAAAAAACTGCATAAATGAGATTTTCCATTCTTACTGTATAATATTTTCTTTTGACTTTTTAATTATGCTCGGTTAAGGTAATAGTTACCCATTAATATGCATTTTGGTCTTACAAAACATTTGGAGGAAAGAATAGCGACATTTACGACAATTTATTTTCTTATTCCAAAAACAGGAATAAAATATGTTTCGTTTTTTTTTAACTGTTTTTGTTTTTAACGGACGTAATTATGAGACTTAACTGTTACTTAAATACTTAAACTGTCATCAACTACGCTGATGAAAGAATTCTTATTGTTTATAAGAAATGATAATGAATATGATTCAACTCATTGTTGTGGCTTGTGGGTAAAATCAATATGTAAGTATAATTTCATTATTATTTATTATAATATGATTCACAGTGACGAATGATCGTTTTACGCAAATAAGAGGAATTACCACTATTCAATGTGGTTCTGTGGCTTTTATATAATCTAGTGATTATCATCATCATCTTCAGCTCATTTTTATGTCCCCACTGCTGGGGCACGAGCCTTCCCTGTGGATGGATAGGGAGAACGGGGCAAAAACCACCACGCGGGCCCAGTGCGGGTTGGCGGTTGTTAACATCGATATATATGTTACACTAGATAGGGCGTTCCGAACACTCACTGTGTTCGACTCAGGTGTACTGCAGTCCATACACCTTACTTTAGTTTGACTTTGACATTCATGGAGCGTGGGTGCGAACGGAGCGGCGCTAATAAATCGAAAAGTCGATAAATCAAAGTGAATTATGAAGAGAAAATAATAATTTTAGTCAAGTAAGTAAAACTACTTAATATTCAAGTGAATAAATAGGTAATAATATCGTAATTCCACAATAGAAATAGTATTTATTCATTTAAATGCGACGCCATAACGCCTTCTACAATCATAGACTAAAACATGCAGATGTTCAAATCGGTTGTAGGTAAAATGTATCTGAACACAGACTTGACATGGTGTATTTAAAAAGGATGACACTCTGACCAGAGTGTTTTGATTTGTTTAATTGTTTTATAACCAGTTTGACGGGCTTCTTGGCGGGAAAGTGAAGCGTCATGTCTGCGGTTTTGTCTTATTTTCCAAAATTTGTATTATGTCGAATATTAATGTGAAATAATGGTGGATTATTAACCGTTAAGTGTTCGTGAGTGTGCATATGTGTTGGCAAATTAAACAAAACAGTGCAACGTCACTTTTCAAATTCTCTCAAGAAGCTCGCGTGAGGACTTAGTAAAGCCCCACATCTTTACTGAGATACTCGAGGGGTTGGGGGGTATATCATTTCTCACTTCCCATTTCTAATATCATTCATCATCATCATAAAAGGAAATATTGTTTATTTATGTATTACTTGTAAGAAAATTACTTTGACACTGGCTAAATGTGCAAATCGCACGAAGCCATCAACTAAAAAAAAAAAAAAACCATATTGACATTTTTAAATAAATTTTTATGGTCTTTCTTTTTAGTACAGTAAAGTTAAAAAAATATGACGACGTGCGTATTTCGACACTGTAAAAATACATTTGATTGATTTGATTTTAAACTATTTCTAACATAAAAATTTGAGCTCAAATAATAATAAATTTATTTTCTTTTCAACTTTATATTTTTTTATTTATATCATAATCTGCTCTTTTTATATATTCTTTAATACATTTTGAAATAGAGTATGAATTCTAATGAAGTTTTGTAGGTACAATAGCCGTGTCACTTCTGTGGTGTAAAATCTATAGGACCGACTCTGGTTACTTTACGTTGAACGAAACGCGTAAGCGCTTTGAAATTCACGGCGCTTACAACGTTTTGGTCGCGAGAAAACTATACTCTATTAGCGATCTAGCGCTGTATGTTTTTAGTTTGGTAAAGCGACATAATAAAATGATTCAGTGCTGCAGCGAACTTTAGTTCTAATTCCCAGTATTTGAACAAATAGTTTACAAGAACGTTCTTGTCTATTCAAATATAAGTCAATGGTTGTTAAAGACTGCTAATGCAGCCGGGACCAACGGTTTTACGTGCTTTCCGAAGCACGGAGGAGCGAGAGATGATACATTTTTGGTCACCCATCCCGATGACCGGCTTTCGCGAAAGTTGCTTAACCTCAGCACTCGCAGACCGGGCGCGTTAACCACTGCGCTATCGAGCTGCTCAATATAAACTACTCAACACATAAATAGGGCTACTTAGTTTTTACTTATTAACATGATGATATGAAAGTGTAATTATAGTGTTTATGAATAATTAAGATGTTAAATAAACATAACAAATGGTAAAAGTTGTTTTTTTTTCATATTTACAAAAGGCAGTATTTGGTAAAATTACGATAAAATGAAAAATAAATTTTTTGAGTGCTAATAGCGGCACAGTTCGCCGATGGCTATGCAGATTCATCTTTGCAGATGAAATATCACAAATTTGATAACACAACGCTATATTAAATTTTACAATTTCACTTCGTTTAATTTTTCACTGTATTTGATAAATATTTAATTTATAAAGCAGCAATTAGCACTCCAAATAAAAAGAAAAAATTTACTATAGCATTGTGTTATCAAATTTGTTCATCATCATCAATTTCATCCGCAAAGATGAATCTGCATAGTCATCGGTTGCAATGGCCGTTGGATAGATGGCGCGCTGTGCCGCTATTAGCACTCTGAAATGACAACAGCAGTGACAAAATTCAGCGCTTACCGTCAGCCTTCCCGGTAGCATAGCGGTCAGTGCAGCCGCACGAATTGCGGAAAACCCAGGTTCGATTCCTGGCTGGTTCGGGTAGGCGTTTAATTATTTCACTGTATTTTATAAATATTTAATTTAGCTTCAGTGCAGCAATTAGCAATTGAAAATAAAAAGTAAAAATTCTTCAATAGACTTTGAACTTTATGCCTTATGTTTATGGTTGAAAATGTATTGATGAAATTTTTGACAGTTTTGAATAGGTTAATGTGCCGCCGTGTGTATAGCCCATAAGAAATATTTAACTTTTACTATGGCGGCTATGGTTTGAAATCGTGAAATAATGCTGCTGTTTCATACTACCATGTGTATATTGATAGCCTACACGCCGTCCCACAGCTGGGCAAAGACCTTCACCATTAAAATCAGGTCATCGCTACAATTGATGGGTATTTGCTTGATCACCACGCTTGCATGTGGTTTTGTGATCACAAACTCAGGTTATGCATCGAAAAATCAGAAATCCAAAACCCGGGAATTGAACCCAAATCCTCGGCATGTAAAGTTATAAGTATAGTTCGGCGAGGAGCTTGATGATGCAGTACAGATCTATTCCTAGCACACTACTAGCCGGTTATCCTTCAAACAAGACAAGGCCACTACGGTACTAAGGTTACTAAGGTAGTTTCGTTTAGGTATGTATATACCTAAACGAAACCACAGCGCGATTCAGCTGAGTGAACAGCGCCATCTAGTAATAACATCCGGAACTACATAATGAAAAGTTTTATAGTCCTAGTTTCTTATGCTATTTCACAATGGAGATATAACAGGAATGTTATAAAACCGCATTAATAATAAATTTGACGAAAATCTTATCTAATTAGTCAATATCCCGAAAATTTGCGTGTAAACTGTAGTTATTTATTATGTATTATATGGTTATATACAATTTTACGCAAACTTTGTAACAAAAAAATTACATTTGAACAATGACAAAGTGTTGAAAAAATTCCACGAGCGGGATTCGAACCCACACTCTATGACATGCCCAGTCAGGGAGAACTAACAACTACGCTATCGTGGCTTAATCCTCGCTGTAGTTATTTATTCTTGGATTCTCTAACTCAACATCAATTCTCGAGAAAAAACGGTGGCAAAGAAGAGGAACTCGTACATATTCCTCTTGTAGTACTTAATATTCTTTATTCAAGAGTTTGGCGCCGCCCTGTATAAGCTGAGATACAGGGACAGAAACTTGGACTATCACTGTCAATAGAAACGGCCAAGGAAACAAATGTAACGGGAAACAAACCCAGAAAGCTCACTCGCGCTTCATTGGCGGGTCGCAGTAGTTGTTTAAAATCGGATTTTTCACAAACAACCATTTAAAACTATTGATTTTTAACTTAGTTCGACGAAGCCTATTCAAGTAAATTGATTGTGTGTTGCTCTTTGTCTCATGTCTATGTTCAAATAAACGTTTTTTCTTCCTTTCTTATTTATTTTACAATAATTTTAATGGATGTTTATTGGTATTACACGGAAACCGCCCATTATCAGTCGTGATAGCTTACATTTAAAAAATAACCCATCACCGAGAAAATACTTATTTTTGTTTCTTGTGAGAATTCCTTATTCTATATTAAGTCTTACTAATTCACCCTCCTTATAGATTTCTTAACACCATCGTAACATTCGTACCTGAAACAAAACAATAAAGAAATTAGTTACACATCAAATGAGCTTTATAGGTAGATAGTAGTAAATTTTTATGATAATATATGATTATGTACCACTGTTAGACTTAGAGGTTTTATTTCATAACGGAATATATAATATACATGATCTCTTTTATGAACCGTCAAAATGTATGGTATTAAAAACAAAATAGTAATAGACACTATTAGGTTTTTTGGTGAGACCGTACGAAACTAAGGTTTTTCTTTATAATTTTGATGTGGGTTGAATAAGGAATACTTATGGCATGAATAGAGAACGAAAAATAAAAATATTGCTGTAGGTTGAGTAAGGAATAGAAATGGGCTGAGTAAGGAAAACTTTATTCGTGGGATGAATACGGAACAACCTGACAAAACAGAATTTGTAAAATAAAGATACTACCTGAACCCAGTTTACAGCTTAGTTATGGTTTTCCGCCTTAGACTTACGAACCAAAAACTAAAAAAGTCAAGAATTTCTAAACCAAATTGTAAGATTTGACACAGTACTTGACCTGCTAATCTAAGTATATGAACGTATTTAAGGTGTGTTATTATTTGCAAATATTTGCACAAACAAAAGAATAAAACGGGCATTTTGCACAAACTCCCATCTGACTTAAGTGACTGCAACGTAGCGTAAAAGAATAGCGATAAAAAGAAATACAAGTTGACCAAGATATATGGCGAGATCAAATATAATACGTTGTGCGTGTAGCCAATTTTATGAATATTTATGTTGCGTTATATTTTAGGAAGTTTTATTTTTCACTTCGAACGGGATATATACGAGACGTTTTGTATCTTTATCAGAGGAACTATATACTTTGTACGTACGAAACAGTTATTTACAAGTTCATATAGGTATAGCTATAACAAGCTATATGTGGGATCGCAGAAAATTTTGTATATACTGATATCCAAACTTCAGTATTAAGATGACACTAAATGATTGATGAGGATAGGATTATGTTAGTGACTGTCATACTTCTAGGTACATAAACAAAGTAGTGGCACCACTAGGGTTGCCATCCGTACTTTTTCCCCCTTTAGTTGATGGCTTCGTGCGATTTCTATGTATAATAAGTATGTATTTAAGTATATTAAGTATGTTTATCCGTTGTCTAGTTAACCATTTCTCAAGTTTCTTAAGGAAGCTTTTCTTGGGGCTAGATAAAATTGATGTGAGTGTAAGAAACATTTAATTACTGTTTATTTATTTATTTATTAGCACATTTAGCCAGTGTCAAAGTAATTTTTATTACAAGTAATACATAAATATACAAATTCTTCCAGTACATAATGATGATGAATGATAATAGAAATGAGAAGTGAGAAATGATATACCCCCCAACCCATCGAGTATCTCAGTAAAGATGTGGGGCTTTACTAAGTCCTCGGGCGGACTTCTTGAGAGAATTTGAAAAGTGAAGTTGCACTGTTTTGTTTCATTTGCCAACACTCATGTGCACTTACGAACACTTAACGGTTAATAATCCACCATTATTTCACATTAATATTCGACATATCACAAATTTTAGAAAATAAAACAAAACCACAGACACGACTCTTCACTTTCCCGCCAAGAAGTCCACCCGTACTTTATTATAAAGTATTATACGTTATTTGGGGTACTGGTACTCTATACTTTATGATATCAATAAAGTACGCAAAAATACTTTATTTCACATATTTTATTTCTCTGGGGTTCTTTTTACATATAACACACAAAAAAGTTGCTGTGCAGCTATTTAGCAGTGATAAATTATTTGTTTGTTTCCCTGTGTGGTGCCGGGGTTAAAGAATTGCACCACCCCATCTCAACCCGTGGGTGTCGTAAAAGGCGACTAAGGGACCATTCCAGAGGATGGGCAGCAGCATCTCTCTGAGGTTACTTTCAACCTACTGCGATCGCCAACCCGCCTGCCAAGCGTGGCGATTACGGCAAATACCCCTCATATCCTTGGGGGAGGCCTTTGTCCAGCAGTGGACGTCTTTTGGCTGAGATGATGATGATGATGAAATTATTTGTTAAAAGTTGCTAAAGCAATCAGAAGTATGTTAATTATGTTTGTTATTTTAACACTTATTTTGACATTATTCAATACTTTATTTTCTACCTTTAAAATAACCAATGTACTTTAAATGCACAAAAAAAGGTGGCAACTCTAGGCGCCATTGTTTGATTTGGCGACTTTCTTTTTCGAAACGAATTGTTCTTGGCTGCTTGTAGCTTTTACAGCGTAACAGATTTAGAGAGAGAGAAGAGCGAACCTGGGAATTGAACCCGGGACTTACCGGGTAGTTGAATTGAGTTAAAGATAATTAGTTATTATTTTAAACGAAGTTACTAGTAGTAATGGAGTCCTGACTACCTATCTATCTATCTAAAAAAATAAATATAAAAAAAATATAAAAATGTATAAAAATCAATTGCTGTTCGTTTGAGTCGCTAAAACTCGAGAATGGCTGGACCGATTTGGCTAATTTTGATTTTGAAATATTTGTGGAAGTTCAGGGAAGGTTTAAACGGTGAGAAACATAAATAATAAGTAACGGCAAATACTAAAAACGACAATTTAATATTCCAATACAAAATGTTCCAGTATTTGTTTGTTTTGTTGTCATAGAAACTGTGAAAGTGGTACGAAGTCCGCCGGGTCAGCTAGTTAATTTTTTTTTCAAATGCTACGGAGAGTAAGCTTACTTAAATAAAAGTATTTTTACCTTTTTTCTTTGATTTTAGAGTCAAGATAAATCTGATGTCCATTGTACCTAGGGTCACCATACATTCCGTTTATCCCGGATAGTTCCTAGTTTGATAGGTGTCCGAACGATTTGTCCAGAGTCTAGGTTTCAAAGTTTGGTTAATACATTCATCTAAATCATTCTAGGCTCACTCTCCGTAGCACTTTTAAATATTATTACATATTTTTAACAAGTAAGTGTAGTGGTTAGACTACCAGTGTAGTTCCATATTATCCAGAGATCCCGAACTTAATTCCCAGTGAGGGCTTCATATATTATTTCACTCAATTTGGTTGGTTGTAGGCCTTGTCTTAAGTCCGCCTGCCAGACGTTACCAACTTAACTTAACCATAAGTAGCATGGTTTTATGTTCCGCCAGCAAGAGATAGGATAGCCAGTCCCCTATTAGTTGAGGGTTTCAGGTGAAATGCGCTTCCACGGTACGATAACGATACCTATCTAAACCTACCTCATCCTATTTACCTTTTTGAGAGGTACCTACTACCTAAAACATACCCTACCCATAAAAAAGGTAAGGCTTAAATACAACAAAAGCCTAAAAATCCTGTCTTTTTCCCGTTTTAATAGTCTCGCATGGCAACCCTAATTACACCCTAGATATACCAGTAATAATGTTTATGGAAAACAGAAATGTAGCAGGAAACGAGAAATGGCGGGAAAACCGGACGCGACGCGGCCCGACAGACTATTTGTCAGGAGGGTGTGCGCCGACCGGCGTTTTTGATACTTCACCCTTTTAAGGTTGGTTTGTGTCTTGAAGAGTTGCCGAGAAATAGGAATAAGAAGTGTGTACAATTACTACTTACTTTCGTGGTCTATCTTCAATGTTGTTTGGATGGATGGATTTCAGCGCAAACTAGTTTTATAGGTAGGTATCCTCTGTGCTGTGCTGACAGTTAGCCCGTGACCACGGCCGGTGCAACTTCGTCGACACGTCGGATACTCAAATTCATTTATTTACCATAAATTTATAACAATATAGTACAATAAACGAAGATGTTATGTCTGTTAAAAATCTTTTCAAGGTATTGTAAAATATAATTCTAAATAAAATCTATTTTCAAAAGATCCTTTAATGTTATATAAAGAATAACAAAAGATATAAATAACCTACAACCTAAACTTTAATATTAGATTATAAAATATCACACTTTTAACTATGTTAAAATAAACTATCAGATTAAAGAATTATGATTAGGAGTATTTTTAATCAGTTAAAAAATCTAAGCAGAAGAAGGAAAGAAGTGACAGCGCTGATGTTCTACGCCATATAATAAAAATTAAAAAAGCGAAAGTATCAAGACCAGCGGGTCGTACAACAGCCACTTCCCTAGTTTTGATCGTTACTACGCGTCGTTAAGTGATTGGCTCGCGACGAACTGACAAAACGATTTTTATGCAGACACTTTTTTGTGCAAGATAAGCTTGGTCGTACAATGCCCAAGGTGGAAGCGCACTTCACCAGGAATCTTTAACTACTGAGGCACTGACTATCTTATCTTATGTAATGATAAGTTAATGTATAGAGGTAAGCATCTATATATTAATATGTGAAGCAAAAACTTTGTACCCCTTTTGTTGCAAATAAACAGGCATTTATTTTTGTTGGAAATAAAACTTTGATTTGTATTATGGACGGATCGATTTGGGAATCGATTATCGATATCCAATTTATTTAGTGGCATAATGGCCCCCTCACTAATTGTTCTTTTTTTTTGGTACTTGTTTCGGGAAAACAACATGGCTGGTATATAGGTTATCGTGTGTTGATAATTAAATAGATTTTAAGCAGTAATAAGGGCATTTGGAGCCGTATTATTCAAATTAAGTGTATTGTGCAATCTGTGTCTTGTGTGTGTGTAAATCGTAAGCGAATCGCTTCGGGAGTACAATTCGCCATCCCATGGTTGGATGTCGGCGTCTTCGCTGCTGGAGAAAACAGGTATTTCCTCGGGGGAAAGTGCACTTCGGGGTAGCCGTTGGGTGTGATTAGGGAACCCGAGAAGACCCGGACTCGGATTCAGGCCCCAACAGACCATATGGATCCCGTTCTGGACGGCGGGAGCGGCATGGAACTGTGAGTGGATTTTGTGGATTTTAAGGTGTAACCTAATTTTAAACGGTAGCAGATAGTGTGAATAGTGGTTTCCGCAACACCTTTTTTACGAAACTTGCGCGGACGGAGGAGTATGACATTTCGCACACTTATAGTTTATATAGAGAAGATTAACCGAATGTTAATTATTTTTAAATATGCATAAACATACATTAAATCAATAAAACAAACATTACACACACTACCATAGTATTTAACACACACTCTTTTCTAAAATTTTAAAAATGCAAGAGGAGCGGCCGAAATCTGTCAATGCCAATCCAAACTCACATTCTATCTTTTTTTGATTTTTCATTGCTTAGGATACAATCCGTGCAGCCATAATAAAATTACGGTCGAATTTCGACCACTAGGCGACCACTAGTTATTTATAATTCTTTAAATGTATTAAATTAGTATTGTGTTAAAAACACTTTAAGGATAAGTTAAAATTAAGCCTTTTCTCCCCTTAAACTATTTATACATTCCATGACTGAATTTGTTTGCGAAATTTTGGTATTTATTGAAGTATCTTAGAAATAAAAACAAAAATAAAACATTATTTTTTATACTATTATTAATTGTTAATATTATCTACCTACTTATACAGTAAATATTTTTTATATTGATTTACATTTTTATATTATTTTACTATATTTTTTTAAATATTTATATATTTAATAATAGTATTTTTGTCGACTGTTCTGTGGTTCACAGATTTCAGATTTCACCTCAGTCCTCTCTTTTATGAATAATGTGATTATTGTTAGTTTTAGTGTTTATGCACCATTTTATCATTACTTTTATTTGTCTTTTGTTATCAACTTATGCTAGCTGTGTACATTTACCGATTAAAATAAAAATAATAAAAAAAAAATATATTGTGATTTGGTAACGACATACTTATTTTTTTTTGTAAATGTCCTTACTTCTATTAAAGCTGTGGAGTTTCTTGCGTCCATTCTTCTCCACAGCTAAAATATAGACGTCCTGAATGGGTAAGGTAAAAAATGTATTGACGATTCAAAAGCACTTTCTTATGTTTATTTGAATAAAAAAAATTTACTTTGACACTTTGACTTATCTCCAACTGTCGGAACACAACAATGCTACTAAGGGGCAATGTTGCCAGCATTCTTGGGACCGTTCCCATGAGCCCACAGTTGGAGGACATCTTTTATTTGTAGGTTTTTAGTTTTTAATTTTCTGATTATTTTTTCTGTTTTTTTTTCAAGTTAAGTTAAGTAATGTTTCTTTTTGTTGTCTACAAATTATCTTTTATGTTATAAAATAACAGTGCTACTAACATTAATTTTAAGGCGCCATATTTCGATATGATGGTGGTAGCTAGTCAGGCGGTCTTAAAACAAACGGTATTACCAACCAAACCGAGTAACACATGTATAGTCGACCATGAAATTGCTTTATCACTTTGACAAAAACTTCCATTACAATAAAATTTCGCTAAGGCTCATTGTCAATGATGACAACGTATCTGTCACTTGGTCTTTTAAACAAAAATAGAACTTGTTCTTTTATTTTATGCAAACAAAATTCACTTCTAAGGTGGTAAAGCAATTTCATTGTCGACTATACTCTTCACTGTTACTCGAATCCGGGACCTCGTGACTCTGAGATCGATGGTTTGACCACTAGACCACATATGCTGTTAAAATAGACGGTAACAATAAGTATTAAAAATATGACGCGTTTTTTAAAAATCATCATCATCGTCAACAGCTCTTTTTATGTCCCCACTGCTGGAGCACGAGCCTTCCCTATGGATAGAAAGGGAGGACAGGCCATAAACCTCCACGCGGGCCCAGTGCAGGTTGGTGGTTGTTAACGACTGCTAATGCAGCCGGGACCAACGGCTTTACATGCCATCCTAAGCACGGAGGAGCTCGAGATGCTAAATATTTGGTCACCCATCCGTTGACCGGCCTATGCGAAAGTTGCTTAACCTCAGCAGTCGCAGACCGGGCGCGTTAACCAAAGCGCCATCGAACTCCTCAATTTTTTTAAATTAGCAAGTTTAAAAGCAATACGACTTTGTAAGTTTTGTCTATGAAAACAGTAGCGAAACGATGTAGCCACGTTATTACACCAAACAAACATATCCAGTACATAAATCACAATGCAGCCTGTAATTTCAGAAAGGGATTCCATAATGAAGCTAGACCTATGGCACAAAATACAGACCTAGAAGGTTAGCTTAAGAGGAAACACTAAGGTCGACTGAATTTTGTAACTAAAATTAGATTGTAATAATAGTTACGAAGCGTTTCTTAAAAATAAAAACCTATTAATAAAAGCTCAAAGCAGCATAAAATATTCGTTTAAGAAATAAAATAAATATTTTTTAATATACTAAGTATATGTTTTAATTAATTCCCCATCTACTATATTTTTATGGGTACTGAATCCAAAAATACTATATTTGGTCTAAAAAAAGTTAGCAACCTTAGTCGTAGGTGAGGGTGTGTGGACTTCTTGGCGGGAAAGTGAAGTCATGTCTGCGGTTTTGTATTATTTTCTAAAATTTGTGTTATGTCGAATATTAATGTGAAATAATGGTGGATTATTAACCGTTCAGCGTTCGTGAGCGTGCATGAGTGTTGGCAAATGAAACAAAACAGTGCAACGGCACTTTTCAAATTCTCTCAAGAAGTCGCGTGAGGACTTAATAAAGCCCCACATCTTTACTGAGATACTCGAGGGGTTGGAGGGTATATCATTTCTCACTTCTCATTTCTATTATCATTCATCATCATCTTACATAGAGTTTAATTTTGAGTTTACTGAATGGGCACGTGTACCTGACCGTTTAGTTTGCCCTAAATATAAAACAGCCGCTTTTCGAGGTAGTTTTAGATACGCTGCGACAAGTTGTTAGAATAACATCCCACCCCCCATCAGGAATTCCACAACTATTAAAACTTTTAAAGTTAAATACAAAAAATATATTCTAAGTGTTCAGAAATCGTGATTTCGCAGTATTACATGATATATAATTAATATTCTTATTTAGGTTTTAAACTAATAACATTTTATTTATATTTGATATTTATACTTATTTATTATCTAAACTCATAAATGTATGTATTATATTCTATTTAACAATTAATTTTACAAATGTGTTTTTTATAAAAGCTGTATTTATTAAATGTAAACAGTGTCATGGCACCACAAAACAAGTAGGTATATAATTTTTATTTTTCTTAATATTATTTTTAATTTCAATATGGCATCCGCGGAAGACCAGCGTCGTGGTTAACACCAGGACATATGCTGAGCGGAAACCAATTTGGTATATGCAAAAGTGATGTTCCTGTGTTTTGAATGTGTATGTGTAGTTATACCAAATAAAGTTTTTTTCTATTTTCTATTTCTATTTCTAAACATATAAATTAAGTTTTCGACTGAAGAACTAGTATCCATGGTCATGAACAATTTTTTTAAAAGAAGTGAGGGTGTGTGCGTTGCGCGAACACGTTTGTATAGCGTGCCTTCTGCTTCTCTTTTGTTGTGCCTATGACTAGACTGAAATAGCCTGATCGATGCTAAACATACTTACTTTAATAAGCTGAAGCCATTTGCTTTGATTACTTATTGTACGGATATTATTTATAGTTTTTTTTTTTTTTTTTTAAGTGGTCTGCCTACCCTTACGGGAAAGAGGCGTGATTATATGTATGTATGTATTATTTATCGCCTTTGAAGTCTAGTGGGTAAACCACCCGATAGTTACCGTGTCCGGGTGAAACCCGGGCACTTTTTATGTCAGGGAAAATCCGATTAACTTGACAAAATGGAATGATTAGCAATAAATTACAGCATTTCATAGTTAAAAATTCGGTGCGGCAAATATATCCGTATAGTCGATTAAGTTGATTTTCTAAAATATATAAAAATATGCTAGGTATGTTTTTATTTTATTTCGAGGGAGTCCGGGGAGAAATTTTTATTTCACCCAAATGTACTGGGTTTTTGAAGTTTTTGTCCTGGGTCCGTAATTTATTTAGCTGATAGCAGCCCTAATTATAGGATCACTTTGTTGGCTTACAGAGAAAGATTAGATACGTAGTGTTGATTAATTTGGGCGAGTTGGATTGAGCCACGTTGGCAGTGCACCTGGCCCGGCATGTCATGGGGTGCGGGTTCGAATCCCGCTCGTGGATATTTTCAAAACTTTATCTTTTTCAAAACAAATTAAACTGCCTTCAAAGCCTTTTCAAAACAACTCTAAACATCCGTTCGTCTTGTTTACGTACAAGTTTTCCACGCATAATCAGACAGAGAGGTCTATAACAGCCCCGTTTCCCCGAGGAGGGTCCTTCACAAATGGAAAGACCGTGTAGCTGCCCCGAGGGAGGACCCTAATGTACTACGGAAAGGACACGGCATACATATAAGTTGGTCCAGAGAAAAATTCTCGGACTGTCGGCGTTTTGAAAGGACAACAGTACTTAAGACGACGCATTGGTAATTTACGTGGCGGGGATCTTGATTTTTCTCAACAATTACAAAACATATGAAAGTGATATTTGATGACATGATTTTTCATTTAATTGACTTCATTTTGTTAGTTGCAGAAACACGATTTTTCAACTTTTATAGCAGAGAAAAAAATATCAAAGTAACCTCTTTTAAAACATAGATTCACATTTTACAGGCTAACCAGACCGATTTAAGCATTAAAATTTTCTTAGTAGATAAGTCTTAACACACACTTTAAAATTGTAGTTCATTTTTTTTAAATAATTTGTAGTTTTAATTTGAAGGAAAAAAAAGCCAGTTTTTCTTATGGTACGGGGCGCAAACGCTCGTATCAAAACGTATGAGATTTATTGTTTAGCGGTGCGTCGCCTTAAGTGAAGTTATAAAGCAAGCGTCTGGGTTGTTGGCAAATGAATCTTTTTAAGACGATCGCGTTGAGTTTCGGTACAAATGTTTTGTTAAATTATAGGCGGTAAAATTAATTAAGAACTTGATGGCGCAGTGGAGTGCTGAGGTTAAGCAACTTTCGCAAGGGCTGGTCATCGGATGGGTGACCAACAAATTTATCATCTCTCGCTCCTCCGTGCTTCGGAAGGCCCGTAAAGCCGTCGGTCCCGGTTGCATTAGCAGTCGTTAACAACCACCAATCCGCACTGGCCCGCGTGGTGGTTAAAAGCCCGGTCTCCCATAGGGAAGGCTCGTGCAGCAGTGGGGACATACAAAGAGCTGATGATGATGATGAAAATTAATTAGGTATATTATATTTTTTTTATTAAGAAAAAAGCTCGATTTCAAGGGCTCCATCTGACGTGAGCGGGTATGTAACAAGTGTTTTGTTTAATTTTGTTTTTATTTTATAATGTCAAGGGGGGGGGGGGGGTAAAAATACTTATATACTTTTTAATAAAATATCAAAATACTTAGAAGACTTTTTTTTACTAGAAAAAAATCAATTAGTCTCATGAAGCTCGAACCCACGTGATATCGAACCCACGACCCTTGGATAACCGATCCAATGCCCTGACTGCTGAGCTACCGTGACCCTATAGCACCATATAGCATTGTGAAAATGTAAATACAATGCATTACATACTCTTAGATACATTAATTTTGCATATGTCTGAAAAGACTAAAATTGAGATACAAGAATGTGTATGAACATCAAATAAATATGTAACTAACCACTTTTAATGCTAATAAACTATTATATTCTATTCAAAAAAATAAACATAAACAAGATTTTATACAACGTGTAACTGAAAGGTGTGGTCAAAATGAAAAGATCCAAAGTGTACCCGATCTAGATCTTGTATGCAGAGTTACTGAGACATAATTATTAAATTTAGTTTGCCATGTAATTGTAAATTAAATACTTATATTAGTGAAATCATGCGCGTCAGGCGCGCATAAGCAAGCAGCAGTGATCATGAATGTAAGTACACATAGGTTACTAAGCCACTGGGGATGTAACTTGTTTATTTTGATTGTAACGTCACGATTCAAATATTTAATTAAAAATTGCATAACAAATTAAAGTTAATAATTATGTGTAAGTAACTATACATACAAGATCTAGATCGGATACACCTTGGACCCTTTTATTTTGACCACACCTTCCTTTTTTTTTTCTTTTAGTTGATGGCTTTGTGCGATTGGCACATTTAGCCAGTGTCAAAGTAATTTTTCATACAAGTAATACTTAAATAAACAATATTTCCATAAATGATATTAGAAATGGGAAGTGAGAAATGATATACCCCCCAACCCCTCGAGTATCTCAGTAAAGATGTGGGGCTTTACTAAGTCCTCACGCGAGCTTCTTGAGAGAATTTGAAAAGTGACGTTGCACTGTTTTGTTTCATTTGCCAACACTTATGCACACTCACGAACACTTAACGGTTAATAATCCACCATTATTTCACATTAATATTCGACATAACACAAATTTTGGAAAATAAGACATAACCGCAGACATGACGCTTCACTTTACCGCCAAAAAGCCCACACCTTCCTTTACATGTTGTTTAAATAGTTTTTTTTTTCATTTCCTAACTTTAATAATTTTTGCTTGTATGCAGATCGACGAAAAGCGGTGTTTAATGGTTGTCTCTTGTCAGCGCCGTAACAGAAAGAGTAGGACGCACGAGCGATGACGGTGCGGCATGGCTGAGCGGTGCGGGTCGCCGGCTGAGGCGGCGGGTTCCGGATTCCGAGCCAAACGACAGTTTTCCTTCCTTCCTTTAGCTTATTACGAGTTGTGGACTAAGGTGTGAGAGACAGCGGAATTATTATTTAAAAATACGTTTAAAAAAACTTTATTTGAAACTAGCGGCCGCTCGCGGTTTCACCCGCGTGGTTCCCGTTCCCGGGGGAATATCTGGATAAAAAGTATCCCATGTGTTATTCCAGGTTATAAACTATCTGTATGCCGAATTTCATCCAAATCCATCAATCCCTTGCAGCGTGAAGAAGCAACAAATATACGAACATACATACACACAAACTTTCGCATTTATAATATTAGTAGGTTATTCAATCATCATCATCATCTCAGCCAAAAGACGTCCACTGCTGGACAAAGGCCTCCCTCAAGGATATGAGGGGTATTTGCCGTAATCGCCACGCTTGGCAGGCGGGTTGGCGATCGCAGTAGCTTGAGGGTAACCTCAGAGAGATGCTGCTGCCCATCCTCTGGAATAGTCCCTTAGTCGGCTTTTACGACACCCACGGGAAGAGAGGGGGTGGTGCAATTCTTTATCTCCGGCACCACACAGGGGATATTCAATACAAACTTTGAAAATTATTATTATTTTTTGCAAACCAATCCATTTTTTTGTTTGGAGAAAGTTTGCCAATTGCCTCAGACGGCTTTTTATCATCATCAGCTCATTTTATGTCCCCACTGCTGGGGCACGAGCCTTCTCTATGGATGGATAGGGAGAACGGGCCGTAAACCACCTCGCGGGCCCAGTGCGGATTGGTAGTGTGCGGCTTTTTACGCATATACACCGAGACATATTAGTGGTTCTTTTCCCGCAGGTGGGTAGATCAGACCATTAAACTGAACAAGTTTCCCCAAGAAACATAGGTCAAAAAACGAGATAATTTTTTAACTTTTCTATACAAAGCCTCTATTGACCGAACATGGTTTGTATGGGGAAGTTTAAAAATTATCTCGTCTTATAATATAATATTATTAATTAATTATAATTATTTATAATATTATTATTTTTATAATTTTTTATTTATTTAGCTGCCCGGCTTCGCTGGCTGGGGCACGTAGAGAGAATGGGTGAAGATCGAGCTGCCAGAAGAGCGTATCTTGGTCAACCATCTGGACGACGCCCAGTTGGTCGTCCAAGATACCGCTGGAAAGATGAAGTTGCCAAAGACCTGAAAGAGCTGGAAGTGCCCGACTGGTCTCATTTGGCACAAAACAGGAAGGAATGGCGCACTCTGATGTCGGAGGCCAAGATCCACTTCGGATCGCTGAGCCGGCGTAGTAAGTAGTAAGTAAGTAAGTAAGTAATTATAATTATTAGATCTTACAATATTATAATAGTTCTTTAGCATGACCCCAATTATAATTGTTATTTATTTAAATAGTTGACTTTGTACAGAGTCTCTTGACTTCTTATAAGTCGCTATCAGCTCGTGTCTAACACCACAATGTCGTCTAAATACATTATTTCGAGTTGCTATTCACACCGCAGCGCAGCCTGGAGACGTTAACTGGACTGGAGCAAGCCTTTGTCATTGTTAGGTACTGTTCCAGGAATCTTCTATGTTCACGTTTATTTAATATTTAAGAAACAATAAAAAAATACATACAGCAATCAAGTTTCCACTATTAACTAACACAACAAAAACATAAATGTTGAAAAAATTTCCACAAGCCGGATTTGAACCTGCACCCTTTTGACATACCGGGTCAGGTGCTCCCCTTATTGAGCTATCATGGTTCTAACTAGCCCGCCGAAATTATTCAACACTATTTACTTATTTACTTTGAAAGCCAAAGGCGCTCATTCAATGTCAACAACTACCGTCATTAACATCCGATCATAATATTTTTACAGATACTAAAGATCAGTGAAGATGTAGGCAAGCTATTTATAAAATGTTTTTGTTTTGTTTATAATTTTTAACGCAAATTTTGTTGCGAACAAATTACAAAAACACAAATGTTGAATTTTTTTTTTCAACATTTTTTCAACATTTGTGTTTTTGTATTTTAATCGCAACAAAATTTGCGTTAAAAATTATATAAACAAAACAAAAAAAAATTATAACTAACACTAATTATAATCTCCATTATCAGTTTATATTCCACAGTCCACCGCTGTATAAAGGCCTCTTCAAGTGCATGCCACTGGAGCACGATCCGCGGCAACTCTCATCCAGCTCTTGCCTTGTCTACTTGCGAAGATCATCGAAATAATTGAAATTTGTAGTACATAAAGTATGAAACATGGGCCAATAAAGTTTCTCACAAAAAAAAACACAGACATGGTTCAAAAACACAGGCCCTCTCTTAAACAATGGAAATATGCCACTACAAATGCGTGCATATAACTGCGCCCTACACCGGATCAAATGAAACTCGCCGAGACAAACAGGCTGCGCTTAATTAGCTATTACACAGCGGGCCATTTAAATAGTGCACACGTTCAGTAATGAAATACCTTTAATCGTCTACTTATGCTTGTGCTGGACTTCTTACACTATATTATTAAATATGACGTACCAAATAAACTTTTATCAATCTATTTATCTATTTAATAGCGAAAGAAACAGATAGTGATTAATACTACGTAATACTTCACAAGTCAAGGCCTTTTTTATTTAAATAAACATAGGCACTGACATTGTAATTTCATTTGTCCCGACTGTACAACGTATATTGTATTGATACTTTGCTGTTTTTGGACTGCCTTTAGAAAATAATTGTCATTGAATGAATTTAACATAAATTCTCTTTTAATTAACTAACATATTGTATAAAACCTTAAAGACCACAAAGTTTAAGTTTAAAATTCAATGCAATCATTTTATTGCACTCCAAAAGTAAGTATACATGAGTTGGAACATAAATATCCTCAATTATCATCGCCATTATCATAATTTCAGCGAAAAGACATTTACTGCTGGACAAAGGCCTCCCCCAACGACCTCCACAACGACCGGTTTTGTTGCTGCTAGCATCCAACGGCTACCAGCGTCCACCAGGTCGTCGGTCCTATATCCTCAATAAATAATACAAATTAATCTAGTTTTAAGCCACAATTGCGTAATTTCACTCTTTTGTGACTGTAATTAGTTTTATATAGCTTTTTTTGTTAATACATAAATAAGTGAGATACTTTTCGCGGCCGGCTGTGTACACCCCACACGGTCACATTAAGAACAGTGTACACCGCACATTGGCAGTGCGCCTGAGGTTTAGCGCCACTAGCTTTTTAGAAGTCCACAGAGGTGATTCTCTAAACGATTCGATGGCACTTTATAGTTTACTTACATACACGAAAGTTGACGAAAAAAAAAGATTTCGTACACTCTTTCTAAGAAAAAACAACATTTATTTAGCTTTTAGAGATTAGAAAAACAGGTAGAAACAATACACAGTCTAAATATTAAAGTTAGAAAAGCATTTTGGTTAACTTATAAGTGTTGATGACGATTCTTAAATCTCTGACTTCAGCTTTCACTGATCAAGTCACTGTACAAATGTAAAGTTGCTCAAGAAAAGATTTTAATAAAGAAAGACATTGAATTCGTTTGGTCATTTCATTTTGAAACCCTCAAAGCACAAGATCGTCCATATAAACATCGCCGGTTTCTTTAGAGTGTCGTGTTATTTTATCAGTCTGCACACGCATTTGTACACACAAAAAAAGGAATTTAGAGGCAAAACCTCGTTAGAGACCTTTCAGACTACTCACGGTCTGTGGTGGGACAGAGTGGATATCTATTGAGGCGATCGGGCGGTACAGACGTGCGTGTGGAAAGCTGTACAAACACTTTTTGTGCATCTATGTACGTTCTTTTAATTTTGTGTATATTAAGACGAATATCGGGCTCAGTGGCACGTATTAAGCCTATATTCAGCAATAGACTGATTGTGATGATGCTGATGATATATTCAAAAACCCTATCTTAACGTCGATACGTCGTCGACGATCGTACGTCGATTTCAATAAAAACTAAAAAAAAAAAAAAAACCTAAGTTTCCATGTTAGTTTTAAAAAGTCTTATTTTATTGTCTTGACTTATTAATTTATAATTTCATTTGTTTCTACCGCTTTTTTTGGAAAAAAATACCTATGTCTGAAATAGATACTTAACAAACTATTTTCAGGGTTTGCGTTTATTATGTTGCATGTTCTTTAAAGCCGTAGTTAAACTTTGTTTAGTTCTCGAGTGGAGACCGCGTACCGGAGACCCGATCCGATCCGAACCCTTCGGAGAATCTAGTAGGGCACGGGGATACGCACTAGTGCGTGATGCCGTTCCCTCTAGAAAACCTCCGAAGGTGATTCGTTTCACACGGCTTGAGGAACCCTTTAAGTTTCTCGCCGCCCCCAAACAAGCCCGGTGAAGCTGAAAATGCCGTTTGAGGCAATCAGCTACTCTCAACAAAAAAAACCGCGTACCGGAAAATGCAAAAAGGTGGACCGACAATCTAGTAAAGGTTGCAGGGAGCCGCTGGATGAGAGCAGCACAAAGCCGGTCGTTGTGAAGATCCTTGAGTGAGGCCTTTGTCTAGCAGTGGACGTCTTTTGGCTGAGATAATGCTGATGATGGAACTTTGTACAAATGTCGAAGTTGCAACGCCGCCGCCAACATGCGGTTTCGCTTCAATATTCAGCAGTTTGACCGCTCGTCTGCCCGCCCCACCGCGTCTAACACTACGTCTGGACTCTAACTTAATCACACGAGGTTCCTTCGGCGCACGGTCCACATTCAATGTGGTACTTTGGCAAATTACTAACTCAATCAGTTAATATTCTTACGACGCTCGGAGCGGAGTCACTTTGAATTAAGTTTTGTCAAAAACTGCCCTCTGGAATATTGGTTGAGTGCAGTTACCTATATACTCCATTCGCAAACTAAGAAGTACAATTATTGTGCTTTATGCATGTCGTAGTTTACTATAAATAAGTAGGTATTAGCCTATACAAGTATCTTGTCTTACTGCTAGCCAAAGGCCGCAAGCATTGAAACAAAGTCATCTTTACAAATATTCACATACATGTACTACTACTATTAGTTCTTTCATTTTGTAGTTTAGTATAATTGTTACCCTTACATTTAAGTTTTAGTAAGTTACATTACATACATCTTCGTTTTTAAGTTGCAAATCTTTTATGAGTATATTGTATGTTTCGAATGTTTTGTTAAGCATTATCATCCGCACAATCTGTAGTATTTACAATAAATGATATTTCTATTTCTCGTTTTTGTTAACGTGATTCAATGCACTCGGATAGTTAATAAAACTCGTACTTGGCACCCGGCGTTCGCAATTATCTCTATGTCCTACATATCCTAGTATCTGCTGCACAGTGCACGTCATAAACCCCTAAACCCCCTTACTAGACGTCTGGAATACCTATTATGTTTTCAGAAAGGCATAAAGTTTTTACGGCCCCCATAAAAACATCGTGTGCCCATGATAGCTGTTTGCTATAGAACGTAAACCCTCTGTCTAGGATCTAGGTTGTAAAATTGGAAAATTGAAACGGGCTGTGGAAAGCGGATGCTGATAAAATGAGAGTGGAATGGAAATGCCTAGTTCGTATAATTGGCACATAGATGGCGTTAAGAATTTTAAGTAAAGAAAGAGTATACACTTCTCTTTGTCTTTTTTCAATTAGTGATTTGTTCGCAACAAAACCGTATAATTATATGTATACAACGTGTAAAAGAAAGGTGTAGCCAAAACGAAACGAGCAAAGTGTATCCGATCTAGATCTTGAATGTGTTGTGTACCTGAGCCATCATTATTAACTTTAATTTGTCATGCAATTGTTAATTAAATATTTATATTAGTGTAGTCATGCACGTCAGGCGCGCATAAACAAGCAGTAGTGATCATAAATTAAAGTTATGTCTTAGTAACTCTGCATACAAGAACGGATACGATACGTTTTGGATCTTTTCATTATAACCATAATCATGACTTTTCACTTACCCGACAAGAAGTCTAAAAAACTTATTTAAAAACTGATAATTGGGTTACCAATAGAGACGTTATAATAGCAGACTTGAGGCACAAAAGCGGTAAGAACAAATCACCTGAAAAATGTGTCAAGCACTCGAGGTACGCTAGTTGATTCATAATCCTACTAATATTATAAACGCGAAAGTTTGTAAGTATGATGGATGTTTGTTACTCTGTCACGTAAAAACTACTGAATGGATTTGGATGAAATTCGGCATACAGATAGTTTATAACCTGGATTAACACATAGGATACTTTTTATCCCGATATTCGCACGGGGACGGGAACCACGCGGGTGAAACCGCGAGCGGCCGCTATTAGTAAATATGGGTTTGTCTAAAACATAGCGTAGTGGCACCTGTATTCGACAAGACCAAGTAAAGTAAGTAAAAGTAAATAGCCTATAACTGTCCCACTGCTGGGCAAAGGCCTCCATCATTGAAAAAGAACTGCGTGACCACCGTACAACGGTGGCCGGACGCTGGAGAGGTTAAGCAGCGTTTGCTGTATTACATTGTTTTGGGTATGTCATTATATGTATACTAGTTCGAATTTCTACGGTTTCTTGGACAAATTTGAGAAGCCTTTATAAAGAAGTTACTATTTTGCTGTACAAATACACATATTTCGTAAATATACAAAGATGTCAATGTAAGTAAGCTGAGTAGTTTGAGGATAGTATTTACAACAGGGCTTGATGCCGTTACCAAATTCCCACTATAAGTACCGGTAAGTCTATAAAGGTAATTTGGTACCAGTAATGCAGGTAACGTTATCTCAAAAAGTATCGCTAAGTATGTAGTTAAATATTGCGCTTTAGCCAATCCGTGTAGAGCGGTTAGTTAATTTACCGCTAAAAATGTCATCCAGGTAACGATACCAAGCTTACCGTTACTTTTTTTACCGGTATCTTCGTTTGACAGAAGTATCGATATCAATTTTTTAACGGTATTCGGTATTTCAAATTGAAAATACTATTATTTCTTTGAGTATTTTTCTTTTTTCAAATGTCATTGCATTCACATGTAAAATTACTAAGAAACACCAATAATAACAATAATAAATCAAGCAAAACAAGTAGGTAGGACAACTAAAGAATTCTCACCGCATTCGTATTCAAAATCAATTACAAGCCATAAGGGCACGTACGCATGTGCGCTGATTAGCCCAGTGTGTTCACGGCCTTATTAATATTCCGTGCGTGTATACCGCCCTACGAAATTATTACGCCTGCGATAGCTGGGTATGAATATGTTTGCTAAATAAAGGTTTCGCTTGTCGGATGTTATAATTGCGTTGCATTTATACGGGATTTGCACCTCTTTGGTTGGGACGCGGTGGCCATTTTGTTTTACAGCGCAGCGCCATCTCTTGACGGGAATTCGAACTAAATGTTTTATTCGGTGATTGGTGATTTGTTCTTACCGCTATTTGTGCTTTAACTGTTATTATAAAGTCTCCTTTTATAAAGAGTTCTTTAGACTTGTCTTGTCGGGAATGTTCCTTTGTTTTAATTTGTTTCTATTTTTAATACTTTCCTATGTTTTGTTTTATTTTCTAAAATTTGTGTTATGTCGAATATTAATATGAATTATTGGTGAATTATTAAATATTCTCGAACTTGCATGAGTGTTGTTGGCAAATAAAGCAAAAGAAGTCCGCGTGAGGTCTCAGTAAAGCCCCACATCTTTACTGATACTCAAGGGGCTATTTTTTTTTCTTTCTTTGTTTTATATTTTACGGGTAAGCACAGTGCCTTGATCTCACCTGATGTAAAGTGATGATAAGGCCAATGATGGAAGCACACTTCACCCGGGAACCTCAACTAGTGAGGCACTGGCTATCTTATCTCTAGCTGCCGGAACACAACAATGCTACAAACATTGATGTTACGGCAACATATTAAGATAAGGTAGCTAGCCAGGCGGACTAGCAAGCCCTACCACCAACCAAACCGAGAACACAAACATGTACCCACCGCTGGGAATCGAACCCGGGACCTCTGGGTCTAAACCGGTGGTCTTAGCCACTAGACCTCAGAGGCGGCAAAAGTTAGGGGTCATTTACCACTTCTCAATGCTATTTTCATTCATTATCATCCATCAACAAATGATATTTTGTTTATTTATGTAAAATTACTTTGACACTGGCTAAACGAGCTAACCGCACGAAGCCATTACTAAGGAAAAAATAAAAATAACAACAATCGTCCAGTCCTACCGCTAAGAACAATAATTGTGAACTAATAAAATAACTGAAACGAGGTAATGTCTTCATAAAGGTAGTCAAATACTTCGTTGAAACGTTACTTTTACAAAACTTAACGCCAGTAATGACACCAAAGGTCAATGGCACGAAGGGGGACTTATCCCCCGAGCAAACATCCACCAATTATCTCCGCAAGTGTCTGTCCAACGTATTGACGGACAAACAATTATTTTGTTTGTGTATGTTGCCACTATTTGTCAACCATAGACCTAAAGGACGAATAAAAGTGTTTTTTGGAAAATATTGTAACTGTATGCGACTGACTGTGAACTGCATTAACGTAAAACTGCCATGAGTAAGGTAGGTAAGGTAGTAAGGTAGTAGGTTTTGGCTTTAGTACGTTTAAATGTACGTACATTATTTTAATGTACGTACGTTTTACTCTGCTTTTGTTTTTCTTTTATACAGTTTTCTTTTATCCACCGGGACGGTAACCTACGGGTATAACGTGCCTTCATGTATAAGCTCAAGATATCATTATTAACATCTCAGCCGAAAGACACCTACTGCTAGACAATGGCCTCTCCACAACGCCCGGTTGTGCTGCTCGCATCTGGCAGCTACCCGCGACCTACACCAGATCATCAGTCCACCTTGTTGGAGGCCTACCTACACTGCGTCTGCTCCACTCGAGATAGATAGATAGATAGATTAACACTTTATTGCTTACACAAATATACACAAAACAAATAACAGGAAATTTTAAATAATAGTAGGCAAAGGCGGTCTTATCGCTTAAAGCGATCTCTTCCAGACAACCTTTGTGGCATAGGACAGATTAGGAGACAATGAGAGGTAGTGCAGCGGTAACTAGCAAAAATACAACAAAAAAAATATTATATTAATAATTCAAAATTCAAAAATTCAAAATTCAAAATCATTTATTCAGTTTAGGCTACAAGTAGCTCTTGTGAATGTCATTATGCCATCGGTTCGTAAATCTACTCTGGGCGGGAGATCTTGTACTGAGAAGAACCGGCAAGAAACTCAGCAAGTGTCCAGTGCAATAAAATCGGGAATATAAGATATATACATAATACCTACTAATATATATTGTTATAATAAACTACATATACCTACATACGGTACAGTTGTTGCAGACTAAGACCTAGCTAAAAATCGAGATAATATGATCACATATAAGTAACTAATAAATAAATAAAAAATATACTAAAAAAGTGGTTTTTAAAAGGGTGTCTGTCTGTAATGTTACAAGTCTATGCCACGTTTGAAGGCGTGTTAGGCGCTCATTATAGGGACTCAGGATAATAACATTTCCTTACGTTTATGTGGGAGATAGACTTTTATTGCCCCACATTTAATATTAAGGAGCTTTGGTTCTGTTTGTTAGGGATAAGCAGTTTGCCCAGTACTTAGTCTTTCGATGGGTGACCATAATTGTTTATCTTTAACCTTTTTAGCGCCAACAACTTCTATAGAAGTTCGAGATTTTCGTGCCGCCCACGCCAGCACGTCTATAGAAGTTCTTCTTTGTACCTACTTTATTAAAATACATTTATACGTTGGCGTACAGCGGGACATCGCGTGCAGTATAGTTGGGCGGTGAAAAGGTTAACACCTCATCTCTATAACATATCTTTTTGTAGAAGTAAAGTAGTATAATAGCATAGCCACTGCTAGGCAGAGGAAGCCATGATTAAAATCAATCCATCGCTACAATTCAAAGGTATCGACCTAATCACCACGCTTGTCAAATGCAGGTTGGTGATCACAACCCAAGGTTATGTATTAAAACATCTGAAATACACTTTGCCCGACCACACATTAAACACAGGACCAGGACATTATTGAACACAGGACCGGAACATTGTAAATATGTAAAATAATCACACATAGTCGTATATAGTCACACTGTCACATATAGTCACCTATAGTCACATGTAGTTTTTTATTTTTGTGTCAAAATTGTCAACAGAAAGTTTGTAAGTTATCTAACTATAATTAAAACAAAAACATTTTATAAATAGCTTGCCTACTTCTTAACTGATCTTTAGTATTTGTAAAAATATTTAGATCGGATGTTAATGACGGTAGTTGTTGACATTGAATGGGCGCCTTTGGCTTTCATAGTAAAAAACAGTAAATAGTGTTGAATAGTTTCGGCGGGCTGGTTAGAACCACGATAGCTCAATTGGGAGAGCACCTGACCCGGTATGTCAGAAGGGTGCAGGTTCAAATACTGCTCGTGGAAATTTTTTCAACATTTGTGATAGGGAAGAGTGGTTCCTTCCGGTACAGGTGTTGGTTGAGTCTAAATACTTAAAAGGAGTTAACCCTCATTCTCTATTATAGATTTTTTATTTATGATTTTTTTATTATAGTCACAAATAGTCACATGTAATCTCGTATAATCACATATAGTCACAAATAGTCACAAATAGTCACATATAGTCACATATATATTGTATTTAACAGTGTTTAAAAGTCTGTAATGTAACATATACCAAATTAATTATTAGCGCAGACACACATAAACATCCTGCCATTGAAAAGGTAACAGACATATATCGGGTCAAAGCTGACACGTCACAATAAATCAACTCATATAATATTTATAAGTACCTTTTGCATGAAAAGAAAAAGATGTCCGAAAGATATATTACTCGTACATTGTTTTAAGTTTGCCCTTTTATGAATGAATAAAAAATATTTGGTGAATATAGAATTACAAAAACACAAATGTTGAAAAAATCTCCACGAGCAGGGTTTGAACCTGCACCCTTCTGACATACCGGGTCAGGTGCTCTTCCAATTGAGCTATCGTGGTTCTAACCAGCCCGCCGAAATTATTCAACACTATTTACTTTTTACTTTGAAAGCCAAAGGCGCCCATTCAATGTTAACAACTACCGTCACCAACATCCGATCATAATATTTTTACAAATACTAAAGATCAGTTAAGAAGTAGGCAAGCTATTTATAAATGTTTATATAATTTTTAACGTAAATTTTGTTGCGAACAAATTACAAAAACACAAATGTTGAAAAAATCTCCACGAGCAGGGTTTGAACCTGCACCCTTCTGACATACCGGGTCAGGTGCTCTTCCAATTGAGCTATCGTGGTTCTAACCAGCCCGCCGCTTTGGCTTTCAAAGTAAAAAGTAAATAGTATGTCAGAAGGGTGCAGGTTCAAACCCTGCTCGTGGAGATTTTTTCAACATTTGTGTTTTTGTAATTTGTTCGCAACAAAATTTGCGTTAAAAATTATATAAACATTTATGAATATAGAATTATTAATGGGCTAAGCTAATGCTGATTTAAACGAAATTCTGATAAATAAATTAGGTTTTTTTAAATATTATTTTACAATTAAAACAACAAGTAGGTAAAACGCTACATTACACCAAACGAGATAATAGTCCCAAGTAATTATACTAATTTATAACGCATAAATTATACTAAATGTAAGTATACTATTTATTACCTCTGTATTAACATACAAAATATATAAAAGTTTACATTCAGCCGTAAATGATTTGTACTCAATATATTATACACTTGATTTATTTTATATTATATTTTTAAAATTATATAAATGTAAAATAACCCCCCCCCCCCCCCCCCTTCAGGTAGCTTACATTTAATACTTGTCTTTGAGAACGATTGCGAGTCATTACTGGTGTGAATGTATTACCTGTAAAAAAGAGAAAAATAATTATTAATTATAATATTAACATTATTTTTAATGGGTAAGCAGATTATAAATGTAATACAGTGCGAGTTTTGGTGACAAACGAGGGTAATTTTAAATAATTATATCAAATAATTAAAACATTAATAAATTTTATTATACGGAATCGAGTAGAAAGTAAAATAAATATAGCCTATTATGGTTTACTTATTAAATAATATAGATATTAATACATATAATATATCAAATTAAATAAGAAAAAAATGTTTTATGTACCATCAACCAAGCAGAGGCCTATAATCGAACCCGGAACCTGTAGATCAAAGACCGACGGTTTTACCACTAGACCACGGCGGCAAGTGAAGTAGGACGTTTGCCCAAGGTAATCTACATAGGGTAATAGCACCAGTGTTCAACACAGTAACCCAGCGTTCGAACTTCGACGTCAGTTTTCGTTGCCAAAAAATAACACATAATTTCGTTAAAACTTTTCTGGGACTTCTGGCGAAAAAGTGAGTCATGTCTGCGGTTTTTTTTTTCTAAAATTTGTGTTACGTCGAATATTAATGTGAAACAATGGTGGATTATTAACCGTTAAATATTCGTTAGTGTACATGAGTGTTGGCAAATGAAACAAAACAGTGTAACGTCACTTTTTAAATTCTCTCAAGAAGTCCGCGTGAGGACTTAGTAAAGCCCCACATCTTTTTCTCACTTCTCATTTCTATTATCATTCACCATCATCATCATCAGCAAGGAAATATTGTTTATTTAAGTATTACTTGTAAGAAAATTTACTTTGACACTGGCTAAATGTGCTAATCGCACGAAGCCATCAACTAAAGGAAAAAAAAACTTTACTGGATGACAGGTAGGAAGCAGGTGGTTATGTATTCAATGGTTGCCTAAGTAAAAAATCTGTTGTTGACCCCTACTTTTAAAGGGAAACCAGTGTCGACCACACTGGTTCGTCTCCAACACTGGTGCTCACTACCCCAGAAATTGGCTCAGTTCTTTTCTCCCCAACTGTACAATCACACAGCCTATTCAGGGCCTCAAAAAAAGGCTTTACAAACAAACAACCATTCTGCCTCAACCCTCAACATACAATACTGTTACATACGGCATCATTTCCGGTGCGCGATTGGATAATGGCGACCGGAAATAGCCCCGCCTGTGACGTCATAGCGGTTCCGGTACAGTCCTACCTAGTGAGCCTACGGAGAATCTCGATTTGAAATAACGTTCGAACGAAACTAAAATTTGATGAGAACGATGAAAATGTAAAATTTAATTTAAAGATAATATGCTTAAAAGATATACAGAGATACATGTTTGTGTACTCGGTTTGGTTGGTGGTAGGACTTGTTTGTCCGCCTGGCTAGCTACTACCATCTTATCTAGATATGTCGCCATAACATCAATGTTTGTAGCATTGTTGTGTTCCGGCATCTAGAGATAAGATAGCCAGCGCCTCAGTAGTTGAGGATCCCGAGTGAAGTGCGTTTCCACTATTTGGCTTTTATCATCCATCACTTAACAGCAGGTGAGATGAAAGCTCTGTGCCGTATGATATTTTAAAAAAAACTGAATTTATGCTATTTTAAAGACAGTCAGTCTGTCTATAGCACTTGAAAATAAAAAAATAAGTAAAAATTTATATAAAATCAGTTTTGTCAAATTCAAAACAGTTTTGGTTTTATACAATTTATATTTATTCTATAATTTAACACGTGAAACAAAAACTTTGTACACCTTTTTACAAAAATAGCGCGGACGAAGGAGTATGAAATTTCGCACACTTATAGTTTATATAGAGAAGGTTATCCGAATGTTAATATTTTTTTTATATTATGCATAAAAATACATTAAATCAATAAAACAAACACTACACACACTACCATGTATTTGACACACACGCATATATAGAGTATATATATATTCCAAAAATTTCAAAAATGGAAGAGGAGCGGCCGAAATCTGTCAATGCCAATCCAAACTCACATTCTATCTTTTTTTATTTTTCATTGCTTAAGATACAATCCGTGCAGCCTTAATAAAATTACGGTCGAATTTCGATCACTGGGTGATTATTTTTCTGGTTTCCACGGGAGATCAGCGTCGGGGTGCCAACCAGGTATCTCGAAATTATGCTGAGTGGAGACCGTTTCAACACCACTAGTCCTAAGTATTTTGTCTATGTATTAATACATTAATTTAAGTGGTTATGAATATAAATTTTCTATTTCTATTTCTATAATTCGCTCTCGTAGCAACTTTTAGTATCTACTTAGATTAATAATTTTTATTTCTATTGACATTTTATTATATAATTATTTAAGCTAAAAATTTGCATTTATTTAGTTATGTATATGTTTTATAAAATTTTATACTGTATTGACATTTGCATGCCTACAAAATTAAGGCAGAATATTGTTGATTCTGCTCAACATTGTCGCTCATCTCAATGTATTGTACACAATATTGTGCAAATAAATGTTAGAATTTGAATTTTGAATTTCGTTCTTGTAATTTCTGCCCACCATACTGGATTTATAAAGAATTCTTTCACCGTCACTGCAATACTTCGATCAATTATGGCCTAGATTCCCGATGAGCGCTTAAAAAACGACACGACTTTAGGGCCACGGAGCCACTATGACGTTTGTGGTAATGACAAAAAATATTAAGTACAAATATTGTGCAATCTTAATTTAATCTCTATTCTTAAGAGTTAAGGCTCATAGTAAGCTTAAGTTTTTGAAGCAACGTTTTTTTTAGATTTTGTTGTTCGAAATTTAAATGTATTGGTATGAGCAAACACTTTTGACATGCATTTTTGTCCTGGATCCTTTATCTAGTACACACGATCAACCTACCCAAACCTGTCAAATTTCTCCAATGAATATTGATCCTTATAACTAAACAATAAAGTTCAAAACTGATTGTAGAAATTTGACAGGTTTGGATAGGTTGATCAGCCGCCGTGTGTACATAATTGATCGAAGCTGCAATACGAATCTGGAACTCCTCGCCCATGCATATGAGAAAAGTTCCTAATGATCAATTTCTAGTAACAATGTGTTTAAGGAAATGGTACGTCAACACTACCTACCTTAAATCCCTTCAACTTTGAAGCACGGAAGTATTAAGTTATCAACCAACAAAATGGCTGTCAAAAAAATCGATACATTTTAAATCTAATACAAAAATCAAATAGTCACTACTCCCCCTACAGTTAACCGTTCTTCATTTGTACAAGTATATCGGCAAGCCAGCTCAATCGATCGAGACTATTAAATCAGAATCATATTTCTCGATTGGCAGAATCCGTTGGCATTCGATTATCTCGCATGGATAGAGTGTAAAAACGTAGGTCCTAATAAACGTTGCACTTCCCATTCATGTCAATTCATTCGACACTATTTTCAAAAACGTTTGTATGAAACACTGCAAGTGTTTGTTCTAGGCGAAAACACCTTGGGACGCAGTAAGTTCATATGCACTACAAATGGGCCTGCATATTATGTAGGCCCATCGGCGCCTTGACAGGGCACTATGCCACAAAATAAATGCTTCACAAAATGCAACTATCAACAAACACCTTGTGTAAGGCATGTGGAGAACAAATGAAGTCTCTCTGGCTAGGAAAATAATGGGATTCCTGGGATCGGCTTATCAGACACCAGAAGACTTCATGCTCTTCGCTATTAAAGACGTTGCCAAACTTATGGCAGCCTTACACATAAACTTTTTCACTTCCTTTTACAGAGGAAAGTGAATGGATGGGGTTCTTGATTCGCATCGCAAGACGTGCTTGTGGCTGGATCTATAAACTTATGACATTAAAGTTATTATGTAGGCTCCATTTGACCCTTCAAAAGGAGAATTCAGAAAAAAATTTAATAAACCGCATTTATTCCTTATATAGTTTCAACATCTCAATATGTTTTTAGTCAATCGAAATCATATTGAAACAGATTTGAGTCCGTCGATAAAGCAACAGTACACAGTGCACACCTTTATTACTTTTTTAATCTGCCTTTTAAAGAAAACAAAAGAGCGTTTACCACCACAATCGTTAACAGTTACATTTCAATGAGCACATAAAAATGGGAGCACTGGTTTTAACCTCGCATTTGTACTAGTGTTGCTACAAAATCGATAGTGCTCATCTAAAATAGACATTCTATCGATGGGGGCGGATCATGGCAATACTATTGACAGAGTGCACTAGCGATTGTATCGCTGCGTATAATTCATTATTTAATGTCGATAATCGGGAAGGACTAGCTAAGCACTGTTAGTTACGATTCTGAAACGGTCAAATTAATAACATTGTTAAAATATCGATATCAACGAAAATATCGACAGTTTACAACTTATTTTTGTAACTACGAGAAATTCTATAACACTGATCACCATCATACTAAATAAGTAACATGGCATTAATTTATGATTTCTTTACTGTATCGATATATTAAAAATCTTATAAATAAAGAAATAAACAGCACTGCAATCCAAATATTCTTGCTATCAGCGCCGATCCGATCCGAACCCTCGGAGAATCTAGTAGGGCACGGGGACAAGCATTAATACGTGATGCCGTTCCCTCTAGAAAACCTTTGACGGTGATTCGTTTCACACGGCTTGTAGAACCCTTTAGTTTCTCGCCGCCCCCAAAAAAGCCCAGTGAAGATGAAAATGCCCAGTGGTAATCCGCAAACTATCTTTAAAAAAAACATGCTATCACACGGCTTTCAATAAAATATCGACAAATTATAGCTAGTCGACACCGATCAACAACACTAATTAAAAAAACAACATTTTTTCATAGCGGATTGAATTCGCCGACCGTACCGGGACTGCGTTTGCCGCTCCGGGCGTTTAGGGTGCAGTATTTTAATTTCAGTAAGGGACCTTAGTAATTTGGTTAATATCATTTGGCAATTTAGTAGTTCTAAATGGTGGAATTCATTTGATGTTGTGCGTTGATTGTAGGTTCATGGATTTTGTTAAATGTTTCTGTTGTTTTAGCGGTGATTAGTGGAATTCGTTTTAGTGTTTGCTCCTAATTTACTAGCAAATGTGTCCTCATTTTATCTCACTGTCTGTTAAAAAGTTATAAAGTAAATTTTACAGCATGGGGTCCTTTTTTTTAAGTTGATGGCTTCGTGCGATTAGCTCATTTAGCCAGTGTCAAAGTAATTTTGTATGTAAGTCTGTATGATGATGATGTTGAATGATAATAGAAATGATATTTTATTTTAATAAAAGTACAATATACATTAGATATACAATATTATAGATAAGATACTTACAAAAATTTTATCTTACAACTTACTTAATTATAATTATACCTATATGTGGAGATTTGTAAATGGCATTGGTTAACTCACATTGTCTAGTAATAGTTAATCATCATCATCATCATCATCATCGGCCTATCTTAGTCCACTGCTGGACATAGGAATTGATAGTTAATATTTGACTGTAAATCTTCCAACAAGCAAATAAATAAATAAATAAATAAATATAGGTGCCCCCCAACTCCTCGAGTATCTCAGTAAAGATGTGGGGCTTTACTAAGTCCTCACGCGAACTTCTTGAGAGAATTTAAAAAGTGACGTTGCACTGTTTTATTTTATTTGCCAACACTCATGCACACTCACGAACACTTAACGATCAATAATCCACCACTATTTCACATTAATATTCGACATAACACAATTTGAGAAAATATAACAAACCGCAGACATGACTCTTCACTTTCCCGCCAAGAAGTCCTTCCTGGGGTCCTTTAAACGAGGTGTAAAGAAGCAATTTGAGAGTCGGCAACGTGAGAATGGCTAGTGGACCACAATCCTGCTCTATAGCTGTGGAGCATTTGGACTCTGCTTCTGCTTATTTGCTAAGCAGAAGCATCAGAGTCCAAATGCTCCTGTCAAAGTCAAAAATTTTTATTCAAAAAAACTTAAGAAAAGTGAAATGAAACAACTTTTACCGATCTACTCACGTTTATTTTACACATATCTTATATATTAATAGCGTAAGCCGATTTTTGTCCCAGAGTTTATGGGACGATAGCTGAACATAAAAAATCGGTTATGGTCTCATTTTGAAGAGCTCCAGCCGTAGATGTGCAGAAAAATAAAGAAAACTGTCATAAGTTTCCAAATTCCTAAAAAAAACTGTTGAATAAACGCGAAGTTTTGCGGGCGACCCACTACTTAGTTACTTTTAATTAATGTTTATCCTGACGTTGTTTCATTTCAATGTGTAGTGTTCGCGTAAACCATATTTTTTTTACACTACCCATTCAGGACGTCTTTTGCTAGCTGTTAAGAAGAATGGGCGCAAGATAGGCAGGCGGAGCAGACACATTTGCCAACCCACATCTATAAAAAAATCTTTTGAGTGAAAAAGTAATACTTAGTAAAGGAACCGCAAGGAGCTTGTTAGTGTTAAGGGGCCACAAGTAGTCTGGGCCTACAACGCACTATCCGGCCAGCCGCAATCCGGCACGCAGTTGCAATAGTAAATGTTAGACGGTTGGCCGCAAGTAGTGCGTTTGAATAATAAGGTTTCATATGAAAACAGATATGCATTGCGGCTGGCCGGATAGTGCTTTGTCGCATTATGGTGCCTTCAAATTAAGCGTTTTGTTCGTGCGTTTGCACTGCGTTCCATATTAAAACAAGCGTGCGGCTGTCGTGCCGGTTAGTTCCGCTATGGTATGGTTCCGCTATGGCACCCTCGCAAAATGCTTACCAAGTCCCACTATGGTACCCATCTATTAGATCTACGTCAAACAATAGAAGGTACAATTGAAAAGAATAGTGCACAATATGAAAACGCACGGAAGCAGCGGTCCGACACCAAACCACCCAGATACTGCGACGGGGCTTTTAGAAGGCCCTAAAAGTATTATATAGATATACCCTAATATAATACTTTTAGAGTTTAATTTACAATAACACACCAACGCCTGGCCAGACTATTTGGGTTCGCCTAAATTGAAAGCGCCCTAACAGCCCGTTCACACATGGTCTCCGTTTTACTGGTCCGTTATATCGGATACGTTTTTTTTTCATTGATGGCGTATGAAGTTGTATGAGTGACTTCATACATGACACATGCGACAAATGACATCCGTTTTGTCATCAAATACTGGATGACGGAACATTAAAAATATTACTAGTTTTTGGTGGGTTACGGTGTTATAATCAAATCAAATCAAAAAAAGCTACTGTAAATACGGAGACCATGTGTGAATGGGCTGTTAGGTTCTTTAAATTTAGGCGTTTCGTACACGTTCACGGCAAGCAGCGGTCCGACACGAAACGCTCTTTCAATTTACACGTGTGTCGGACCGCTGCCGTGCGGTTTCATATTAAACGCCAGCCGCACGACAGCCGCTATGGAACGCAGTGCAAACGTGCGTGAGCCGTCCGACAACAAACGTCTAAATTGAAAGAGCCTTATGAGCATAACACCTTTTGGTAGTTCTACTTCACTACTTCGATTGATTGACAACTTCCAATAGATTCGCAATCAACGCATGCACACTAGCATCGTGCTTTGGAAAATTCTCTATTCCTCGCAACATGTTTATCAGTCTGCAAAATGTCGGCTAAAAACCGGAGCGCAGTTTGGTAACTCGGCCAGGAGATCTAGTTATGTTTGATCAGGCTGTTCATTTCGGAGCATTCGATTTGTGCCGACTAGATGGGAGTAGCTGGAGTGGGGGAAGCATTTTTGTTTATGTATACGAGCTAACAAGCTACTATTTGATATCTCGCTTGTTAGATTTTCGTTATTTGTGTCGAATTATTGTTTTTAAAAGTTTACGGAAACGCTACAACGCAATGAAATGAGACGACCAACACCTCATTCGTTACTTAATTAAATGTATTGGTCGTAATTTTTTCCTTAAATCATTTAAAATAGGGATCAACAACTGATATTAGTCTTTAATGACAACCGTAAAATTTTTCAATGGCGGCCGATGTTATTTTTTGCCGACGATAAATGTGTTGAATTTTGGGCTTAAGGCGACCGACGCACCGCTAAACAATTAATCTAATACGGAGCGTTTGCGCCCGTACCATAAGAAAAACTGTTTTTTTTTTCTTTCCAATTAAAACTACAAATAAGTTTAAAAAAATGAACTAGCATATTGAAGTGTGTGTTAAGACTAATCTACTAAGAAAATTTACATGCTTAAATCGGTCTGGTTTGCTTGTAAAATGCAAATCTATGTTTTAAAAGAGGTTACTTTGATATTTTTTCTCTGTTATAAAAGTTGACAAATGGTGTTTCTGCAACTAGCAAAATGAAGTCAAAAACACAAATGTTGAAAAACCACCATAGCTCAATTGGAAGAGCACCTGACCCGGTATGTCAGAAGGGTGCAGGTTCAAACCCTGCTCGTGGAAATTTTTTCAACATTTGTGTTTTTGTAATTTGTTCGCAACAAAATTTGCGTTAAAAATTATATAAACATTTATAAAATGAAGTCAATTAAATGAAAAATCATGTCATCAAATATCACTTTCATATGTTTTGTAATTGTCGGGAAAAATCAAGATCCCCGCCACGTAAATTTCCAATGCGTCGCCTTAAAGTGTCGAACACTGATGTGAATATACCCTACGAGTATATTGTCACGACATTGGCTGTTGGAAAAAATAGCTTTTCTTGTTTTATTAATTTATTACAAACTTTTTTTTTTAGTTGATGGCTTCGTACGATTAGCACATTTAGCCAGTGTCAAGTATTTTTTCTTACAAGTAATACATAAATAGACAATATTTCCTTTATGATGATGATGAATGCTATTAGAAACGAAAAGTGAGAAATGATATACCCCCCAACCCCTCGAGTAGCTCAGTAAAGATGTGGGGCTTTACTAAGTCCTCACGCGGCGGACTTCTTGAGAGAATTTGAAAAGTGCCGTTGCACTGTTTTGTTTTATTTGCCAACACTCATGCTCATACACTCACGAACACTTAACGGTTAATAATCCACCATTATTTCACATTAATATTCGACATAACATAAATTTTAGAAAATAAAACAAAATCGCAGACATGACTCTTCACTTTCCCGCCAAGAAGTCCTTTATCAAACTTACACTTTCGTGTAAGTACCAAAATATCACGCATTTCATTTGTTTATTGTAATTCATTATAGAACTGTTATTCAACAATAAAACTGAAGCAAAAAGCATCTTTTGCAACACGGAGCCAGAAACAAAAGTATAGCATAAAACAAATCAGTATACAATAAAAAATCATACCATGGCCACAGCCATAGCGCACAGACTAAAAATATACAACAAAATACAGACCCCAAGTTCCAAACAAAAAAGGTTTAAGTATTAATGAAAGTTCGCATCGGTGGTCACAAATAATTCTTGTATTAAAAACGGTTCTTGCTTTACAATGGACTTTGAGGGAGATATTGAGGGGAAAACAAAATTGTGGGGACACGAACGAACAGACAGATTATTCTGTAAACTACGTTTCTGGAGTGCGAATTGTTTAGAATATAGTGCGAGGGGTTATATTTAAATGGAACTTTTGTTTGTGCGTACCATAGTTCGGTCTGTGGAGAAGTTTGTATGCAATTAAAGAATTGCTGAGTTTTTTTTTTTATATGAGTCAGCATGCAAGCATACGGCCTTTATGGTGACTTAGTGAGCGATCAAGTAAATTAACGCTTGGAACACCTACTTAGGTCTCGTTGCCTAGCTTGAGTCTAATTGCCGTACTCAGAGACGTCAATTAAGTTTTAATGACAATTAAGTCTCTTTCTTAAGTATACTGTCACTTTCTTAAGTATAGAGCTAAATAGAGAAGGAAAGACATTTAATTGTCCATTAAAGTTAAGTGACGTCTCTGAGGACGGCAGTACGTTATATTTATCTACATATCAATACGTGAAGCAAAAACTTTGTACCCCTTTTTTACGAAAATTAGGAGGAGTATGAAATTTCGCACACACACACTAGCATGTATTTGAGACACACGTATATTTATACTCTTTTCAAAAATTTCAAAAATGGAAGAGGAGCTGCCGAATACTGTCAATGCCAATCCAAACTCACATTCTATCTTTTTTAATTTTTTATTGCTTAGGATACAATCCGTGCAGCCTTAATAAAATTACGGTCGAATTTCGACCACTGGGTGACCACAGACTAGTATTATTTATTCTTCTCGGTCGAAGGCTATCCCAAAACAAGAACTGGTGGTAAATTTAGTAATTAAGTTTAAACTAAGTTTAATAGTTTATTATTGTTTGCATTTGTTTGTTTTTATAACGTCAAGTCAATAAGTGTTTCTGAGTTCGGACATAGCAAAACATGTTTTGTTATTAAGCATGTTTTATTAGTGTGGACCATGTGTCAAAACATATGACGTTATACTGAAAGTTATATAACATCACCAACTCATAATGTCCCCACTGCTGGGGCACGAGCCTTCCCTATGGATAGATAGGGAGAAAGGGCTATAAACCACCACGCGGGCCCAGTGCGGAGCGATGGTTGTTAACGACTGCTAATGCAGCCAGGATCAACGGCTTTACGTGCCTTCCGAAGCACAGAGAAGCTCGAGATGATATATCTTTGGTCACCCATCCGATGACCGGCCTTTGCGAAAGTTGCTTAGTTTCAGCAATCGCAGACCGGACGCGTTAACCACTGCGCCATCGAGCTCCTCCGAGTTATATAACATAAGTTATATAACATAAGTTATATAACATGTTATTTAACTTCTGGTATGACTGAGTATATGACGACTGTACAAATAAAAATAATTAAGTAAACGTGGCGGTAATAAAAGAGTCTTTTTCAACGATTCGACGTGGCGGGAATAAAAGCGGGAGTTTTCGAAGTAGACGTGGCGGCGACTCGACGTGGCGGGACTCGACGTCAAGGGAACAAATCCCGGAACGTGGTTGCGGCATCGGCATACGACCGATTAATCTGGCTAGATTCACCAATAAATTGAATGTATGGTTTGACTTTGATTTGATTTTTCATTATCATAGTTTTCAAGTAATTATATTTAATAAATCACTTGCTTGGCTTGGCTTGGCTGTTCCACTACTTATATACTAGTATGAATATAATATATAATAGTTATACGAAATCACCACTATATAATAGTTACTAGTGGTCGGAGTATATCCCCGGGTTGGTATACTGTATAGTTAGTTACGCACAAAGGTACACATTAAGGCGACGCATTGGAAATTTACGTGGCGGGGATCTTGATTTTTCCCAACAATTACAAAACATATGAAAGTGATTTTTTTTTTCTTTTAATTGATGGCTTCGTGCGATTAGCACATTTAGCCAGTGTCAAAGTAATTTATCTTACAAGTAAAGTAATACATAACATACAAACATATATGATGATGATGAATGATATTAGAAATGGGAAGTGAGAAATGATATACCCCCCAACCCCTCGAGTATCTCAGTAAAGATGTGGGGCTTTACTAAGTCCTCACGCGAGCTTCTTGAGAGAATTTGTGACGTTGCACTGTTTTGTTTCTCACTCACGAACACTTAACGGTTAATAATCCACCATTATTTCACATTAATATTCGACATAACACAAATTTTTGAAAATAATACAAAACCGCAGACATGGCGCTTCACTTTCCCGCCAAGAAGTTCGAAAGTGATATTTGATGACGATTTTTCATTTTTTTTTTTGACTTTATTTTGCTAGTTGCGGAAACACGATTTGTCAACTTTTATAACAGAGAAAAAAAATATCAAAGTAACCTCTTTTAAAACATAGATTTGTATTTTACAGACTAACCAGACCGATTTTAGCATCATCTTAGTAGATTAGTCTTAACACACACTTCAATACTGTAGTTCATTTTTTTTTTAAATAATTGTCGTTTTAATTTGAAGGAAAAAAAAACAGTTTTTCTTATGGTAAGGGGCGCAAACGCTCCGTATGAGATTTATTGTTTAGTGGTGCGTCGCCTTAACATAACTTCACATAGTTTGAGGTATTTGTGTAAGTATTTTTATAAGTGACAGTGTTTTTGTTTGGTAGTTTATTGGGACGCGATCCCTATTATCACCGGAGACGGGCGTTGGTGCTGTGTGTGACACAGTTTTTACAACTAACCGCAGTATTAACGAACAACACTAAATGTATAATTTTTATATATTTATTATTTAAATATATTTTTTTTATTTATTTATTATTTTTTTACTAGCTGTGGAGCATTTGGACTCCGCGCACGTTTAACATCAGATAGAGCAGATCCCTTTGTTTACTCGTGGATTAAAAAGACTTCTTTTTTTTAGTTTCAGTTCGAAATTTGAACCGACAGGGGTCGCCTGAGGCGAGAGCGCGTTGGTACACGCCTGCACATCAACCTAGCACAAACTGTCAAATTTGCTCAATAGACTGAACTTTATGGCTAAAGTATATGGTTGAAAATGTATTAAATTAATTTGTCAGGTTGATAAGCAGGCGTCTGTATCAGCCAATACAAAGAGCCTTTTATCTCCATTATTCTATTCATTTAACTTTTTTTAACGCAAAGGCATACAATATTCAGCCACAACTGTCACTGCCGTCACACGCACGCGTGAGCCAGAGCAACGTAAAACATTATGCCTATAACGTCAGTCGCACACTAAAACTGTCTTAATCCATAAAGTCGTCGGAACACCTACTAAAAACGAGTGCTATTCCAAAAACTGTCCATCACGGGACGAACGCTTAATGTATTAAACTGGGGGAGTATTATGTACGTTAAAAGATCGAATCGAAATACGATAGTCGACTAACAAATTTGTCGACAATAACGAAAGCGTCTTAGTTTGTGTTAGAAAAATTCGACAGCGAAAGTAACCTAATTCATAAATTAACCTTACGTTTAATATTAATTAACATAAATATCAAAAATGCTGTTTGGAGGCAAAATATTATGTAGTACTTACCATTGGTTCTGGGTAGAACCCTCTCCACGTACCACGCTATTCTATGCATAAAAAATGTGTTTAAAAGACTACTTACAGCTCAAACCTTAGGGCTTTCTTATTCTTAGCTATTCTCCTTTCATCATCATCATCATCATCATCATCATCATCATCATCATCATCATCATTGCTGGGGCACGGCACGAGCCTTCCCTATGGATGGATAGGGAGAACAGGCCATAAACCACGACGCGGGCCCAGTGCGGATTGTTGGTTGTTAACGACTGCTAATGCAGCTGGGACTAACAGTTTTACGTGCCTTTCGAAGCACGGAGGAGCTCGAGATGATAAATTTTTAGTCACCCATCCAATGACCGGCCTTTGCGAAAATTGCTTAACCTCGGCACTCGCAGACCGGGCGCGTTATCCACTGCGCCATCGAGCTCCTCCTTTATTTTTATTCTCCTTTGCAGTAATGTAATCGTACTAACAACGTTTCTATGTGCTTTGTCTTATTGGTTTCCTTAATACACACGCCTGGGCATCAGCCTACCATGGACTGTCAAATTTCCTCAATACATTTTGAACTTTATGTCTTAGGCATACGGTTGAATATTTATTGAGGAAATTTTACAGGTTGATGTGCAGGCCAGGCGTACGATTAGTTTTATTTGATACTCTACCCTGACTCAAAGAAAATACCAAGTACATCTAATGTGTTTTTACAAGACCAAACAAGTGGAGTTCAATGTGCACTAGTGTCAAGCATTCTTAACACTTGATTAAGGAAAAATAGTCATCGAATTTCAATGTTACGACTTTCATAATAGACCCCGTTCGGTCTCGACTATTTTGTGAGGAGATAAACATCTACCGTCGGTTGTCGGGTGGGGTGAAACAAAATGCATTTAATATGAGTACAACACGACACGTACTTTCTTTGAATTCTTTGGCTTCACTCTAGTCTAAGTATGCCTACTTTAGTAGGCTATTCAATTATTTGTATATGATGTTTAAACGAGTAAGTTGAGGGTTGTAAAATGAAATGGAATTGGTTGGAATTAAATGAAATGGGTTCTCTATCACGACGTGTGCAGAAGTACATACCTACTCTATTCTATATATATATGTCGGAGACATGGCGCTAGCATCGCTTAGAAACGACAAGTATAGTCTATACTTGAGTGTAGTCTGCGCAGCCTATGCTCTATGGTACGCGGAACGTCAACGTCAGTTGGCACAACAACGGACTGGACACATTTGAACGGTAGCGGCCGGAGAGTACGCACGCGCAGAACTCACTTCGTTTCTAAAATCCATTTGCATCGGGCAACTATTTCTCAAGAATTTAATTGTGATATTAAAATAACATTAAAGTGACTGTAAGGAATACGACTGCGTCTTTATTTTTGAAGATCCAAGATTAACTGTGTTATTTATTATCAACGAATCAGAGTTGGCTCGACTGTTCTACCTACAAACAACCTTGCCGCCGACATATATTATACTCTATAGTATAGAGTTTACAGTTAAAAAAAATATACAGTTTAAAGAATAAACAAACCTACCAACACGTATTGGGTCAGCGTGCTCAAGACAATTGTCTTAGAATGTATGGAAAAAGATCACACAAATAAAATCATTCAAAGTCAAATCGTTTATTCAATATAAGTCTTTACGGGCACTTATTGATGTCAAAAAGTTTAGATTAAACTACTGAATCTAACGACATAGGTAGCAACACTGCAGATTGAGCGAGCCCCACTAGGGGGCGCGCCGTATTCACCACGGGGCGTGCACTCTTTATGAGTAACGCCAACGTCGTCTCCCAACTCGGGAGACGACTGTTCGTTAGCCTTCGCAGCCCTTCAGGCTAAAGGCAATCCCCAGTGGTTTTACAGGGTATAACCCCGGCGAGACCTACACCGGCTAGGTCTGGCCAGACCCGCAGAATCGAGTTTCCCCTGGGTAAACAAAAAAAAAAAGAAAAAAGAAAGAGTAGGGAGAGCCTATGAACCATTTATGGACGACCTCCTTGGTCGAGTGGTTTGTACACCGACCGGTTCGATCCCCGGTCGGGTCAATTTAGAAATTATTGTTTTTCTAAATTGTCTCGGGTCTGGGTGTTTTCTATGTTTAATAAGTATGTATTTAAGTATTTTAAGTATGTTTATCCGCTGCCTAGTAACCATTTAACGAGTTTCATAACGAACGAAGCTTCTCTTGGGCTAGATAATTGGTGTGTGTAGGAAAGTTTATTTGTATATTATTTATTCAGTTTGGGCGACAGAAAATATATCTGATTATGAATGCCACTATGGTCGTAAGTCTACATGGCGGGAGCCCTTGTATAGTCGACAACAAAATTGCTTTACCACCTTAGAAGTGAATTTTGTTTGCATATTATAAAACAACAAGTTCTATTTTTGTTTAAAAAACCAAGTGACAGATACGTTGTCATCATTGACAATGAGCTTTAGCGAAATTTTATTGTAATGGAAGTTTTTGTCAAAAGTGATAAAGCAATTTCATGGTCGACTATACTGAGAGTACCGGCAAAAAATATGAAGACTCTAAAAGGCGAGCTTTATACAAATGCGCTAAAACATCGCACATAATAATATAGACAACCTATCACAGACATGGAATCCCGCGACAGCTGCGCTCGAACGGGCAAAAATGGTTTCGGATTTTTCGATGCATAGCCCGGGTTTGTGATCCTGATCACCAACACCCTGTTTTGGGGGTTAAAGTTACTCGCGTCCGTAGGTTTACCCTTGAAACCCTACACGTGGCCTCTGGGTGGTGCTAAATGAGTAACACTGTCTGAGTGGTAGAGCCATGCTGCGTTGCAGCACGAAATGGGCCGGCTCGCCCGGCGTAACACCACCCTCTCACAGAATATCGGCGTGAAACAACGTCACTCGTTGCTGTTGTGTTTCGTCCGGTGAGTGAAAGTACCGGAGGCCCATCTCTCGCCCCTCCCCCCTCCCAATTCCTACTCCCTCCTCAAGATCCAACTCCTTTCCAAGGTTGGCAACGCAATCGGCGATAACTTTGGTTTTGCGGATGTCAATGGGCGGTGGTGATTACTTTCCATCAGGTGACCCGCCTGCTCGTTTGCCTCCTTTTAACATAAAAAAAACCCATTTGGCAAGCGTGGTGATGACTTTATTTCAATGATGGGAGGCCTTTGCCCAGCAGTGGGACAGTATATTATAGGCTACTCAACTTACAATACATATAGTATATTTTGTAACTAAAATCAACATACAATACAGCTTTAAGCAACGGCGCTACAATAGGTACCGTACATCTAAATAGTAATTCAAAGATAAATATCAACAATCCCGCGCTAATTTGTTCCCGAAGATAACTGGATCGAGTCCGGTTGATCCCGTAATTCCGGGGATGCGGGATTCGACGTAATCCCGGGATTAGGTACGCAAACATTGCGCTGCAACTATTATATTTATTATGTTATGATTTATTGATGTGACATCGCACTTGTTTGAACATACAAACTTACTTAGAAACAAAATATATTTTATACTAGCTGACCCAGCGGACTTCGTACCGCTTTTACAGTTTCCATGACAACAAAAGAAACAAATCATTTTGTATTGGAAAATTAAATTGTCGTTTTAGTTATTTCCGTTACTTATATAATTTCTCCGTTCCATTTAAACCTTCCCTAAACTTAAAATCAAAATTAGCCAAATCGGTCCCGCCATTCTCGAGTTTTAGCCACTCAAACGAACAGCAATTAATGATAGATTTCAGTGAGAATAATTTGATAATTTCTTGATGTTTGTAGATTACATTAAAAGGTAAAAAGTAAGCGTTTAGCGTTTGCGATTCCATTAATGTTTATTTTAAATGTATGAGCCCACCAATATACTTCCCACTGCTAGGCAAAGGCCTCCATCATTGATATCGATTAGTCGGTATTGGCTTAATCAGCACGCTTGCCAAAAACGGGTTGTAATCACAAACCCGGGCTATGCATCGAATATATTCGAAATACACTGCCTGACCTGGGAATTAACCTCAGGACCTCCAGATGATGTTACCTTCTAGATCTAGTGAAGTTACAGGACATAGAAGCGTAAGAACAGAAACTAGCGTCCATGGGTTGCAATGGCCGCTTTCCATGAGGCGGGCCTGCTCAATGTCGGCTCAGTAGCAGAACGGAGAAAGTAGAAAAAACAAAAAAGTGAGGATGTGATGTATTGCTAAGTTCATCTTGTTAGTCAACAAGTGCTTGGAATTTATTGAACGCTAGAGCGGTGGGACGTAGATCCCCAAGGATAATCCGGCTGCATCCAATCTAGTGATTGGAGTTTCTAATCACAAGTTGAAACATTGCGCTGCCTTTACTTTAACACGTTAAGTAATACGTGTTAAAGTTTGTAACTTACTTTGACAAAATGAGGACTTGTGACTGAACTCTTGTTGGTCATATATTTGTTAAAGTAAGTAAAAGGAAAAACAATCTTGCTTGGTTTAATCATTATTATAATCATTATTGCATCCATGTTGTACATATAAAGGACTTAAGTATATAAAGGTCCAAACTTTAGCCCTGTGAGGGCATTGCAAACATCCTAATCTACTACGTAGTTAGTTCGTTCCCTTTAGCCCACAGTTGGAGGACATCTTTTATTAGATTTTTAATTTGCTATTTAATTTTCTCTGTTCTTTATAGTTAAGTTATGTTATAAAGTGATGTTCCTGTGTCTTGAATGTGTATATGCGATTGTAACAAAAAAATATTTTTTCTATTTCTATTTTCTATTTGTGTTTTTTTAGTAGTTACAAAATATTATACTTAGTAATTTTTCCTTATGGTGCTTAGTTGCCAAAAGGAATTTAACATAATTACATAGTTTCAGCCTTAATGTCTAACAATATGGAAACAAAACTGCTTTGTGAAATCGTACCCTCAGCTCACTATACCTAGTTAGTTTGACTATTGGCTATTGCAACTAGCCAAGGAAATGTTACCATGTGTTTTATATTTATACAGCAGAACATACAAAGTTCACGTTAAATTAGAAATTCTTAATATTTAATACTACATTTAAATTTAACCGAGCATTTTAAATGCGTCTAAACAGTTGAAAGAAGTTATCGCCAAAAAATATACTGTTTAAAATGAGTTATTCTACATGTCAAATACAGTAGTAGGTAGTAAATAGCATAATTACTGTCTAAACTGCTGACCAAACGCCTCCATCATCGAAACCAAGTCATCGCTACAATTTATGGGTAATTGGGCTCATCAATACAAAATCTTTAAATATTTTATTTTAATGATAGGATCGGAAACTTAAACATAACCAACATTCTGGTAATAATTACATACGATGCGATGACATACGCAATTACACGGGCTGATTGATTATGAGAATGATGATGATGATGAAGGGGCTGATTGATTATGAGAATGATGATGATGATGAAGTGACTATGCGACTATTAAAAAGATATAACTTAACTCGTATATAAAGCAAATTCCATTCGCTAAACTTCTAAGTAAGCTATGTCGCGTTAACAAAAGAAAGGGATAAAGACATTTTCCGCATTTCCGTTTTTAATTGTGCCCTCGTAAATACATCGCATCGGGTTGTTTAATCTCGTAATCCCGGTTTTCCGGGATCTTTCGCACTACTACGCGATTGTGTTTGGGCTTTGTCTACAAGATTGCAATGTTGCTGTAATACCACAAGTCAAGTGTGAATCGGGATAAGAGGTTAAATTAGAATCGAATTTAAGCTAAAAAAAAATTTATTAAGTTACATAAAATAACAAGATTTTAATAAAATGTTGTTTATCTCGGACAAATTATTTACTGGGATTGTCAAAAGTGCCGACACATTGATTGACTCGCCGAACACTGGGGTTCTTAACATTTTTTTTATAACTAGCTCGGCAAATGACTCCGCTTCACCTGATGTTAAGTGGGAACGGAGTCAAGACGCGAAGAGAACTGGTGCAGCGTGAAAACAACGCAGCATCAGTCACCCTCACCCTGCCACCTTCCCACAAGGTGCCTTCACGCCTCATTTGAAGGACCCCATGTCATAGGACGGAGGGAAAACGTGTTCTGGTAGACTATTCCGTCTTTTGGAAGATTATAATGAACGGTTTTGAGTTTATTTTGTTTTTAACTTATCTTATTCTTAATATTTTAGTTTCCATATTTTTTTTTCTAAAATTACAAAAGCAGTGATAAAATTCAGCGTCTACGTCAGCCTTCCCGGTAGCATAGCGGTCAGTGCAGCCGCCCGGATTGCGGAAGACCCAGGTTCGATTCCTGGCTGGGTCGGGTAGGCGTTTAATTTTTTCACTGTATTTTGTAAATTTTATAAATATTTAATTTAGCTTCAGTGCAGCAATTAGCACTTGAAAATAAAAAGTAATTTTTTTTCCATATTTTACTAGTTCAATATTAAGGTTGAAGCTAAGGCACTAAGATCCGAAAATCTATACTATCCTTCATTATACACAGTGAAACACACGTAACACAAGACATTCAAAAGCGAGCTTATCTCTAGAAGAGCTTCCAGCCAACCATAGCTGTGGTTTTTTTGAGAGTTTTATAATTGTTTCAGGCTGGAATTTCAGCGTCACCGGAGTTATTTGGGGGCTTGGGGGCGGCGACAACTTAAAGAGGAACCCTTTAAGCAAGCCGTGTGAAACAAAGCAGCGTCAGTGGTTTAATAGAGGGAACGGCATCACGCACTAGTGCGTGTCCTAGTGCCTACTGCTGCCCCGAGGACATTAGAGATCCCGATATCGGATCGGGATCGCTGTTGGAAGAAAAAAAATTTGCTGGACTAAATCTACGCTTAGTTTAGAATAAACACACCCCTGTTAACCAAATAAAAAAATATACTAGTAACCAGTATTTCTGTCTGTACCTTTTACTAAAAAACTACTCAATCGTCCAGATAAACACGTTCACATATTCAACACAAATGATATCTGTATGCCCATTTCGCGTACATGCACCTCTGTGACAGTTCCGTGCCGCGGTGAGACCCATAAAATGGGCACGTGGCGAAACGGCTGGCACAGTCAAGTAGGGTTTGGTAACACAACCCTTCTTATTATTATAATGTCAATAGCGACCGCGTCATCATCCGCTTTAAAGTTCTTATGCCCGTGATTCCGAGGGAATTTCGGAAAATACAGTCTTAGATAAAAAGCGGTCTAGATCTAATTGTTTGGACTGTTGAGAGGTTCTTAAGTCAGCCAGTCAGGGCTTCTCTGTTTATCAATCAATCAGTATTAATAAAAAATCTTATTCCTGTCAAGATAAGTTGGGATTTCTCTTTTTATAAATAAATAGATTTATTTTCTCTTTTTAAAATAAAGATTCGATTCGTTTGCATTAATTTTTATATAATTTTGTATTAAATTCCCAACCTTTTTTATTAGAGGAACACTACAATCCAATCCGCCATTTAAAATATAAGATCATTTGAAATCTGTCACCTGTCATCTGCCATTGTCATAGTGTGTCCTGTCAAGTAGTGTGTTTTTGTGAAATAAACTGCTTTTTTTGGTATTATTGCCAGCCAGTTGTTTTTTAATGGTTAAAGTGCTGTGCTGTTAATGTGTTGTTCTGTTTTTATTGAGTTAATGTGCTATGCTTGTAATGTATATATAACCCTACATTAATTTGTTGCTATATGTGAGGACCTGTAATTGGGTTTTTGTTGCTATTTTTAAGTTTCTACTTTGTTTATTAGCTGTTGGTTTTCCAAATGAATAAATAAATAAATAAATAAAAATAAATAAATTATTATAATTAATGGAATCAGGCGTTATTTTGCGGAAATCCATAGTACAAGAAAATGTAATTTAAATAATATGTAGTGTTAATTAACACTACATATTATTTAAATTACATTTTTTTTAAATAAATTATTGTAAAAAGAAGTGTAATACATTGTTAGAAAGCCTATTAAATACAGTATTTAATGATGTTATTTTTTTATTTATTTATTCTCGTATGTAAAGCACTACTGCACATAGTTGACTATGCGTCCAGTGTCGGCGTAAATAATAATGTATTCGCGTTTTCTATATTTTTTATGGTCCGCCGCAGAGCAATACTTTTAAGTGACCGGGTAGGGTGATACGACGCAACTTGTTTAGCCAAAACCAACTCTATTCTAAGTACTTTTAGAACTGAATATAGATTTTTCGTTTTTTTATATTCATCATTCGGTTAAGTATTCGGAAAGTTATAGCGACTCGTCTCGTCATGAGATTATAACATAGTGTATAGAGAACTTTTTAACCGCCTCTGTGGTCTAGTGCTTAAAACCACCGGTTTAGACCCAGAGGTCCCGGGTTCGATTCCCAGAGGGAGGTACATGTTTGTGTACTCGCTAGGCCTCGCTAGGCCTGGCTAGCTAACACCGTCTTATCTAAATATGGCGCCATAACATCAATGTTTGCAGCATTGTTGTGTTCCGGCAGCTAGAGATAAGATAGCCAGTGCCTCAGTAAAATGAGGATTACGGATGAAGTGCGCTTCCACCATTGGCCTTATCATCACTTATCATCAGGTGAGATGATAGCACTGTGATTACCCATAAAATATAAAAAATAAAGAGATGGCAAGAGCTGGATGAGAGTAGCTGTGGATCATGCTCAGTAAGAAGCACTTCAAAAAAATCATCTTAGGCTACAAGTAGCTCTTGTGAATGTTACTATGTCATCGGTTCGTAAGTCTCCTCTGGGCGGGAGATCTTGTACTGAGAAGTACCGGCAAGAAACTTAGCAAGTGTCCAGCTCTTTTCTCCCTTACAGCGTCAAAAATATTGGAAAATGCCTTAACATAGCAGGACACTTTCCATTACAAATGAAAATAGAAGACAACCACAACATGTAAAAAAACAAAATAAAAAAGTTATTGCATCTGGACTTCACTTGGAGAGGCCATGTCTGATGATGAAGATAAAGGAAAATGAAAGCAAATTTAAACATAAGTAACTTTTGATTGATTCCCCTGTGTGGTGCCGGGGATAAATAATTGCATCACCCCATCTCTTCCCTTGGGTGTCGTAAAAGCCGACTAAGGGACCATTCCAGAGGATGGGCAGCAGCACCTCTCTTAGGTTAACTCTCAACTTACTGCGATCGCCAACCCGCCTGCCAAGCGTGGCGATTATGGCAAATACCCCTCATACCCTTGGGGGAGGCCTTTGTCCAGCAGTGGACATCTTTTGGCTGAGATGAACTATTGATTAAGAAAAAACAAAGAAAACATACCAATTCCACAAAACAGTTTGCAATCGTAAGTTAGCAACTTTGACAAAGGTCAGTCATCGGATAGGTTCCATCTCCGTGCTTCGGAAGGCACGTAAAGCCGTTGGTCCCGGCTGCATTAGCAGTCGTTAACAACCACCAATCCGCACTGGGCCCGCGTGGTGGTTTATGGCCCGTTCTCCTTATCCATCCATAGGGAAGGCTCGTGTCCCACCAGTGGGGACATTAAATGAGCTGATAATGATGATGTTTTTTTTAGTTTTAATAAAATTGGCTTAATGGTTTCGAATTTAAAGTTGGTTTATGGTAATAATATATTAAAAAGGCCGTTTATAGTTTGTAATTTGTAGCCCGATGAAGGATAAATAAAGTAGTCTGTCATGTGGACTACACTCCCTGAGGATGCTGGCGACGCTGCGTCGGACGACAGAGAAAACCCATTTCGCAAACACGACGGTAATTGTTTGTCAACGTACATACATAGTTACGGACTGCGTACATACAGAATGGAATATTGTAATTGAATCCTTTATTGTACATTGAAATTACAGTATAAAATACATTTTAAACAACATATACAAGGGTGAGCTTATCTCTAAAAGAGATCTCTTCCAGCCAACCCTAGCTGTAGTTGGAAAAGAAAGTCTGCGGGACCAATTGTCGACAATAACATAAATAAATACCTTAAATGTAAATAAATAAATAGGTACTTATACTAACTAGTGGTCGCCCAGTGGTCGAAATTCGACCGTAATTTTATTAAGGCTGCACGGATTGTATCCTAAGCAATGAAAAATTAAAAAAAAGATAGAATGTGAGTTTGAATTGGCATTGACAGATTTCGGCCGCTCCTCTTCCATTTTTGAAATTTTTGAAAAGAGTATAAGGTGTGTAATGTTTGTTTTAATGTATTTTTATGCATAATTTTAAAAAATATTAATATTCGGATAACCTAGTGTACCTATACTATATAAACTATAAGTGTGCGAAATTTCATACTCCTCCGTCCGAGCAATTTTCGTAAAAAAGGGGTACAAAGTTTTTGCTTCACGTATTAATATATAGATTATAATGCATACACGTACATATCTATACTATACATATTATCATCTGACTGTATAACTATGATGTTACTGATTACTGCTCAAGCTGGAGAGGTAGTAGTACTCTTTCAATTTGTGTTTAAAATATGCTACTGATGGGCTCTCACGAATACTGGCAGGTAGTTTATTCAACAATCGTACAATTATCGTATCAATTGTACTTTGGTTTGAGAATTTAATATCAATACTAAACAGATACTATAATAACCAGTGGTAATTTGTATATCATACATAATACAGGAACTTATCAGTTGTTTCAACTGCTTGCCTGATAATTTATATGCGTTTTTATATATTCACTAGCTGTGCTCGCGACTTCGTCTGCGTGGAATAGTGACTTTCGGCAGCATTTTTAATTTTTTAGGTTCTTGTTCCCGTTTTTGCAACAATTTTCACTGATGCCTCTCTCCTAATGGTCGCAGCGTGATGTTATATAGCCTAAAGCCTTGCTCGATAAATGGGACTATCCAACACAAAAATAATTTTTAAATTCGAACCAGTAGTTCCTGAGATTAGCGCGTTCAAACAAACTCTTCAGCTTTATAATATTAATATAGATTACTATAGTCCCCCAAGGGCTCCTCATGGAAACCAGCGTTATCGTTACTTGAAAAAAATGCATACTAGGTTCCATTCGTCGTAGTTGGTGTGTTTGATAAAGTTAAAAAGCTAAGCCAAACTGTGCTACGTCGAATAAATGCTAGACTTTGAAAAGACAAAACAATGGCAGCGTACAAATCTTATCAACCTTTTTTTAAAAATATTTTACGGGTAAGCACAGTGCCTTGATCTCACCTGATGTTAAGTGATGATAAGGCCAATGATGGAAGCGCACTTCACCCGGGATCCTCAACTAGTGAAGCAATCTTATCTCTAGGTGCCGGAACACAACAATGCTACAAACATTGATGTTATGGCGACATATTTAGATAAGATGGTGGTAGCTAGCCAGGCGGACAAACAAGCCCTACCACCAACCAAACCGAGTACACAAACATGTACCCCCCGCTGGTAATCGAACCCGGGACCTCTGGGTCTAAACCGGTGGTCTTAGCCAATAGACCACAGAGGCGGTTGAAACTCTGAACCATTCACAGTAAATAAGTACGGAATTGTAACGCATTTTTAAGCGAGGCACCGTGTGCGTCCCTGAGGAGACCTCACGTATCCCATCTCAAGCTCGACATCCGAATAATTGTTTGCGGGGTGAACTGTAACAGGGGTAGCACTCACTATGCCATGAGTAACAGTAAGTATATTTACAGTATGCTCTTATTCAAGCATCATTGGCATACTTAATATGCTGACCTGTGTGTAACATTATGCACAGTTACAAAATGCTCTTTACTCATAGTTACAGTATGTTGTTATTTAATCATCATTTGCATACTCACTATGCTGAGTGTAATTACAGCATGTTTAATATTTAATTATCATTGGCCACACACAGTATTTTATGATATGTCATTAGCATACTTACTATGCTATGTGTGTAAACAGTAAGCATAGTTACAGTATGCTCTTATTCATCATCATTGGCATACTCAATATGCCGTGTGTACCAGTAAGCACAGAAACAGTATGCTTTTAATTTAATTATTATTGACTACTGACCATATGGTCTGTGTCATGGCATGTGTCAGTCATGTCATGCATACTCACTATGCTATGATAGCATAAAGTATGCTATCATACTGTCTAGACTTTTTGTCTAGCTTTTTTGTGTGGCTATCTCAAAAAAGATGCATAAAATACTAGTTTTTGAAGTGAAAACTTCTTTAGCGGCGTTGTACACTTTTTTTGTAATGGGTAAAAAATGTTAAATTCGCGTCAGGACACGTGACCGTCAAGACACGTGGCCTAATCGAAAATTCGTAAGACTGATGACAGCCGGCGCGGCGTAGGAGAGGAAGTATCCCCCTCTCTTTCTACGGCGCGGCGAAAATGTATGCCTGCTGTTTCGTTTAGGCGGCGCAGGGCGCTTGCGCGAATAAATTGTCATGTTTGTGTACGATAGCGCAATAAATAAATATTGTATTCTACCACATAAATGATAGTACTTTTATACTGATAATTGAAGCAATTCGTGCAAAATTATTCCCTAACCATTCCAAAATATCAAAAATGCAAAACGTTAATATTCAAGTTTTCACTTCTGCCGGCACTCCCGGAGTGCAACCCGTCGTTTTTTTTGTGCGATGGGATATTTGAGACAGTGAAGCGGTGACTCCGAAATTAAATGAAATGAAAATCCTTTATTCAATTTAGGCATATAAATTGCACTTATGAACGTCTTGACGTTCGAACTACTCGTAGTTACATAAAAAAATATTTAAAACAAACAAACACACAATAATAAAAATATATAATTTAATAAACAATACATCATTTTGTAATGCGATTCTACCGCTGGTTCGGAAGGTTGATTCAGCTAAGAAGACTCCAGCAAGAAACTTAGCAGCTAATACTCTTTTAAACTAAGAGTTGAATACAAAAGTGTAACTGCTTATTACAATACTAGCTGTGCTCGCGACTTCGTCCGCGTGGAATAGTGACTTTCGGCAGCATTTTTAATTTTTTAGGCTCTTTTCCCGTTTTTGCAACATTTTTCACTGATGCTTCGCTCCTATTGGTCGCAGCGTGATGTTATATAGCCTAAAGCCTTCCTCGATAAATGGACTATCCAACACAAAAAGAATTATTCAATTCGAACCAGTAGCTCCTGAGATTAGCGCGTTCAAACAAACAAACAAACAAACAAACAAACAAACTCTTCAGCTTTATAATATTAGTATAGATAAAATAACATGTGCGCTCGCCTGCACAGACCACACATTCTACTCACTAAAATAATTATCAATTTTATAGTAACCTTTTTTCATTAGACCTTGTTTTAGTTCTGTCTTAAACTTGTGTAGTGGCAATTTCGTTAGAGTGAAAGGCACTTTATTGTATATTTTCATACATTTCCCAACAAATGAATCACCGACCTTATTGTGTTCTGGGAGGACATTCCATTTTTCGATGGTGCGTCAAAGTATTTAACTAATTAATTATGTCTGTCTGTTTGATTAAGTCTGTCGTAATGGGATTTCGTTGGCAAAACGCTAATAGAATATAAATTAAATAGAATGATTTGTACGGGATTGACATATACGTCATTTATACGTATCGTTGACTCATGTCACTTGTCTAGGGGGCAGTTCTTCAGTAGTTAACGATCTCAGAACAATAACTAACTGCCGTACTCAGAGAAGTCAATTAAATGTCTTTCCTTCTCTATTTAGCCAAGAGTAATATACAAGCCAGTCTACGCGAGGCTTCAAAGAGGCTCAGCTGATCAGGTGAATTTATGCTTAACCATGAAATCAGATCTGATGGGTCCCATACTGGAGGCTTTTCAGATTTAGGTTGTCCTAGAGAGATTGCTTTCAGGATGTGTGTGTGTGATGTGAACCTAAATCTGAAAAGCCTCCAGTATGGGACCCATCAGATCTGATTTCATGGTTAAGCATAAATTCACCTGATCAGCTGAGCCTCTTTGAAGCCTCGCGTAGACTGGCTTGTATATTACTCTTGGCATCGGGTCGACGGGTTCATGACCTGACATTGTTGAGAGTATCACCGGAGCATTTCATAGATTTGGGTGATCATTTAATATTATGGCCCATATTTGGTTCCAAAACCGATACTGCGACGTATAGGCAATCAGGTTGGAAACTAAAGGTAAATCCAAATAACAATATATGTCCTGTTTATTGGTTACGCAAGATATTAGAGCTAGGCGAGCAGAGGCGGACAGCGGAATGCAACAATGCCCTCTTTATCTCAGTCACGGGTGAAGTAAAAGCTGCTACCCGAACTCTTATTAGTAACTGGATAAAAACTGTATTTAGAGATGCCGGCATCAAGGCGTCTCCGGGCAGCATGCGCTCCGCTGTGGCGTCTTTTAATTGGTGGGACAACCTACCTGTCGATGAAATACTTTCACGAGGTAATTGGCGCAGTGAAAATACATTTTCCAAATTTTATTGCAGACAAATTTAAAACAAAAATTTGATTACAGCTACAAGTAATAATTTGATCAACAATTTCCAACCGATTTAACGATATCTTTGTGAGCACTAGCAGTTGTTATGTATGTTTAGTACATTATATAATTAATTAATTAATTATATATAATTGTATTGATTTAAATTATTGTGATCAAGTTTACAAAACGTTAAGTTATAAATTAAGTTAGAATACTTTTTGTGATATGGTATTTTTTTTAGTAAATAAATGATACTAAATAAAATAAAGTATTACTTAATAATTTTATAAATTTACATTTTAAGCAACCTAAGGTTTGTGTATAAGATATGTTTCAGAGATATTCTGCATCAAGCAGACTCATTGTCACATAGCGTCACCAGGAGCTAATAAACACGTCTCTCACAGATGCTGTGCATCGTCACATGCCGATAATAGTGCAAGTTTTACATTACAATAAAACTTGTATTATTGAGCAGAGACGATGCACAGCATCCCATTAAGGCCTCCTGGTGAGAGACTATGAAGGCACTGCACGCAGTAAACTCCTAAGGTGACTAAAAATGGCGCCAACCAGAAGTAAGTCTTTTAATTAATTAATCGACGGAAACCACTATAGCTAGACCGGAAGTATATTGACGCACTCTCTCTCACAGATGCTGTGCATCGTCTCTGCTCAATAATACAAGTTTTATTGTAATGTAAAACTTGCACTATTATTCTGAGTTGTGCGCTTTCCCATTCGGCCTGATCTATGGTTAGATGACAAGCCCCTGCTATATTATTTAGTTGCTCTTACAAAGTATGTACTTAAGCGTGTTAGATGCGTGTACAAATGTTCCATACTGTGTATGGAACCGCCATCCCAATAATGGGTCGCGTGAAGTATCACAGTTTGTGCGTCACGCGATGCCTTGGGGAGACTCTGGGGCTCAGGAAGACCGTTTAACGTGACACCTGTTCTCTATAACTGTTTAGGGACCATAGAAAAACACACGCAACAATAGATCTTAGCGACAAACAGCTTAAAGTCGAAAATCGGTAAGCAGTTTCCTTTAACACCCGATGATTGTAAGCTATGGTAAATTGTAACACACTTTTTGGGTGTTAAAGTCGATTTTTGCGTAAACGCTGTTGTGTTTTTATCAGATGGCACGTTATTTAAAGCGTTTAAGACTTATTGCCGTGGTGATAAGAATGATGTTCGGTTGTAAATTTGGCGGGTCACAAGTAATAGTAATTGAAATTCGGTTTGTTACTGGGACCCCGTAATTTTGGATTTATCGTTTGGTGTCGTTCACTTTTAGTATTCAGTTATAGATTTAGGTTACCGATATAGCCCGAAGAGTTGCTAAGCTCAAGTGGCAGGGCACATTGACCAGTGTGTGTTGCCAGTGATGACATACGGGACTGAGACGTGGTCGCTCACTATGGGCCTCATAAAAAGGCTCAAGGTCACTCAAAGAGCAATGGAGAGGGCTATGCTCGGGGTTTCTCTGCGTGATCGAATCAGAAATGAGGAGATCCGCAGAAGAACAAAGGTAACCGACATAGCCCGAAGAGTTGCTAAGCTCAAGTGGCAGTGGGCAGGGCACATTGCTCGCAGGATTGATGGCCACTGGGGCGGAACAGTCCTTGAGTGGCGTCCGCGTACCGGAAAGCACAGCGTGGGCAGGCCTCTAATAAGGTGGACCAACGATCTTGTAAAGGTCGCGGGAAGCCGCTGGACGCGAGCAGCACAAAACCGGGCTTTGTGGAGATTCGCGGGGGAGGCTGACGTCCAGCAGTGGACGTCTTTTGGCTGAGATGATGATGTGAAGATAAAGACCAAGCGCTTTACCGATCGTGAAATAAAAAATATTTACTCGAATAAACATTTATAAAATACAGTGAAAAAATTTAATGCCTACACGACTCAGCCAGGATTCGAACCTGGGTCTTCCAGGCGGCTGCACTGAACATTATGCTACCAGGAAGGCTGATGAATGAGTAGCTTAATGACCCAGAGCCAGGTTCGAGTCCTGGCTGGGTAGGGTAGGCATTTAATTTTTTTACATTATTTTATAAATATTTACAGTTTCGCTGTCCAAAAATTAAAATAATAGACAATCAATTGTATGTATCACATGTGACTCATGGGACATGGAACCTGCTAATTCTGCTTAAGTGCAGCAAATTAGCACTCAAAAATAAAAAAATAAAATTTAGATTAAACATACTTTATTACATGGTATATTCCAATATAACATGGAACAAAATACAGAATCCTCTATTATCTATGCCCTTTTATACTCTGTAGTAACTGTCATATTAATCACGCGTTCACATCAAAGCGAGTGGCGGTGCAACCCGTAAATCTGCTTTTCCGCGAAACGTCCAGGTTTTAATAGTGTTGCCAATTAGGGTTGTGACTATTACAGTTTCGACAAAAGTTAAGATTTTTTTATGAACGGGCCATAAACCACCATTTGGGTGCGGTGGTTGTTAACGACTGCTAATGCAGCCGGAACCAACGGCTTCACGTGCCTTCCAAAGCACAGAGCGAAAAGTTACTTAACCTTTTTACCGCCAACAACTTCTATAGAAGTTCGAGATTTTCGTGCCGTCCACGACAGCACTTATAGAAGTTCTTCTTTGTACCTACTTTATTAAAATACATTTATACGTTGGCGTACAGCGGGACATCGCGTGCAGGATAGTTGGGCGGTGAAAAGGTTAACCTTAATAATGGCAGACATCATCATCATCTGCGCCATCGAGCTCCTCAACCGAAGCTTGTTTGCTAATAATTATTTTACTTACTTACTTACTCCGATGGCTCAGCGACCCGCAGGCTTATCACCGAAAAAAACCAACCAGTTGCTAATTGCACAATGGCAACGCGACTGCTAGTTGCGGTTGCTACAACCGGTCGGTTTATTCTGTAGCGCCGTCATGCACTTATGTTCTTCAATCGCTCGCTTGTGGCGCTACCGTAACGTTCTACGTTCCGTAATACAAATATGTGTTTTGGTTTCGATAAATTGCAAATTATCGCGACTGCGACTGTCACTTGTAAAGCAGTGGTATCTGCGAGTTGTACTCTTAGTGCAACGAGAAGTGAGCGAGTTTACAGCTCCGGTAACCTATCGGGATATTAGGTAGTGGACTATACGTGTCCACAGGGTAACTAGCTCGAGACACTAGCAGAGTGAACGAGAGTGCGGCAACAGTGCCGTGACCTTGAATTGACGTACGAGCTGTAGCTACCGGCTAGGGTTGAGTGAGCCACACATAGTTAATTTATTATTGTGTGAATTTGGATGTCTTATATATTATAAATGAAACACACAATTTAGGTGTACACTATAAAATACTTATCATTATAAAGTACAATCGTAATCAAATATTAATTTACAAATTGGACACAACAAAATATTTACGCCTCGCTCGGCCAGTTTTGAAAGCTGCGTTATTAAATTTAATAACGTAATATATCCGCATGCCAATGTATAATTTTTTTAAATATATTATTGCAAAGCATTTTCATGGAGGTACATATTTAAGGTCGGACATAATATATTATCAAAAATAGTTTTGGCTAGTTTTGAATACTTATGTAATAAATTTTTCTATTTCCAATAAAGAAACAAGGTTTAATTATGATCGGCAGCGCTCAGTGACATACTTGTTATTCTCCGTTACTACAGCAACATACGCTGCCCGATCCGCGTTTGCGATGACAGCCGCGTCATCGGGTACTCCTTTCTCATGCTTTTTTCCGTGTGCTAATGTAGGTGAACTACGAGTTTGTGTGCGTGCGTTTCGGAGCGCTTGTGTGAAGTTGCCGCACTCTCGTTCACTCTGACACTAGTCATAAAAGTACCGGATGAAGGATGCGTACCGGCGTGTTCTGATCTGGCGTTATGACCTGACGTAGATGGTCCCTTGTGCTTGCGCAAGGATGTCTGACACCTAACTTTATAACCGTAAAGTTGGTAGGGGGTGTCAGTATAAAGTTTAAGTAGTGTGTACGTGTAGCAGGGTGTGTGTCACTTGTACGATAATAAACCTGCCGAAGTGAGTCTTGGCCTCTCGACACAAGGCAATAAATTCTACCTACAGAAAATCCAGTATCCTATACCTACCTTAGATGGCGCTTAAATACAACAAAACAATCCCGAACAATCCCGTGAATAATAATTACTCTGAAAATAAATTATTATATGTTTTGCGTAGTTTAGTGAGACGAATAACGGTATCCGCTTTTTAGTTTTACGGTTGCATGGTGTTTCATGTTTAAGCTTTGTGGCCTGCTTGTGCCTGCTTGTGCCTGTTTGAGCAGGATGCTATCTTGCAAGTTAAGCAACATTCGCAATGATGTCTAAACGGATACTAAATTAAAATAATTTGATCTCAATTTTTATTCAGAGATTTCTGTTGGCCCCCATGGTCTTTAAGCATAACCGGACTTCAAAGCCGTGTGATCGAAACAACTCAATGGTGCAGTGGTTAACGCGCCCTGTCTGCGATTGCTAAGGTTAAACAATTTTTGCAAAGGTCGGTCATCGGATGGGTGACCAAAAATGTATCATCTCGAGCTTCTCCGTGTTCGGAAGGCACGTAAAGCCGTTGGTCCCGGCTGCATTAGCAGTCGTTGACAACCACCGCACCGCACTGGGCCCGCGTGGAGGTTTAATGCCCGTTCTCCCTATCCTTCCATAGGGCAGGCTCGTGCCCCAGTAGTGGGGACAGAAAGAGCTGGTGATGATGTAATTATGATACAACATCCTCAGAGGTTTTCTAGAGGGAACGGCGTGACGCAAGCGGTTCCCCGACACCTGCTAGATGCTCCGAGGCGAAAAGAGATTGCTCCCAGCATGCTATGGTGGCAAAATAAAGTCATTGTTATTACTCGATTCTTTCTGTTGGTTGTAAAGTCTTTACATAGCACGAACTTACGAAAGAAATAGTACATCGCTTGCAGGTGACACAAAGAGTCAAGGAACGCGCGATGTCACTTCAGGACCGAATAAGAAATGCCGAAATCCGCATTTGTACAAGATTAACATACGACGTAGCAAAGCGCGTAAGCATCCTGAAGTGGAGTTGGGCGGGACATGTCTGCAGACGTAACGACGGACGATGGTCACATAAAGTCCTAAAATGGCGACCAAGAGTTGGACGTAGAAACGTAGTAAGTATGGCAAACGGCTCGATGGAGAGACGATATAGATAGAGTCGCTAGAAAGACCTGTAGGCTTAGCCAAAGAAACATTAAGAAAACGATAGCGAAGTTCGAAAAGAATAAAATGTATGGGATCGACATAAGCCGCGCCACGTGGTCAATCTTATGTCAATCCCATTCATTTTATTCTTTTCGAACTTCGCTATCGTTTTCTTAATGTTACTTTGGCTATCGCCACTGGTTTGGAATGATTACCAACAGAGAGAGATGGCGTGCAAAAGGAGAGGCCTACACTCAGCATTGGGTGGCGTCATGCTGAAGAAGAAGAGAAGAGTCTTTACAGAGCTACCCTCAATAATATGCGGCGCCAATCGCACTAACCGAAATAAACGAAACAACTCAATTACGATAGAACTTAATTGTGAATCGTGATATATCAGCGTAATAGGATGACTTGCATATAATACACTAAAAGTTGTGGGGAAATAACAGTGACATATGTTGCTAACTATAGCAAACGCACTGTTTGGAAAAAACGCCGCGATTTTTAGTACACGCCTGGCGGTAAGATTCAGCGCAGAATCAAAGGTTTGGACGTAACTATACTTTTTAATATTAATTATAGCTAAGTGTCGGACGAACTCAGGCTATATAGGTCGAGCGACGATCTTCGCAAGAGCTGGATGAGAGTAGCCGCGAATCGTGCTCAGAGACGTGTACTTGGAAAGGTCTATATCCAGCATTGGACTAGTACAGGCGGGTGATAATGATGATGATGATGATGATTTTTTTTAGTTATTACTTTTAATTTGAAACTGAATAAATATTTTGATTTGCTTTTGATTTTGATGATAATGATGATGATGATGAGCTGAGTATTTGACAGCAATCTCACGCCAGATAAGGTTAAGTGATGTGATGTTGCGGCCTAGACTGTAGCATAGGTTCCAAAAAATCTTGTTCACTCTAGCCTTAAAAAGTTCCAGGTTGGTACATTTATAAGATATTGTAATGAAGATACCTATGAATTGCACCTTGATGTACAACGGCATGCATTGATGGCCATTGATGTAAAATGTCAATGCAGAAGCTCGCGTTTTTTATAAACATTTTTTTTTATAAAAACGCCGCTCTTTTTCACAACAGTGCGTGTTAACAAGCTTAAGAAAAAAAACGTTAAAAGGGGTCAATAACGCACCGTCACACGCAGGGGTTAACATTAAAATCTGCGATTTCTATTAATCAATGCCAATTGTAGTTTGACAGCAGGGACCGCATACAATGCCACGGAGTCACGGTATGCAATCTGTTTTTTTTCTCTCTTGATTGTGCATGTCAAGCAACATTTGCAATAACGGATTACCAGATGGGTGACCTAAGGCCTCAGCCATGAACACGAGTGCCGTGTGAACGTTCATTGCGCGTTATACTTACTACAGCTGTCATAGTCAGCGTTGATAGAAAGAACGCAAACATTTCTATAGTTAAGACGTCAGTTAGTGCCTGTGAAGGCTTATCTATATTAACTTGGTCGCCCAGTGGTCGAAATTCGACCGTAATTTGATTAAGGCTGCACGGATTGTATCCTAAGCAATGAAAAATTAAAAAAGACGGAATGTGAGTTTGGATTGGCATTGGCAGATTTCGTCCGCTGCGCTCCAATTGCGTTTTTGAATTTTTTGAAAAGAGTAAGTATATATGCGTGTGTGTGTCAAATACATGGTAGTGTGTGTAATGTTTGTTTTATTGATTTAATGTATTTTTAGGCATAATTAAAAAAAAAGTTAAAATTCGGATAACCTTCTCTGTATAAACTATAAGTGTGCGAAATTTCATAATCCTCTGCAATTTTCGTAAAAATGGGGTACAAAGTTTTTGCTTCACGTATTAATATATAGATATTATTGTAGCTATCTAGCTAGCTAAGGATCGCGCAATGGTTAACGCGCTTGGTCTGCAACTGCTGAAGATATGCAACTTTCGCAAAGGCCGGTGACTCAAAAATGCATCATATTGAGCTCTTCCGTACTTCGGAAGGCACGTAAGGCCGTTGGTCCCAGCTGCATTAGCAGTGATTAACGTCAACAATACGCACTGGGCCCGTGATGGTTTGATGCCCGTTCTCCCTATCCAACTATAAGGAAGGCTCGTGCCCCATCACCATCATCTCAGCCAAAAGACGTCCACTGCTGGAAAAAGGCCTCCCTCAAGGATCTCTACAACGACCGGTTTTGTGCTGCTCGCATCCAGCGGCTTCCCGCGACCTTCACCAGATCGTCGGTCGACCTTGTTGGAGCCCTGCCCACACTGCACTTTCCGGTACGCGGTCGCCACTCCAGGACTATCCCGCCCCAGCGGCCATCAGTCCTGCGAGCAATGTGCCCTGCCCACTGCCACTTGAGCTTAGCAACTCTTCAGGCTTTGTCGGTTACTTTTGTTCTTCTGCGGATCTCCTCATTTCTGATTCGATCACGAAGAGAAACCCCGAGCATAGCCCTCTCCATTGCTCTTTGAGTGACCTTGAGCCTTTTTATGAGGCCCATGGTGAGCGACCACGTCTCAGTCCCGTATGTGCCCCATCAGTGGGGACATAAAATGAGCTGGTTTTTTTAAGAGAGTTTACTGATTGCCTCAAACTGCATTTTCAGCTTCACCGGGCTTGTTTGGGTGCGGCGAGAAACTTAAAGGGTTCTTCAAGCCGTGTGAAACGAATCAGCTTCGGAGGTTTTTTAGAGGGAACGGCATCACGCACTAGTGCGTGGCCCCGTGCCCTACTAGATTCTCCGAGGGATTCGGATCGTATCTGATGAGCTGGTGATAAGGTCTCCTAGACCACAGAGCCGTTGAATTTGGAGGAACAGTGACGTCACAGTTTCTTTCCGATGTTTTCGTGAGCCCCACGATAACGGGCGTTGCTAAGTGCGCAGCCAATATGTCACGGGGAAGTTATTTGCTCCCTCCATTTTTGTCCTTGGCCGGCCTAGGGTTGGCAACTCAAAAAAAAAACAGTTTTAAAAAAAATATTTTAGGACACATTTAAAAGTCAATAATATTTATTAGGCGTAGTTTCTTCGGGCTTGGGTTCTAACAATAAAACTAATGCATATAATTAAAATGCTACGACGAACTGGACTTCTCTCAGCGTAAGTTGCAGCTTCAATAAACTGCAACGCTGATTTTTCAAATAGGCAACAGTTAAAAAGTAGCACAATGTTAATTAATGTAAAACTTATATTTAAATAGAACAACTTTAATATTTTGCAACACTTATACGAGTATACTTACTGAATAATTTCCAAAAACATGCATCCCTGACACGAGTAGAACATTATAAAGGAAATTTTAATGATAAAATGTTTTTTTTTTTATGTTTAAATAATTTTTATCGCAAATTTTGTTGCGAACAAATTACAAAAACACAAATATTGAAAAAATTTCAACGAACAGGATTTGAAACCTGCACCCTTCTGACATACCGGGTCAGGTGCTATCGTGGTTCTAATTAGCCCGCCAAAATTGTTCAACACTGTTTACTTTTTTACTTTGAAAGCCTATGTAAATTATACGTTACCGACCTTTGTGTCTTTTAACCCAGTAATTTAACTTGATCATAAAAGTAGACTAATTTAGCTACCCATCAATTATAGAGAAGATTTCATTTCAATGATCAAGGCCTTTGCCCAGCAGGGGGACAACCCCTGCTTTACACGACTTTAAAGTTTATACTGACACCCCTACCAACCGTTAAGTTACAAAAAGGTGCAATACAACCACCTTGCGCAAACAAACTAGCTCGCACAAGGTATCATCAACGTCAGGTCATATGTAACGCCAGATCAGGGGCCCGACCGCCTAACCGATCGCTTTGACTTCGTGTGTGGTTTATGACGTCATCTTGTCGTTTCGTGCCGCCTATGAAAGCAATATCGAAAGCTATAGCCTTTAGCTTTTGATATTGCTTTCATAGGCGATGCGAGGTGGCAAGATGACGTCATAAAGTATACGCGAAGTCAAAGCGATCTGTTAGGCGGTAGGGGGGCAGGACGCGTCTACCCCGTCCGACCCTCTAAATGCCACTACACATTTACAGAATACACTAAACATGCACACTAGTTTAGGCCCAAGACACCGTACTCGTAGAACAAGGGTACGTAAAACCGGTTCACACACGCTCTTTACCAGCTACAGACATGTACCTGGGCGCTTCTCTCCTCCACCACGGCTCGGTCTACTCGAGCCGAGGTACGTGCCTTTAGAGGCGCCCTCGGGTGGTTCCGCTCCCCGATCCGATCCGAACCCTTCGGAGAATCTAGTAGGGCACGCGGACGCGCACTTTTGAGTGTGCGATGCCGTTCCCTCTAGAAAACCTCCGAAGGTGATTCGTTGCACACGGCTTGAGGTACCCTTTACGTACCTCGCCGCCCCAAAAAAGCCCGGTGACGCTGAAAATGCCGTTTGAGGCAATCAGCAATATCTCTTAAAAAAAAGGACGCGTCTAAGCGCATTCTACATCCGAAACTCTTACCCCTTACAAATAAACAAAGAATAAGCTCCGAATAGTTATTCCGTGTTTTGTTTCTGTCGATGTAAACGTCATTTCAAATTAGAGTAAAAGAGAAAAAATACGGAGTAACTATTCGAACCTTATTCTTTGTTATTTGTAAGGCACTTAAGATCCAGCAGGGGGATAGTAGGCATGTCATAGTAATAGATATTTATTGCTTCACGTTGTACAAAGATCTTACAAAAACAGTATTAAGTCCCAAACATGGCCCAGCATGGACTATTACTTTATTTTGCCTTTTTAGAGTAATTATAGTATCTTGTAGATTGCAAGATTATCAGTAACTTTCGCTTCATTTATGTAATAAGTTTGAAATTATAAAAAAACATTTGAAGTTTGACATACAAAAAAAATACTGAAAACTTACAAAAATAATGTAGCGTTTTTGTGTTCTAATCTATTCGTAGGCAACCCTACCGCCCCCACCCCTCTGGCTCAGTGATTAATGACACATTTCCTACCGATAGTCAAAGGTTCGATTAGTGTTAATATTGTTAGTGGACTCCAACACATTCAGATGAAAACGCGACGTAAGATTGTTACTTAATCTACCTCTATCTTTATACATATACCTACGGAGGTATATACAGACCTTATTATATTCAGATTATAAGTTTCACATAGTTATTGTCGTGTTCTATCTTACTCTCTAATTTGAAATGAAGTTTACGTGACGATAACATAATATTATACCGGATTGCTGCAATTTCTAAAGTCAAGCAACTTAACAAAGGCCAGTCATCGGATGGGTGACCGAAGGATTATCATTTCGAGCTCCTCTGTGACGACACGTAAAGCCGTTAGTACCGGCTGCATTCGCAGTCGTTAACAACTTCCATTCAACCAAGGTGGTTTATGGCCCGTTCTTCGTATCCATACATAGGGGAGGCTCGTGCCCCAGCAGTGGGGACATAAAATGAGCTGCGAAGATAATATATAAGGTCACATTTTATCAAATGCAAATATTTTGACAAAACATCTAATTATATCAGAGAAATAAGGCTCTAGCATTTAAAAAAAATATCAGGCCAGTTTTTTTTTACTTTGCCTGACACAAAAATTGAAATATTTTTAAGAAGCTCTCTGTCAGCTCCTTTGAATGAAATTACGGGCACGTGTTAACGGTGAAGGCATTGCGGCCTCTCTGTTTCGGCTCCTTTGAATTGAAACTACCGAAAGTGATTTATTTTACTTATTAATCGAAATGTCTTTTGGCGTTTTTCTTGAAAACTAGCGTATAAAAATTAAGGTTTTTTCATAAAAATAGTTTATTTATTTGTTGTCGAATTTATCCTCAAAATATTTGCAGTTGATCAAATGTGACCTTAAATAATAATGGATTATGGATTTCAAGCTTAGTAGTTAAATGGATTAATATATATATGTGTATATATTAATTTATATTTATAATATGTAAGTTATATAAATATACATATGTATATAGATTGAAGTAATCAAATAAATAAATAAATACTAACATAACACACAAAGAAAGTAGAAGGGAAAGCATTAAATTGTTTTGATCACAATACAGAAACATGCAAAATATCAAACATAAAACTAAATATACATCAACTATTTTCAAATAATAGAACCACTAACGTACCTATGTATAGTCGACAATAAAATTGCTTTACCACCTTAGAAGTGAATTTTGTTTGCATATAATAAAACAACAAGTTCTATTTTTGTTTAAAAGACCAAGTGACAGATACCTACGTGGTCATTATTGACAATGAGCCTTAGCGAAATTTTATTGTAATGGAAGTTTTAGTCAAAAGTGATAAAGCAATTTCATGGTCGACTATACTTAACTAAAAAAATAAAAAATGATTGTACTGTAAAGAGAGGGGTCTCTTCTAAAACAGGTTTTTTTCAAACTTAACAGAAGAGACCCACACATTTGTAAAAAACTACTTGTAGTTTTTTTTTTTTTTTTTAGTTGATGGCTTCGTGCGTTTAGCACATTTAGCCAGTGTCAAAGTAATTTTTCTTACAAGTAATACATAAATAAACAACATTTCCTTATATGATGATGATGAATGATATTAGAAATGGGAAGTGAGAAATGATATACCCCCCAACCCCTCAAGTATCTCAGTAAAGATGTGGGGCTTTATTAAGTCCTCACGCGAGCTTCTTGAGAGAATTTGAAAAGTAACGTTGCACTGTTTTGTTTCATTTGCCAACACTTATGCACACTCACGAACACTTAACGGTTAATAATCCACCATTATTTCACATTAATATTCGACATAACACAAATTTTAGAAAATAAAACAAAACCGCAGACATGACGCTTCACTTTCCCGCCAAGAACTCTCCTACTTGTAGTTTTTTTATTTTTTTTATTTTTTATAATTGATGGCTTCGTACGATTAGCACATTTAGCCAGTGTCAAAGTAATTTTTCTTACAAAATACATAAATAAACAATATTTCCTTATATGATGATGATGAATGATATTAGAAATGGGAAGTGAGAAATGATATACCCCCCAACCCCTCGAGTATCTCAGTAAAGATGTGGGGCTTTACTAAGTCCTCACGCGAGCTTCTTGAGAGAATTTGAAAAGTAACGTTGCACTGTTTTGTTTCATTTGCCAACACTTATGCACACTCACGAACACTTAACGGTTAATAATCCACCATTATTTCACATTAATATTCAACATAACACAAATTTTAGAAAATAAAACAAAACCACAGACATGACGCTTCACTTTCCCGCTAAGAAGTCCCTACTTGTAGTTAATAATAAAAATATTTTTTTATTTTTTTATTTGAAGCTTATACTCATATTTTAACCGCCTCTGTGGTCAAGCGACGTTTTAGACGACCTCTTTGGTCGAGTGGTTTGTACACCAGTTTTCATGGTGTCGCCATCTCTGAGGTCCCAGGTTCGATCCCCGGTCGGGTCAGTTTAGAAATTATTGTTTTTCTAAATTGTCTCGGGTCCAGACCCGAATACATAGAAAACACCCAGGTGTTTACTATGTATAATGAGTATGTATTTAAGTATTTTAAGTATGTTTGTCCGTACCATTTAACGAGTTTATAACGAAGCTTCTGTTGGGCTAGATAATTGATGTGAGTATAGGAAAGTTTATTTATTTATTTATTTAGTGGTTAAGACCATTCTGGTCAGACATAGAGGTTGCGGGTTTAATTCCTAGGGGTGTGTACTCGGTTTGGTTGGGGGTAGGGCTTGTTTGTCCGCCTGGCTAGCTACCATCATCTCATCTAAATATGTCGCCAAACAATGTTAGTATCATTGTTGCATTCCGACAGAGATTATAAATAAATAAAAAGTCTTTTTTTTTTATTAGATAGTCAGTTCCTTAATAGTTGAGGATTCCTGGTGAAGTGCGCTTCCACCTTCAGCCTTATCATCACTCAACATCAGGTGAGACGAAAGCCAAGTTCTTACCAGTAACTATACGTAACATACGATACACAATACAACCAATTAATACCCCCCTCTCAATTAAACTTTTGAAAGATCACTTAAAAAAAATGTCATGTACACACGGCGGCAGATCAACCTACCCAAAACTGTCAAATTTCTACAATAAATTTTGAACTTTATCGTTTGGTTATAAGGATCAATATTCATTGGAGAAATTTGACAGATTTGGGTAGGTTGATCTGCCGCCGACTGTACACACTAAAAAAAATTAATCCAATTTAAATTGTACACTCTCAATAACCACAAAAAGAATTTATTTCCATTGTCAACTGTTATTCTCTCCCCTAACCACTTATGTCCGAATGCAACTATCAAAGGCACACGATTAATCATAAAACGTTGAAGTCATTGCGGTTATGATTCGGACCGCCTTGCATGTGACAGATGAAAAACATGGCGCCGAGATTTTGAAGGCGGTAAAGTAAGTCGTTTAGTGCTTTCAAAATTAAACTTGGACAGTTTGTACAAGAAACATACTAACAAGTAACAAGATACTAACAAATACGCACTAAATGAGTATAAATATATTCTATTATATTTTTGATTTGCTAATGACTACTTTTTAAATTTAACGTAATATACTCGTACGAGTATATAATCTATGTTCTCTTAAAAGTGGCTAATTGGCTATATTGCCTTTTATAACAATAAATTGCTTTATACCACATAAAGTAAAGAGATAAGTTTACAAATTCAATTTTCTAAAATATGCTTCAGACTGGATCAAATAACAATGCATCGGTGTCAGAGTGGCAAAACGCTCGCTCCATTATCCGGCGTTCTTAGGATCAATTTTCAGGTCGAGCCAAGTGTTTCACCAACTCGCATTAGACAAGCATGGTCCTGAGTCCAGCCCTATTACTTTCCTTTTTTAAATGTTATATATTCTCTATTAACACATAACTAACAATCCCGTGCTTCGGAAGGCACGTAAAGCCGTTGGTCCCGGCGCGGCGGCTGTATTAGCGGTAGTTACCACCACCGCTTTCACTGTGCCGTGGTGGTTTATGGCCCGTTCTCCCTATCCATCCATAGGGAAGGGTGCCCTAGCAGTGGGGACTTAAAATGAGCTGATGATGAACAGTCTTGTCGACCTACCTTAGAAAGCTAAACGCTTGTGTTAGCCATGAGTTCACGATCACGTACCTACGTACCTAGTGTAACGGAGCTATGGGTATCATCTTTCCGCATGTATCATTTCGGCTATCGATAATTCATTTGTACCGAAAGCTTGATTTGCATGAAAGAGGCCTTAGCCCAGCAAAGGGACCAAAACTAAATTTTTAACCGACTTCAAAAAAGGAGGATGTTTCTCAATTCGACTCGTATATTTTTTTTTAATAGGGCATTTTCCAATATTTATGACGCTGTAAGTGAGAAAAGAGCTGGACACTTGCTTAGTTTCTTGCCGTTTCTTCTCGGAACAAGATCTCCCGCCCAGAGTAGATAGACTTACGAACCGATGGCATAATGACGTTCATAAGAGCTATTTGTAGCCTAAACTGAATAAATGATTTTGAATTTTGAATTTTATTTGTGTTCGCGGATAACATCGTCGTGTATGAACCGATTTTGATGATTCTTTTTTTGTTGGAAAGGAGATATCCTAAGGGTGGTACTATGTTAAGGAAACCAGTATCTGATAATGGCATCCCAGAGAAATCGAGGGGAACCTTCGAAAATCGTAGTGACGACTAGTGCGTTTGTTAATGTTTCCATTAAGTATTTTAAAGCACTACTATTTAATGAAGGTCTGGAGTCGATCTGATGATGGAGCCGAAAGACAGTCGAGGGAACTCCTCAACGATTTACAGCAATTACATGGTGATGGCTTGATTAATTTGTACTTGAACTTTCTAGATGGGTTGTGACTGTCATTAGGGGTCTGATGATGAAGACGAAGGACAGTCAAGGGAACTCCTCAACGTTTTACAGTAACTACCTTGCGTTTGGTCTTAATTCATTTCTATTGATAAGAAATTTTACTTCATACTTTTTTAATATAAAATTGTCAGCCATGAATAACAATTTTAAATGACGAATGGGCCAGGTAAATAATAAGGGGCACTAATTAATAAATATTATGACTTTAATATAGTCAGAGGCGATTAGTTGCAACTTCCGTACGTTAAGGCGGTGGCACAATAGGAGCGAAAAAAATGATGTCAATTTTTTAAGTTATAGCATAGATAGAATAAAAACGTTTATTGCCACACATAACTCGTATAACAGAACTGAACAATAATTCTGTAACATGACTGTCGCAGCGGCGCGTCTGGCTTAGCTCGTGCTGCTACAAGCAGCGCTGGTTTTCAACCTGACAAGGCATCTGACAAAATAAATATTTTTTTAAACTATAGATGAGTTAAATTTTACCATTTTTTCTTTCTTTGCTATGTTATGTTCGTTTTAACTGTTTGTCACTATGTCAGGCAAAGGCATCTCTGTCCTTCAGCCGAGCCATGAGGCATGAGTTAGGCTTTATAAAATTCTTGTAGCGTGCGATCTTTGTTTTTGATTTTTATTCTTATTGTATTGTTTTATACGTTAATGTTTGTAATGTTGTGTTTGAATAGTTTTTATTTATGTTTATTGATTTATATTTTTGTTCCCCGTCGTCTCGACAGAATACCAGCGCTGCAGCGGCTATTGTCGCTGTAGCCTATGCCGAGTCTGGGGCCTAGTTGGCCACACTAAATGTATCTGTAAACTTTTTTATTTTTTTATTTTATTTTCTAATGTTATGTACAATCTGTTTGTGGTCAATAAAATGTTATTCTATTCTATTCTATTGTAATAAAAAAAAGCTTTTTCCAATGCATTTTCGAACGTCAAATCTAAGCTATAACTTCCAAAACCTACGGTGGAGACCTTGTTCCGAGAAGAAGAAACAAGAACTCGGTAAGGGCTGTTTCTTTTTCCAGTAGTGCTACAAACAATACAAGTTTATTAAAATAAATACAATTAGAACATTATATTTCTGACTGTAACAGTTTCGCTATCACATTTTAATCACAGATTCATTTTCAAATCGGAAACGCGTTGCTTAATTTTAACCATCGTCTACAGGTTTAGTTAGCTCGGGACAATTTTATCTACAAAAAAATACTTTGTTGTTCTTAAAATGTACAACTAAAAGTTCAAACCGTCAACACCAACTAATAAGCATTATAAAGAGAATTATAATTTTACAACAACTAGGTAATCAAGAGAATACTTTGTTATTCCAAATATGAAGCACAGCGTCCTCACTCGGTCAATAACAAAAAGTTAGCGGTTGTTTACGTCGCTAAAGAGTTCATTGTGCCCCCCGCCTTACGCCTCCATCTTAACATTAGTATTTTGATGCCCCGCGTGAATTATTCACAAATTTATAATTCACCCCCACCCCCCCTTCACCACCCGACCCCCCGTACTAAATCATTCGGAGGCGAAAACACGGGATGACATTCGGAGCGCGAGCGCCTGTGGTTCGATCATGTGCGTATTAAAAAAGACCTTATCGAGATCCTGCCTGTTAAATACAGTTAGTTTAATACTAATTTTCATAACAAAAGGAAACAGACATGAAATATCATTCATGCAAAAGAATCATGTTACTGAAGTCGGTAAACGAGCCAACGACCAAGGGCATCAAGCGCGCGCTGCGCTGAAGCTTCAGCTCTTATGCCTCTACGGCAAGGGTCGCCAAATGGCGGACCGCGGTCCGCACACGCACCATTTTGTGCGAACCGCGAGAACACAGCAACTTGCACTACAGAGTAGTAATTTAATAAATATGCAGCTTGCACCAATTTTAATCCAAACTTCAGACAGATAGTCCGCAACAAAAAATGACATTTTTCTCATTGATATGTAAAAAAATACCTTTGTTATTTCCGTAATTACATTATTTATTAGTATTATTAATTAAATATTTTTTTCTATAAAATGTTGTGCGGACCGCGATGGTCATTTCATTTCTTAAAACGGACCCCGAGCGAAACTAATTGGTGACCCCTGCTCTACAATACTTAAGCCGTGTGATCGAAACGCCACTGAGACACTGACAGGGGTTCCTAGAGGTAAAACAACGTGCAGGCGTGTCCCCATTCCCTACTAGATTTTCAGAGGAGTTCGGATCAGATCAGGATACCCTTAAAGAACCTCGCCTCAGGTTGACTGGGTCGTGGAGGCGGAGAGAAACGCCCCGGCACATGTCTGTACTGTAGGCTGAGCCAAAGTAACATTAAGAAAACGATAGCGAAGTTCGATAAGAATAAAATGTATGGGATTGACATAAGCCGCGCTAAATTACGTGGTCAATCTTATGTCAATCCCATACATTTTATTCTTTTCGAACTTCGCTATCGTGTTCTTAATGTTACTTTGGCTCCCGCCACAGTACTGTCACATAAGGTGCGGGTTAGAGTGCGTGTGAACCGGGTATACTAAGCCCCCTAAGCTTCCATGCCCTGAAATTGTAAAGGTATTAAAGAGATAGCCAATCGCAATCCAGTTGAATTCTGGGCAGTATCTTACCACCAGGCAAATAAGGAAGGCCAGTCGTTGTGGACTACGAAGGCAGTTTCTTCTTTTGCCTTATCATCACTTACCAATAGATTAAGGAAAAGAGTTTCATTGTAAAAAAAAAAAAAACGCCGCTGCCGCTTACACAATAGTCGCCCGTGTACACCCGTGTCTAAATCATCAAGATAATTTTGTTTGTCAACGCCAGATAAAGGTGCCTGCCCACCCGACACGACGGAGTGACGCTCAAATTGGCCATCACAAAACAAATACTCATAATTGGTGAATGCCATTACAATATTGGTGGAGAGTGTTTTTCTAATAACAAGCGGGTGGTGTTGAATTTTTGATTAATGAAAACTCGATTTTTTTAAACAACATTATTTTTTAAATATTTTAGCGGTAACACTAGGCTTTATCTCACCTGATCTTAAGTGATGATAAGGTGAATGTGGAAGTGCACCTCACACGGCATCCTCAACTGGCTGTCTTATCTCTAACTGTCGGAACACAACAACAACGCTACCTACTAACATTGATGTTATAGCGACATTTAGATAAGATGGTAGTAGCTACAACCACCTTATTAGAAAGTGCACTTTACCCGAAAACCTTAACTACTGAGGTACTGGCTATCTTATCTCTAGCTGCCGGAACACAACAATGCTACAAACATAGATGTTATGGCGACATATTTAGGTAAGATGGTGGTAGCTAGCCAGGCGGACAAACAAGCCCTACCACCAACCAAACCGAGTACACAAATATGTACCCCGCACTGGGAATTTCACCTCTGGGTCTGAGACACCAGTCACCACAGAGGATCTTAATTCTGTTTTTTCTTCTCTTTTTTCTGTCATCATCATCAGCTCACTTTGTGTCTCCATTCATTTATTCAGGCACGAGCCTTCCCTATGGATGGATAGGGAGAACGGGCCATAAACCACCACGCGGGCCCAGTGCGGAATGGTGGTTGTTAACGACTGCTAACGCAGCCGGGACCAACGGCTTTACGTGCCTTCCGAAGCACGGAGAAGCTTGAGATGATAAATTTTTGGTCACCCATCCGATGACCGGCCTTTGCGAGAGTTGCTTAACCTCAGCACTCGCAGACCGGACGCGTTAACCACTGCGCCATCGAATCTTTTTAAAATCTGTACTCTTGCATAACATGCAAGAGTACAGATAGATTGATGCCAGGAAGGAGAAAAGGTGCATATAAAAGCATAATATTATGGTGTTATATCGATACTACTCTTACATAATACTGCAATTACTCAATAAAACTGAATAATAATATATATCTCGAATTATCGATGTTTATGTCTTTCTAAAGTTTTAAACCTAAATAAGAGAAGCTGTGTTAATCATTTAAAAATCGTAATAAAACTTGTTAACAAAAATATGACTAAATAGTTACAACGAGGTGAGAAATCCAAGTTTGTTTTGACGAAAACTTATATGAATTAATGGTAAATTTATTAATTACTAAATATACCTATAATTAAATACGACTATTTAATTAAATTAAATTAAATTAAAGAAACCAACACAACGAAACGAAATATAATCGTCCAACGAAATAACTCTTACATTTCACATCGGAATTCAGTAATTAAACACACTTTAATCAAAATTCAAAAGTCAATCAAAAATCTCCGCTGAATATAATTAAAATATATATTTAACGAACGCGTCGTCGGCGGCTCCATTATAACGTCCATCTTTTATATTTGTTTTGGCTTCAAAATGATTTTCGTTTCAATTGAGTTGCTTTGATAAACAGATATGCGTGTAAATTTTTGCTTGGTGCGATTCGCTTATTTGTACAATGTAAAAGTTAGGAAAACATACTTAATTTGTAATTATTTAATAAAATTTGCACGCTTTTCTAGATTTGACAAAAGTTAACGTTGTACTGTTTTGTTGCATTTGCTAACGTTCATGCACGTTCACAATCAGCGTCCAAAGTCAAAGTCAAATTATTAAAAAATATATCTATACTACTATATAAATCTGTAGGCTCTGTGTGTACTTGCAATTTTTCTGACAAATTTTGGAATAAATATTCATTTTATGACTCACTGACACCAGTTCTACGATTTTTGAAATTTTTTTCTGTCTGTCTGTCTGTCTGTCTGTATGTCCACTTTTAACTAAGAACGGCTTGACCGATCTTGATGAAAATTTGTATGTAGTAAGAACATGAGATTGTGCAAAAGAAAGGCTATAAAAAAAAAGAATTATTCACAAGCTTACGCTCAGCGAAGCGGGCGAGTTTGAACTGGTTCGGGAAGGCCAATAGAGAGAGATAGCGTGCAAAAGGAGAGGCCTACACTCAGCATTGGGTGGCGACGGGCTGAAGAAGAAGAAGCGGGCGTGTGATGGCTCTTGATGAAAATTTGTATGTAGTAAGAATATAAGGTTATGCAAATGATAGGCTATAATATATGATGTTGGTAAACTTAATAATTATTTTGATTAGCATTCATTGACCCATTATTTTCGCACAGCGAAGCGGGCGGGAGACGGCTATTATTTATAAAAACTTTAAAATAAGTAGGTACTTTTGAATCGTCTCATAATTTTTGGGTCCGTGGCTTACGCCCCCAGTGGTAGACGCACCCGTGGTCGACGCCCCCAGTCAGGTTTAATTTACTTTAAAGAAATTTTTAATCAAATGTACTGGCAGGCATAAAAAGCATAAGATTGTAATATATTATATCATAACGATTCTTATTAGAAATGCTTTTATTTGGATATATGTTTAAAAAAACTTTTAATTATTTCGAATCATAACATATTTATTTAAAACGATAAGTAGTCTAGTAAAAATTGGTATTTAAATCACAGTTTTGATCGCCTATATCAAGAAAATTATTTTACTTAATTAATCTTAAAAAGTAGTGTAGAGCTTCGAACTTTACATGTAAAAATAAAAATAAAATGTAGATGGCGTTACAATACCAAACGTATATTATTTTTTGTATACTGCATCTCTACCTCAGTTTGACTTTAGTCAGTGCGTTTTTCATCTGTCAGTTGTGCGTTACTCCGCAATCTAGTTTTTTTTAATATTTAAATATATTTTGTTTAGGTTAAGGTACACTTTTGACATTAACTGTACTAAGTGCAAAAGCAAAAAAAATATTATTCATAAAATTATTAGAATCGCGGGCGTCGACCACGGGTGCGTCCACCACTGGGGGCGTAAGCCACGGACCCTAATTTTTTACCTACTAGCCATTCAAGACGTCAGGACTTTTTCAGCAGATAACAGGCCAAGCGCTTTGTCATCGCCTCTCTGCCACCAAGGCACCAACGCGTTTGTTCTTAGCTCAAGGCTCTTGCTCTTAAAGACGTAGCCAAATTTAAGGCATCTATCTTTACAGAGGAAAAAGAGTGAAAGCGATGGGTCGAAGTGTTACTGCGAGAGGGAACCTCAGCAGGCCCCACTTAGATAAGATATGATAAGATAAGGCGTTTGTGTTGAACGAATGAATGAAGACTGAACGATGAGTGAATGGATGAATGAATGAACGAACGAACGAACAAACCAATAAATGAATGAGAGAAAGATTACTATCATTCATTTTTTCAATGATTTTTGTTATTTATTTTGCTTGTCCTTGTTTGCTAGTAACATTGAGTGTGAATTCCTATCAACAATTAAAAAGTCCGTATGTCCGTCCACAGCGCGAGTGCATCTGAATCGACTCGCAGATTGCTTTAACCAACTTTTGTATTGCTATCCCACTGGTTTGCATACATATTGTTTTGTCGGCTACCACTATATAAATATTGGTTAGGCCACATCGAGTTTTAATAGTCTCTGAGGTGTACGGAGTTCGATTCCTAGCAAAAAAAGGTTGTCATAGTAATTTTAACTTATGACTCGATTGTGTTACTTAATTGGTTACGCGACGATACATATGCTCGGGTCAGTCGCCGCCACTAGAAATTAGGTTCTTCAGCATCATCACATCACATCACCAGCTCATTTTATGTCCCCACTGCTGGGGCACGAGCCTTCCCTATGGATGGATAGGGAGAACGGGCCATAAACAACCAGGCGGGCCCAGTGCGGATTGGTTGTTGTTAACGACTGCTAATGCAGCCGGGACCAACAGCTTTACGTGCCTTCTGAAGATCAGAGGAGCTTGAGATGATAATATTGTAATTTGGTCACCCATCCGATGACCGGCCGTTGCGAAAGTTGCTTAACCTTAACAATCGCAGACCAGGAGCCTTTACCACTGTGAAATTAGGTTGAACTGATTTGATTGTAAAGTCTAATTTCGAAAAATTTTCGACATATCAAAAGGACCTTAAAATACTTCGGTCAACGACCCCTTTGTTTGATTGATCCATTGTTCTAGACGCGACAGAGACACATTATGATTGGGGTTGAATTAATTAGTTTTTGTACACGTTAATTGATACTTATGTGTAAAATGAAATTGTTTTTTTATATGGCTGTGTATACTGATAAATTGAACTGTGAATTTGAATAAAACTGTAAAGTTTTTTCGATATTTTAATAAAATTAGTAACTTTTTTTTATTAAAAAAAACAACAGTGATACGTAACACAAAGATAGGTACAGGTAGTGTGTTATATACAGTTTTTCAATGTGTGCTAACGTTGTTTAGACACCTAGAAATATCTTATATCAAAACAAACTAAATATTCGGGAATGCAAAAAAAAAACCAACTTCAAAAAAACAGGAAACTTAAAAAAGTAAAAACAGCTCTAAAAAGCAATAAATAATATTTAAATCATATTATTAATTACCTAGATACGCATGTCAGTTTTAAAAAATGTCTATTGAAGTCGGGTGGTTGGTGGTCGGCTGGGGGACAATTTTGTTTCATTTAAACTTTTATAGTTGTGCCATTATTTTCACTTTTTTATTGTAAAAGCCCCACCCGACTTCAGTAGACATTTTTTAAAACTGACATGCGTATCTAGGTAATTAATAATATGATTTAAATATTATTTATTGCTTTTTAGAGCTGTTTTTACTTTTTTAAGTTTCCTGTTTTTTTGAAGTTGGTTTTTTTTTGTAAAAAAATATTTTATTTTACGATTTTTAGTGATGGGTAGACGTAGACCTAACAAAGATGCTTCTCGGATGAGGAAACGATGGCCTAGTAGGTAGTGGTATTCCTATGTAAAACTTCAATCTTAATTAGGTATTATTTTTATACGAACTAAACATTATGGCATATTGAACCGTATGAAGTAAGCCCAACAAAAGGTAACTGCTGTAAATCGTTGAGGAATTTCCTCGACTGTCTATGGTCTCCATCATCAGACCTGAAATGGCACTTATAACCCATATGGGTGCAAAGTTCTTATCAATAGAAATGAATTAAGACTAAACACAAGGTAGCTACTGTAAAACGTTGAGGAGTTCCCTTGACTGTCCTTCGTCTTCATTATCAGACCTCTAATGGCAGTCACAACCCATCTAGGTGTAAAGTTCTCATCAATACAAATTAATCAAGCCCAAACACCATGTAATTGCTGTAAATCGTTGAGGAGTTCCCTTGACTGTCTTTCGGCTCCATCATCAGATCGACTCCAGATCTTCATTAAGTAGTAGTGCTTTAAAATACTTAATGAAAACATTAACAAACACACTAGTCGCCCCTACAATTTTCGAAAGTTCCCCTCGATTTCTCTGGGATGCCATCATCAGATCCTGTTTTCCTTATCATGGTACCACCCTTGGGATATCTCCTTTCCAACAAAAAAAGAATCATCAAAATCGGTTCATAAACGACGAAGTTATCCGCGAACACACATAAAAAAAAAACATATATACGAGTCGAATTGAAGTCCTCCTTTTTTGAAGTCGGTTAAAAATAAAGTGTTATAGTCTTATTTACTGTCCCAATGCTGGGCAAAGGCCGCCATCATTAATCATTACACCATGTAATGGGTATTGGCTTAATAACCGCGCTTGCCATATACGGGTTGATGATCACAAACCCGGGCTAAAAAAATCCGAAACAAGTCAAGTCGGCAAAGGCCTGACTTGAGAATTGAACCTTTGACTTTTGCCTCTCGGTCTTTGAGCCGTTCAACTACAAAAAGTAAATAAAAAATGAACAAGGTACAACAAAAATAAGTTAAAAATGTATTACTTACAAAAAAATGTTTGGAATCCCAGTATGCGGCGACTCAATCTCACTCGACTCACAGGTAAACAACATTTTTGTAAAACGCTCTTTTTTAATCCAATTACGCAAACTATCATTGCCTTAAAGGGTTAATCGGGGATTTGGTTAAAGAGTGTATAAATGCATAGTATATGTACCTACTTACAGCAAACATCTATTGTAACACCTTTTAAAATTACATGAGTACCATAAACAAAAATTCAAATAATGATTGTTATTTTTGATGTGTAACATCTTTCCGCTCGCCTATATATACAATTTGTGGGAGTGATTTCATAAAAAAGGGACGGAATTAGGGACGTAACAGTGTGATCCGTAACAGTGAGATCGGCTCGCCTTCAATATATACAATAATTTGTGGAAGTGATTTCGTAGAAATGTGATCGTAACAGGGTGATACTGCCGCACAATTTATGAACGCAGTAAGTACAACTTATTGTGTTTGTGATTGTGATATTTGAGGTGCTGACATTACGATCTATTTTCTCGAAACTTGCGCGGCAGGATAGGATACGGTTTACAAATCATAAAGAGAATGCTGCAGAGAGAAAACTGCAAACTGCGTAATGTTCATTTCCTAAAATAAGTATGATGTATCATAACATGTATCATAACAAGTGTTTTTAAATAAATTTACTTTACTTTACTTTACTTACTTTGTAAAAAAATATACGGAGTCGGAAGCGAGCGCAAATTTAAAATCGATAGAAAAAGACATAATAATTATTATTTTAAGAGACTTATTGTGTTATCATTTTGATATGGCAAATGTCTTCTAATGAGTATTTACTTTGTAATAAAAATATACGTCACTATTAAATCTATATTCTATTTTATATTGTAATATAGATTTCAACCATTTCGTGTGTAATAGACTTTTAAACTATATTAATAAATATTTACTAATGAATATGATATGTCTCAATAAAGTGCAGATCATTGATAATTTTCAGAGTATAATGTTAAAATTGCTTAATGCTTAAAAATACTAAGGTGAGATGTCAAATGTTACACATCATGCGACTACTGTAAGACTCGTAATTTTTTAATTTCCGCACCGGAAACTAAGAAAGTTAAAAAAATTAAGCTGAACACGAAGATATAGGTGACAGACGCAATTTGCCTTATCGACCCGTGTACCAACTTTCATACTCTTACCCTAAAAACAAAAGGGCACGCGAAAGAAAACTTTAAAACCCAAACAATAAAGCACGTTTCCATTTGACAGCTGTCACATCAAACGTCACTTTTCGCGCCAAATGTTATTACAAAGCTAATGTTTTGAGTGACACACAACTTTCTTTTTCACGCAATAAGGTAGGTAATTGAATGACTGTATTTGAGGCCGTGTGTCGTTATGTGGCCGAGTTAAGGATTCCCCTTCAGTGGGCATTGTAAACAAAACGCCTATTATAATGGGACAACGTTGCGTTTCGATAGTGATGTGACATGAGATATTGTGGTCGATAGATTTTGCGTGTGATCTGTTTTTTTTTTCAAAGAAATGGCTGTTGGTTGCCTATTGCCTTTATGGCGTAACCGAACTTTTATGAGCGACGAGAAACTAAAGGTTCCTTGGTGGTAGCCGTGGTGATCGAACTTTCTCAAGAGGGTTTCTAGAAGGGATGGCATCACCCAAGCGTATCCCCGTCCCCTACTATATTCTCCAGGACGTTCGGATCGGAATCGTAGATTCAATTGCGTACGTAATGAAGTGGATTAGAAAATAACGTTGTTATTAAAGTATTGTTGATGTCTATGTAATTTAATTAATAGTTTATTTTTTTATTATAACGTTAAGTATTGTATGTTCTAAACGGGTAAAACTGTTGCTTATTTGATATTTTTATAAGAACATAATTATGTAATATATTGCATTCTATTACGAGTATATTACCTAGATGATTTTATTTTTAAACGTTGGTGTTTCTATGCTTGCGTGAGTGTACCGCAAAGCAGCGTTGCTTTGCATAACTGTGTCCTAGTCTTAGAGCATTAGATTTAGTGAAATTACAGGGCACAACAGAAATGAGCTTTGGGGGGTCAATAACGCGTTCGTAAGCATCTATAAGCTATGGTGACCGCTTTACAATAGAAAGGCCGTCGTAATGCATATACTCGTTTGACGGCTAGGCATCATTAAAAAAAATATTTTGTTAATGTTAAACTTAACGCCGAAAATCTGATGTTCAAGTGCAAAGTTTACACACAAAGTTCAATATAAGTCAGCAATTCAGCACATTCTGACGGCTCGCCTTTGAGTGCGTACGGCACATGGCTGGTAAACTTTACAAGATAATAATGCAGTAACGCGTTCTTGAACTAAGTCTTGTTACCTGGGTAAAGTTAACAGGGATACGTTGCGTTATGTAATAGTTAAACTGTAGGATTTGCGGAGTCAATTCCATAAGTTTTGAGTTAACTATCGTTCGAGATGGAATTTGGTTCAACCTGCAAGAAAACTTTGTGTATTTTATAGTTTGTGAGATTTGATGATACGTCGATTAGTGAGTGATAGGATAGGTATTTCCCAAAGATGCAAATTCAGACTAAAAATTCAAAATTAAATAAGATAGACAAAAAAAAACATTTATTTACCCACTACAAATTCTATCTTTTAAAAACAATATGATAATAAAACAGTAGATAACCAGGTGAGAGACTCACTATGCAATACAATAATAGGAAATATTTTATTTTTATCACCTCCACTTTAGTCATCACTTAATTCTACCTACCATGTCTTTTCTGCACCACCCTATGGTTGAATGGTAGAAAATGTATTAGGTATTAAATTCGCCATGTAATTTATGCTACAAAAGTTAAAAATAAATAATAAATAAACATAAAAATACAAATTTATCGACATCGATAAATCTGCGTTCATCACTACAACCGAAAAAATTGTGTAACTCGAGCCGCGTCGCCGATGATATATGAATGTGTTATTTGATTGTCGCCTACCAATAATTGCTGGGGTGTGACGAACGCGCGGACAAAGCCGCCACTGTGTAGATTCGATCTATGCCTTCCCTGTTCCCTGTTATGAAATTGCGCAAGTGCGTTATCGATTAGAACAGTGATGGGCAATGGCTGTAGCTGAAGTGATTTTTATTTTATAAGTCAATAAAGTTTTCGTTTTCTTCTCCCGTCTCTATGAAAGGCAAAGGGATCTAGCCCATACAGCCAAGTCTTCACTTTTATCTTGTGATCAATGAGGGTCATTGTAGAGTTGTGATTATTGCATAATGATAAGTGATTGGTTAATGAGGGATAATATTTCCTTTCATAATTATAATATTAAGTAAGGATGTGGTTGTGAACCTCACGCGGACTGTTTTGAGGTTAAAGAATTTTATTTAACTCATAAGAAATTTACATTTCACTTACTGAGCTAAAACATGCACTTAATCTAGTAAAATTTTATGTCTCGGCGAGCAAAAATGTACTTAAACAAATAACTAAAAGCTTAAATTTTAACTTAATTTTTATTTTGTCATGGTGTTGGTTGCCATCTGTAACTGATACTAGTAGTTATGCAAACAAAACAAAACAATCAACTTAAATCTATCATAGCATAACATAATTTATGTAGCTAAACAATTTTTTTTTTTTTTTTAGTAGTCAATATTGCTAGTTATGTAGGTTTTTAATCTTTTCTTGAATATTGCTAAGCTGACTATGTCTTTAATATCTTTTGCCAAAATTTAATAGTTTCATAGCACTGTTTTGTTTAATTTGCCACCATTTATGCACGTTAACGTACACTAAACGGTTAGGTAAACATACACCTTAAACTACACATATTTTTTTTTAAACCGCAAAATCTAACAATTTCAAGCGAAGTCACGCGAAGTCTACACATACACAGACAATATACATAATTTGTAGAAAAGGTCCATCAATGAGGGCGGACGCAAAAATTGTGAAAAACAAAAGGAGAATACCGGATTCAATCAATTGTATGTTTTCTCGTCATAAATTATAATAAATGTTTAATAAATCTTAACCAAACAAAAATATTTTTTGACCGAAATGGTTTTAGGTAGTGGAAGACAGGTTTTTACTACTGGTAACCAAAGTTATTCAATAATATTGAGTCTACTAAGTAATGTCGAGTAATTCTATTACAAACATTATTTTTAAACTCACTTACATAAGTGAAATATCATAATTATACTTACTAAAAAGACATAGAACCACGCAAATATAAGTCCTTTCTAGTTATCACTTAAATTGTAGTTTACGAAAAACTATGTTCCCACTACTTAAAAATAATTAAATCTAACAGCGTACAATAATTTTAGCTTCACGTCACCCCTAAGAGCCCTACGCGAATTAAAATCCGACAAATCGAATAATATAATATATTAATGTTTATTGTAAATACAGTTATGAATAATATATTGCGTTTCACCCTTCTGCCATGTGTGATATTAAAATTGGACAGCGTTTCGGTTTGCTCTTTGAGAGGGGAGAATATTATGAGTTGCGCGCAAATGATAACACTGCACTGCACACCACAAAGAGAAAAAGTTCGATAGAGTTTTAGACATAAAGCTGTTTTGGGGTCATTTTAAAATCTCACAAATTATCATTTAAAAAAATACAACGATATGACTTCGTGGGAAAGTGAAGCGTGATGATAAGAAAGAAATAATTATCATCCTTCATTTATTTACAATCATTAATTATCATGCATAAATCACCTCAAATCTAACCATCGTTATCTATTCAGTTTCATTACTAGGAAATTAAAGATTTGGCTGTATGAGCTCGTTGCCTTTGCCTTTCCTAAATCAAAAGTAAGAGAACCAAAAATGCACACTATTATACTCAGAATCTCAGAATAATAACTTGTTCGGAGTTTCACCCGAGTTCTTTCCGTAATAACACGTGTTGTGAGACTCCATTTTAATTTCTATCTACCGTACAATTTAAAAAACACTTGAAATTGGCTAAATGCTAAACGCGAAGCCATTAATTAAGATATAATAATAATAATAATAATAACTTGTTCTGAGCTCAGAATAATAAGTAAAGTTAAAGAAACCGGACTAAAATAGCAAAGGTGTCACCAGATTTGTGACGTCATATTTGAGGTAATGTAGTGAGTGACTTTAGAACTCAAGTTTTTTTGATCACCGATTATCTGATGACCGTTTGACATAACAATACAAAGAATAAAAACTAAGTGTCAACCATTTGTCGCACTCCAACCTCCTTTTCTAGCTATAAGATAGAACGGAACTAAACATAGTTGCACGAGTTTTATTTTAGCCATCCTTCTATAGCTTTAGTTATTGTTCTGAGTTATTATATATACCTATCATACCTATCTACCATATTGTAATGTAAACACCATGAAGCTGTAAAACTTACCAAAACTCTTTAATTATTGATGTTTCATCATCATCATCATCATCTCAGCCAAAAGACGTCCACTGCTGGACAAAGGCCTCCCCCAAGGATATGAGGGGTATTGATGTTTAAGGTCTTTGCAATATTTTTTTCAAAATCGTAATTAAACTTAAATAACCACATTTTAGCATAATTATACCTACATATTATTATGCATATTTACCATACTTATTTTGAGTAGCCGCGGATCCCACTCAGTGGCGTGCACTTGGAGAGGCCTATGTCCAGCAGTGGACTAGTATAAGCTGATAATGATGATGAACCATAATTTAAAAACCGGCCAAGTGCGTGTCGGGCCACGCGCAGTATAGGGTTCCGTAGCCCATCGCAATGATGCGGATCCGGATGCGGATACTACCATACCGGTATCACACACCTGACAACGTTATTTATGTAATTCCCAATGAGGAATTTGTACTGCGCCAAGTACATTTTATATGTTGGTCGACTGTTACTCGTAAACTTGTAAAGCCTACTTAGCTGTGATAGTTTTCTTTTTAATTTCGTCATATATACAACTACCGTAAATTTTTTTCACGTACCTATCCAAAAACAACCATTTGGCTGGCAGGGGGGGGACACTTGACTCTTAACAAAATTTTGCACTTTAAAGCTTAATAGTTCACAAACGGATGCCTCAATCAAAAAACTGTTTCCACAAACCTAGCAATACTCTTGAAATTGCTATCCAACGACACCCCACACTATGGGGTAGAAAAGAAGAAAAAAATTAAATATTTTTCAAAATTTTACTTCACCACTTTTTCGGTTTGATTAATATATTTATTTATTTATATCCATGCCAAATTACAGCTTTCTAGTACTAACCCCCTTATTCATAAAAACTATTTGAGCATTATTTAGTTAAATATTGTTTTGTCAACGTCACACAAACGTCATTTTGAATTTGAAAAAAAGAGACAAAACAATGATTAACTAAATAATGCTCAAATAGTTTTTATGAATAAAGGGGTAAGAGTCTATAAGCTAGGCTGGGGTCGGACAGACAGTCATACGAACATTGCGAAACTATAAGAGTTTCTTGTTGACTACGAAACCCTAAAAATGAGATTTTCTAAATCCTCTTTCAAGAGCGAGTGAGGCTATACAATTGCCTTCTTTTGTTTCAGAGTGTCTTCAAGGCGGTACTTACGTATCTATCTGCCCTTCGATCAATTATTTACTAGCTACTCAGTTGTTCTTAAACCAGACACAATAGAAATTCAATTGTTCTATGGCGCTGCGCTGAGCTGATGAGCAGTGGTACACTGCGAGTTGTGCATTTAGTGCAACGAGAAGTGAGCGAGCTTACAGCTCCGGTGACCTATCTGGATATTAGGTAGTGGACTATACGTGTCCACGGGGCGACTAGCTTGATACTACTAGTACTAGATACTAGTCTTAAAAGTACTGGATGAAGGATGCGTACCGGCGTGTTCTGATCCGGCGTTATGACCTGACGTAGATGGTCCCTTGCGCTTGCGTAAGGATGTCTGACACCTACTTTGTAACCGGAAGGTTGGTAGGGGGTGTCAGTATAAACTTTAAAGTAGTGTATAGCAGGGTTGTTCTATGGCGCTGTGGTTACATTGGGCGTCCAAGTATCTACATAAAGTATCCGAAACAAAAATTCATGTCGAAAGTGGTCCTGTTTGCACATACCAATGCATCAACAACTTCAGCTTACTGTGAACCTTAACTCTTACAAAATAAAGATTAAATTATGGCTGCAAAATTTTTGTATATACTAAGATATTCACTTTCATCGCCACATACGTCATTGTGGCTCCTTAGGCCCCAAAGTCGCCTACCGTATTTCAAGCGCTCATCGGGTTCTAGTACCAACATAATAAAACTAATAATAAGCCATAATACTATATGGCTATTAAAATATACAATAAAAAACCATCCAATATAAAAACAGAAACTACATTTACTCTTTTCAGTAAAAACTTATAAAATGCTACTATACGCTTGATGAGTTTTTTTGCTGATAAAACTTAAATTGTTTAGTTTGGCGTACCTACTCTGGTTAAATTAAGTAAATTGTGAAATTGCCTTATGTTATCGTTATTATACCACTACATATGCTTGTAAACAATATTGCAGTGCCTGTAATAGGTAATTAAGTTGTTAGCACTAAATACTAACATTGGTAAGACCTTCTTGTACACTTAATTGCAATAAATCACTTTGACTTTGACTTTAATTAATCGAAGTATCTGCGTTTTCTACTAATACAATTGTCAGCATCGTCACCGATTTACATAATCCAATAGATATATATGTAATGCTTCCTGGCCCAAATTTTGCAGCGGTTTGCCTGCGCGATATTAGTGCCAGGTACGGAGGAATTTACATATACTGGTATATGCTTTATCGGTGTGCCGGCACATATATTTGCGGCACGACTACACGCCTAAAATACTATGACAGGCATATATCATGTTTGCGTGGTACTATTTCGGGTGAGTGCTATTTTCATTTTCAGTAAGTATATTATTGTTGCGGTTCTACGAGTATGTAAGGTCCCTGTGTGGTGCCGGGGATAAAGAATTGCACCACCCCATCTCTACCCGTGGGTGTCGTAAAAGCCGAATAAGGGACTATTCCAGAGGATGGGCAGCAGCATCTCTCTGAGGTTAAGTCTCAACTTACTGCGATCGCTAACCAGCCTGCCAAGCGTGGCGATTACGGCAAATACCCCTCATATCCTTGCGGGAGGCCTTTGTCCAGCAGTGGACGTCTTTTGGCTGAGATGAGTATGTAAGGACTATAGAGAATAATGTTATTCTATAGAGCAAATGCCAAAGCGCTCGATTGGATATCCGGAGGTTCTTGGTTCAGTTCCTGGGTCGGGTTGTGTACGAATTTTTATTAGTTCAAAACGCATCAAATGTTGCTATGACTTGATGAAAAATATATGATAAGTTGCCGGTAGAGTTGAAAAAGGTACTTAAAAGGAAATTTTGAAAGTACGGCCTATACAAAAAGCCTTTTATAATTTAAACGAATACTGTGCTGATGAATAGGTATCTTTATATATATAAATCTTCTGTGCGTGTTGGACGGCTGGACCGATTTGGATGAAATTTTCTGTGTGTGTTCAAGAGGATTCGAGAATTAAATGTTTTATATAATTTTTAACGCAAATGTTGCGAACAAATTACAAAAACACAAATGTTGAAAAAATTTCCACGAGCAGAATTTGAACCTGAACTCTTCTGACATACCGGGTCAGGGGTGCTCTCCCAATTGCACCAAGCCAATTGGTCAAGCAGCGTACTATTGATATGGTGTATTGTCGATGCAGCGTACCATCGATATGGTGTACTGTCGATGTAGCGTACCATCGATACAGTGTACTTTCAGTGAACGTTTTCGATACAGCGACCGTCGATGTTGTGACTGTCGATTTCGTGAACTAGACCCGCTATAGGGGTCCATCATGAGATACGGGTGTTCTTAAGCGGACGAATGATTTGTTTGTTTTGTTGTCATGGAAACTGTCAAATCGGTACGAAGTCCACCGGTCAGCTAATTTACTTATAAAAAAAATGTACGTCTGAAATGGATAAACTGCTAATACAATACATATTTGAACCGCCTCTGTGGTCTAGTGGCTAAGACCACCGGTTTAGACCCAGAGGTTTCGGGTTCGATTCCCAGCGGGGGGTACATGTTTGTATACTCTATATATGTCTCTATAATATGTCGCTATAACATCAATGTTTGTAACATTGTTGTGTTCCGGCAGCTAAAGATAAGATAGCCAGTGCCTGACTAGTTGAGGTTCCTGGGTGAAGTGCGCTTCCATGATTAGCCTTATCATCACTTTACATTAGGTGAGATCAAGGCACTGAGCTTACCCGTAAAATATTAAACAAAAAAAAACCTCTGCTCTAACTCAATGTTCGCAACCAGTTTTCGTTGCCAAAGATCCACAAGAATTTAATTGAAAATAATATAATAGTTCATCATCATCATCATCATCAGCCTATATTAGTCCACTGCTGTACATAGGCCTCTCCGAGAGCACGCCACCGAGCACGATCGGCGGCTACTCTAAAATTAGTTGGTGACTCTTAATTTAGAAAGAAATAAAGAAAAAACAATGTCCATTACTAGTGCTACTACTTACTAATCAGACATTCACATGTAATATTAGAAAACACAAATGTTGAATAAATTTCCACGAGCAGGATTTGAACCCGCACCCTTCTGAAGGGTACAATAAAGTTCAGAAGGGTGCGGGTTCAAATCCTGCTCGTGGAATTTTTTTCAACATTTGTGTTTTTGTAATTTGTTCGCAACAAAATTTGCGTTAAAAATTATATAAACATTTTATGTAATATATGCTTTTAAATATATAGGTAAACACATAATATATTTAAACCTTAAATTTTTTAAAGTAAACTAGGTAATTTAAAAAAACGGGCCGAAATCCTCCTTACGTTCAGAATCAAAGTAAGTAAGCTCACGGTAACAGTACAATTTGAACACCAGTTCAACGAACTACAGAATGCGCACATTAGGTAATTGCAGATGCAGCACAAAAGAATTGTTAATTGTATCCAATGCGTCGGTTGTGGTGGAAGCCATGAGAGGTAGCGGGCAGACAAGACCGGAGATAAATCAATCGTCTCCCAACACTGCAGCGCTATTCTCTAAGCAAATCAGCGTCAAACTTGACGTTTAACTCGCTCATAACTGGCAAACGAATTTCAACCTACTTTTGAATAGTAATAAAGTCTACATTAGTTTGCAAGTTATGAGCGAGTTTAATGTCGAGATCGACGTTGTTTTGCTTAGAGAATAGCACTGCTGGTCTTAGACGCAGTGGTCCAGGGTGCCTAGGTGCGAGTTCATTCGTCATTCGATCACGTTAAAGAAAACGAGAATTTGTATGGCAACATTTTAATTGTTCTCGTATGTCGCCAGGTGGCGCTGCTTCAATGCCATACTAATTTTCGTTTTCGTAAACGTAATCGAATGAATACAGATAGTTAACAAAACTCACGCTAGGCACCCTGGTGTCGATTCCCCGAGGGAGTACACACGGCGGCAGATGAACCTACCCAAAACTGTCAAATTTCTACAATCAATTTTGAATTTTATGGTTTGGATATAAGGATCAATATTCATTGGAGAAATTTGACAGATTTGGGTAGGTTGATCTGCCGCCGACTGTACATGTTACTCGGTTTGGTTATTGGTAGGGTTTGTTTTAATCTACTTAGTCAGACAGAGTGTTATAACACATCTAAAAATGTTACTAGTCGAAAAGAGGGTAAAAGTATACAATGATATTGAATAACTTTTGTCTAAAAACTTTTCCTTAAAAATGGATTATTTTATATCAACAGCTTTTTTAAGATTTCAAAAGAAATTACACTGTGGTAGCCCTGGCGGTCACAAAAAAAAACAAATTAAAAGTTATTATTATCGGATACATTAGTCCAATTAATTATGGAGAGAAAACTCGACTCTTTACAATGCCCGTACATTGATATTAGAGGTAAACCTATTTGAACCTAACGTCAGAACCTACGTCAAAACCGTAGCCTACTAGATTTTTGTAGACCAATCAAATGTAAATAATAAAAAAAAACAAAAAAAAAAATTAAAAGAAAATAAAAAGTTAAAAAAAACAAAAACGTTATTCATTATTATGTATACTTTAACCTTCTTTCGGCTTAGTACCCCCGTTCCAACTAACGTTGTATAGATGTACCCTAAATGATACTTTTAAAGTTTCATTTACAACAACACACAAACGCCAGGTCGGTTTAAATGGGTTAAGTCCGCCTGGCTTGATAACACCATCTTATCTAAATATGTTGTCATAAAAGATAACCATTGCCTCAGTAGGTGACGATTCCGGGTGAAACGCCCTTCAAATTGAGATGAAAGCCAAGTGACATTACATACTACTTTACTTACCAGAACAGCTAGTTTGTGCTGGTATTTTACTTAAGTATTTAAGCAAGTTGATGTGTAGGAAGACATACCTGTAACAAATAAATTATTTTTATAATATATTATCATATTTATCACTCAACTTTCGCGTTCAAAGCTCAAACCTTCAAACCAATCATAAACCAATTTAAATTAAACTTTCTGCGATTAATAAGTAGTCTACAATGGAAAATTTCATATATACACATACATAGTAAACGTAGTGTAGGACGTCCTCCGGCCAGGTGGGATGATGACCTGCGAAAGACTGCAGGCAGATGCTGGATGCGTCAAGCTGAGGACAGGGCGCTATGGCGCTCATTAGGGGAGGCCTATATTCAGCAGTAGACTAAGATAGTATGATGATGATGACGATGATGATGACGACACATAAATACATAAATACATACATAGCTACATACTTATACATACATACATACATACATACATCATACATACAAACAAAAATACATATTCTCACGTCCTTCTCCTAAATGGGGTAGACAAAGTATCGAAATCACCAATTTTTAGTAAACTCGCCATTAAGTGACCCGACGCCACATTTAGCATAAACAAAGTAGTGTTCCGAGGTTGTTTTTGAAGAGTTTGCTAATTGCCTCGAACGGCATTTTCAGCTTCACCGGGCTTGTTTGGGGGCGGCGAGAAGTTTTAAATTCTCAAGCCGTGTGAAACGAATCACCTTCGGAGGTTTTCTAGAGGGAACGCCATCACGCACTAGTGCGTGTCCCCGTGACCTACTAGATTCTCCGAAGGGCTCGGATTGGATCGGGGAGTGGAACAACCCGAGGGCGCCTCTAAAGGCTCGGACCTCGGCTCGGGTTGACCGGGCCGAGGTGGTGGAGAGAAGAGTTTATTTATTTATTTATTACTAGTGGCCGCTCGCGGTTTTACCCGCGTGGTTCCCGGCTTCACCCACGTGGTTCCCGTTTCCGTGGGAATATCTGGATAAAAAGTATCCTATGTGTTATTCCCTGTTATAAACTATCTGTATGCCGAATTCCATCCAAATCCATTCAGTAGTTTTTACGTGAAAGAGTAATAAACATCCATACTTACAAACTTTCACGTTCATAATATTAGTAGGATTTGGACAGTCAACGAAAACATATACTAGCAAAAACAACGATACTGTTACAGACATAAGACTTATCTAAACATAGTTTTCAATTAAAGACAGCCACGGCATGCGTTGTGGACTTATTAAAACACTAGCTGTGCTCGCGACTTCGTCCGCGTGGAATAGTGATTTCGGCAGCATTTTTAATTTTTTAGGCTCTTGTTCCCGTTTTTGCAACATTTTTCACTGATGCTTCGCTCCTATTGGTCGCAGCGAGATGTTATATAGCCTAAAGCCTTCCTCGATAAATGGACTATCCAACACGAAAAGAATTTTTCAATTCGAACCAGTAGTTCCTGAGATTAGCGCGTTCAAACAAACAAACTCTTCAGCTTTATAATATTAATATAGATTAATAAAACTAATCTAATTAATTTAAAATCTAATAAAATATTAATTACAGTGAAACTATAGATACTAAAGATACTAAATGAAGTTCGCGTGACGACTAAAAACTTGACATTTTCCTTGTATTTACGTGCATTATGCATTAAATTCCGAGGTGGAATAGATACCATCAGCGATGGGTTGCAGCCGACCGCCTGATGTGGGAGCATCTTGGAACCCTTATCCCTTAGTCGGCTCTTACGACATGCACTTGGAGTTAGCCAGCTGATACATTTACGCGTCAGATCTTGTCTAATCCGCTACATCTTATAACTTGTCACCAAACAACACGAGTTTACGTTAAACCAACAGATCAGACTCATCATATCTTCTGTAAAGTGCTAAATATAACTAAGTAACACCCACGCAAATAACAATGACTCATTCAGGAAGAGATTTGTTAGTAAAGTGATGGATATAAGTTTTAACGGGATTTTTGTAGTTAGCGTTTCTTTCACATTGAGCTATTATTACTATAGCTCAACTCAATGCTCTTTCACAAAAAATGGAGACTGCAGAAGCTAAGCTTCTTACAAACGCGCTCGAAAACCTCTCACCATCATCATCAGCTCATTTATCATATTCTTTTTTCTTTCTTAATACAACTTCCTCCAACAGTATCGGAGCCTGTTTTTGCAATACACTTTCATACTAGTTCTCGCTTTTATTCCTTTCTCACATTTATTCCTTATTTACCTTTAGCGGCGTTGTACACTTTTTTTGTAATGGGTAAAAAATGTTAAACTCGCGTCAGTACACGTGACCGTCAGGACACGTGGCCTGATCGAAAATTCGTAAGACGGATGACAGCCGGCGCGGTGTAGGAGAGGAAGTATTTCCCTCTCTTTCTACGGCGCGGCGAAAATGTATGCCTGCTGTTTCGTTTAGGCGGCGCAGGGCGCTTGCGCGAATGTTCGAGTGCTTTTTAATGTAATATAAATTGTCATGTTTGTGTACGACGATAGCGCAATAAATAAATATTGTATTCTACCACATAAATGATAGTACTTTTATACTGATAATTGAAGCAATTCGTGCAAAATTATTCCCTAACCATTCCAAAATATCAAAAATGCACAACCTTAATATCAAGTTTTCACTTCTGCCGGCACTCCCGGAGTGCAACCCGTCGTTTTTTTTTATAAATACGAGTACTTAGAAAGCAAATGAGCCGCTCTACCTGATTTTAACCAGAAGCGGAGTCCAGCTAATGGAGCAGGATTGTGCCTCCTAGCCGTCCTCAGTCCTTACCTTGCCGACCTGCAAGACGCTTTTTCTCTCCTCGTTTAAAGGTCTCCATGTTAAAGCAAGGAGGGAATACGTCTGCTGGAAGAGCATTCCACCTTTTAATTATCATTTATTTACTAACCATATTTTTTTTAATTCGATGCCTGTGGTCTTTTATTTTATGACACCGAAGACCAGCACGCGTGGTCCTATGAAGGAAGAAGGATACGGGAAAAGCTAGAATCACGGAGAATCAACAGAAATATAAAAAAATGGTCATCCATCTTTTCCCCAACCATTTCGAAAGTCGCTTAGCATTCACGATCGTCACCCCTAACCGTAAGTTGAGTTGTTCACCACGAACTTACCGCTGAGCTCTCAAACTCACTTTTAAACCGTTGTAATACATTCTGGCTAAATTATTGAAGCATTACCTCCCTCGGCGACTTAAGCCAGCGCAAGAAGGAACCATATCATATCACTTACAGACCATCAAAATGTTATCTGCATGTATAATTTGATAACCAGAGATTTCAGTTAACTTGGGACGGAATGTACGGGGTCAAATTGCGACCGATGCCACTTAGAGATCGTGTAAACTTAAAATAAACGCCCCTCCACTGTGTTTAAGCTCACATATAGTAGATTGTAATGTGCCTTACCTAAGCCTATACAGCACACACACACACACACACACACATATTTGTCTTCGTCATTGGTAGGTCAGGTCATCGGCCCGAACGATATAATCGCCCGGTTTTAAAGACCAACCAGTGCAAAAATGATGCGGATGCAAGAAGGAGCTGATGTGTCATATATGATGTCTCTCTTCGCCATACTCGCTAAATGAGTCACGAGTCTTTCCAAGGATAGAAACACCACAGGAAGAATGTACCATATGCCACCACGCGGTCCCAATCCGGATGTGGTGGTTATCAACGACTGCTAATGCTACCGGTACTAACGGTTTTACGTACCTTCCGAAGCACGGATATGCTAATGCGATGTTCTGTGTTGTGTCTTTTTATATTATTCCTTTATTGAATACACACTTGACCTACCACAAACTGTCACCTCAATAGACTTTTAACTGTATGCCTTAAGCATATGGTTGAAAATGTATTGCAGAAATTTGACAGTTTTGGATAGGTTGACATTGACATAGAAATTACACTTGATTTGCACACTATAAAATACTAGCGGCCGCTCGCGGTTTCACCCGCGTGGTTCCCGTTCCCGTGGGAATATCGGGATAAAAAATATCCTATGTTTTAATCCAGGTTATAAACTATCTGTATGCCGAATTTATAAATAATTAATATAATATATAATATATAATATAGAATATTATAAATGCGAAAGCATTTATAATATTAGTGTGATATATTATACAAGCTTTACTTGTACGTTAGCTTTAAAACGCCAGCGTTTGCGTCCATCCCACAGTGCCGTGTGTTTCCAAAGTTCGGTAAACTTGCGTCTGTCCCCTGGGTCCACCCGCTCCCGGGCTCCCGGGTTAATCATATTATGTGCGGGCCAGATGTATCTTTACACTAGAATCTGGTCAATTAGACCATCCACCAGGACCACGGTATAATTTACCGTACACACTTAGAGCCTTACAAATAAACCAAGAATAAGGTCGAAATTCCTCGTTTTGTTCCCGTCATGTAGATGACATTTCAAATTAGAGTAAAAAAGACAAAATACGGAATAACTATTCAAAACTATTCTCTGTTTATTAGTTTTCTTTTTATGCTTTATGGAAACATACAGCACATAATAACTCAAATTACAGTACACAAAATAACACAAAGGCTAAGTTAAAAGCTGAGTTCCTACCAAAAATTTTACAAACTGAGTTTACCCACAACTTTTGAGAAAAAAAAGACATGGACAATAAAATAAATGTTACACATGCAGGTAAATTAAAAAAATATAAAAAAAACGACGGGTTGCACTCCGGGAGTGCCGGCAGAAGTGAAAACTTGAATATTAACGTTGTGCATTTTTGATATTTTGGAATGGTTAGGGAATAATTTTGCACGAATTGCTTCAATTATCAGTATAAAAGTACTATCATTTATGTGGTAGAATACAATATTTATTTATTGCGCTATCGTACACAAACATGACAATTTATATTACATTAAAAAGCATTCGAACATTCGCGCAAGCGCCCTGCGCCGCCTAAACGAAACAGCAGGCATACATTTTCGCCGCGCCGTAGAAAGAGAGGGAAATACTTTCTCTCCTACGCCGCGCCGGCTGTCATCCGTCTTACGAATTTTCGATCAGGCCACGTGTCATGACGGTCACGTGTCCTGACGCGAATTTAACATTTTTTACCCATTACAAAAAAAGTGTACAACGCCGCTAAATAAGTTTTCACTTCAAAAAAAAATAACTTTACATTTTATTGAGTTTTTGTAACTCAGAAATGACGTATTAAAGACATCCAAATTTAGTAAGACCCAAATACACAAATCGATGTCTAAAGTTAGGCAATGCTCAAAACAGATGTTCACACTTTACAGCTACCTAATATTATTTAGACAGAGACACAAATTTTAAACAAGTATTAAATTAAATTAAAATAAATTAAATTAAATATTAGACAACATCACATACATTGTTCTGATCCCAAGGTAAGTAGCTAAAGCACTCGTTTTATGGAAAACAGAAACAACGACGGTACCACAACTACCCAGACCCGACACAATATCGAAAAGTTCGTTTTCGACATTGACCCGACCGGGAATCGAACCCGGGACCTCAGAGTTAGCGCTGCCCAAAGTCCGGCGTGCAAGCCACTCGGCTACGGAGGTCGTCGATATTAGCCGTTGTTTAATTTTAAACACTGTATTGTAGTACAAGGGTTAGAGTGTACAATTTGTGTATTATGAATAAAAACAGTTAAGTACACATGCCCCCCACCCGACCGCCTAACCGATCGCTTTGACTGCGCGTATAGTTTATGACGTCATCTTGCCACCTCGCACCGCCTATGAAAGCAATATCAAAAGCTAAAGGCTATAGCTTTCGATATTGCTTTCATAGGCGGCACAAAACGACAAGATGACGTCATAAACCACACACGAAGTCAAAGCGATCGGTTAGGCGGTCGGGCCCCTGATCTGTCAAATTTCCGCAAACGAATTCGAGCCTAATGTCACAGAGTAGATATATGCTAATGTCGAAAGGATAGAGTTCAAAATCTATTGAGATATTTTGACAGATTTGGGTAGTTTGATGTGACGCCGTCTGTACATATTTTATTTTTCTTAAGAATTTACTTACTTACTTACTTACTTAGTAAATTCAGAAAAGCAAGCAGCAAAGGACCATATACTACTTTAATCTGTGGCATAGAGTTCTTTCTTATATTTTGCAATGCATTGAAAGATCTGAAACATCTTTTTTGTGGAGAAGTCCTGGTTACGGATACCAAGAAGACGCTGCAGGTTTTGTGGTGGCTCCTTCCCGATCTCTCCCGCTCTGTCCATTCCTAAAGAACACAGCAGGCCTTGATTACCTAGTACGTACTTTAACCTTTTTACCGCCAACAACTTCTATAGAAGTTCGAGATTTTCGCGCCGTCCACGCCAGTACTTCTATAGAAGCTCTTCTTTGTACCTACTTTATTAAAATACATTTATACGTTGGCGTACAGCGGGACATCGCGTGCAGGATAGTTAGGCGGTGAAAAGGTTAACCGCCTTTGTGGTCTAGTGGCTAAGACCACCGGTTTAGACCCAGAGGTCCCGGGTTCGTTTCCCAGCGCGGAGTACATGTTTGTGTACTCGGTTTGGTTGGTGGTAGGGCTTGTTTGTCCGCCTGGCTAGCTACCACCAACTTATCTAAATATGTCGCCATAACATCAATGTTTGTAGCATTGTTGTGTTCCGGCAGCTACAGATAAGATAGCCAGTGCCTCAGTAGTTGAGGATCCCGGGTGAAGTGTGCTTGTATTATTGGCCTTATCATTAACATTAGGTGAGAGAACATAGACGTTACCTGTAAAATATTTCAAATTTTAAAAAAATACGATCCTGGATAATCCTGGTGGCAGAGAGGGGAAGTAATGGAACTTTTTGTGGGTATACCTCCCTAAGTTCCCACTGTTAAAGAAAAAACAAAATTCAAAATGATTTATTCAGTTTAGGCTACAACCCAACTAACAAAAACTCTTCTTATAATGGGTTATATTGCCAAAAATAATATTCTTATAAGAGCCGTATTATCGCTAATAAGAATGCATTTGGGCACAAATTATAAGGGGCAATAGCCTTATGGCCCCCTTATAGTTGCTTTATTGTTAGTTTTTTTTTCTTATACGTGGCCTATTATGGCAAGTAAAAAAGGAAGATAGACTTATAACGGCAAGAAACGAATCTGTTAAAAGTCCAATACACTTATATATAACATCTTAAACGCGTTAATAAAGGTGATCAACCTTATACGTATTTTATCATCGCTAGGAATAAGTGCGATATCACTTACATAGGCAAAACAAATGCTCATAAAAAGCCAATCGCGTTTATATTCGGGTACACGTGATGATTCTACAATTTGGCAGCGGCAACCATTGTAAACAAAAGAAAACGTTAAGTTATCAATTCGTTTTATGTAGTCTTGATTAGGTGCTGATTTATGGTAAAACTGTTTGGGATTTCAAATTTATGAGAAAATGTGATACGCCGTGTGTTATAATAACAAAGCGCCCTTCAATTTAAGCTATTTTTTGTTAAAATAGGTTGTTAGTTATTTAGTCGTGTTTATAACAAAGCTATTATAAGGGCAAAAGCAATTCCCACGTCGTCTACAAGGAGTCTATAAGATTAGAAACCTTATAATGGTAACATTTGTTTCTTATCCATCGCCATTTTGTCAATCGTTAGGGTTCCTTTTTTACAAATAAAATCCGTTACTAATATCATATTTTATTGGTAACAAGATTCAATATGCGGAAGTTGATAAGTCTTTAAAAAAAGAGGATCTCAATTTACAAAACATAAGATGGCTAATTGGCCATGGAATTGGACACATTTTATTCTACGAAATAAATGTTTTTGTAATAATTGTCTACATAATTCATTATGTCAGTAATGTCCAGTGCCAATTTCAGTAATGCATACTTCTACTTTATTTGTTTTGAGCAATGTACACACGGCGGCAGATCAACCTACCTAAAACTGTCAAATTTCTACAATCAATTTTGAACTTTATTGTTTGGTTATAAAGATCAATATTCATTGGAGAAATTTGACAGATTTGGGTAGGTTGATCTGCCGCCGACTGTACGCGCATCCAATGTCACCTTGTATGGTATCACGTTATGTAATATTTTTAATAATTCACCTAAAGCAATATGGAATTTGAATTTCACTGCCCAGTTTCCTATATCACTACGAATATCCACTTTTTTCAACTCGTCATATAATAATATGTCTATTTCACTATCACTACTATTATATTCTTTCTCGCAAACTTCCGGTTCGCTGTTATCTTCCACAAAATCTTCTACGGAACCATTAGGTGATACGTTGGTATCAGCTTGGTTATTGCCAATTGTAAATCCATTTTATATTTTATTTGACCCAGTTATATAAAACATTTAAATATGACCATCTAGAGACTAAAACCCTTATAATTACTATGTTAGTAAGTTCGAATTGCTTTAATTCTTATAAAGACCGTATAACATGCTATAATATGCTTGTTTGATAGATAACTTATTAATGCTCCTATAAGTTAAAAAGTCTCATTGTTACCTTGTACATTACCATTATAAGTATAATTAGCTATATAATAGGCTTTTATATGGCTTTTGAATATTATGTGGCTAAAAAGCAATATAACTGGCAGCTATAAGAAGGACACGTTTTGAACCCATATAGTAGCCATATTATTTGGCTTTATTATCGTTTACCCATCCAAATTATAAGAGTAAAGGTAATATTAGCCAAATTGTCTTATAATGTACCATTATAAAGTACATTGACAAAATGATAGCTATTATAAAACTACTATATGTCTTTAGACCTTATAAATTTAACTTTATAGGTGTATTTTGTTTGTTGGGAAATGGCTCTTATGAATGTCATTGAATTTCAATTTAGAATTATGCCATCGGTTCGTAAGTCTACTCTGGGCGGGAGTCCTTATACTGAGAAGACCGGCAAGAAACTCAGCAAGGTCATGTGCCCTGCCGAGCCCTTAGGGACTGGGTGGGGCGATGGGGTTCGGGAGAGGAGTTCAAAGTCAAAGTCAAAGTCAAATATTCTTTATTCAAATAAACTTTAAGAAAAGTGCTTTTGAATCGTCCATATTTTTTTACCTACTACCCATTCAGGACATCTATTTTTTAGCTGTTCCATCCACGTAGCCATCGCATAGTGTGTCCCCGGCATAGGTAAGTGCAAAGAGTTTTCTCCAGTAAGAAATAAAGGTGTGGAAGGTAGGCTCACCCACTTAAACCACCGCCCTCAGTCACGCGGATCTCATTTTATGTCCCCACTGCTGGAGCACGAGCCTTCCCTGTAGATGAGAATAGGGAGAACGGGCCATAAACCGCAACGCTGGCCCAGTGCGGATTGGTGGTTGTTAACGACTGCTAATGCAGCCGGGACCGACGGCTTTACGTGCCTTCCGAAGCACGGAGGAGATTGAGATGATAAATTTTTGGTCACCCATTCGATGACCGGCCTTTGCGAAAGTTGCTTAACCTCAGCACTCGCAGACCGGGCTTGTTAACCACTGCGCCATCGAGCTCCGGTATTGGGCCCTGGCTACAACTCTTGGTTTGAAAGAGTAGCCACAAAGTTTCTGCTCATATCAGAAACTTGACTGGTTAATGTTAACCCATAACAAAATAGTACGATACATTTTTATCGCATTAGTTTATTTAGATTACATAACATGACAGAGAGTCGTATAGAAATGTATAAGAATTTCTGTATGCCAACCTTTGTTCTAAACACGACTTTCGGCACTAAGTTATAAGGTATACTGTTGTCTGTCGTGTGTACTCCGTACACAAATGTTGGAACCATAAATTGTATTCATTTTAGAATACGTCGATCCGAGTACGTGACCTTTGTAGTGACGGGGCGTGGTCGACAGAAAGTATCGATAGATATTTTTAATGTATCTAAGGGATGCCAATGCCGATTGCCGACTATCGATATTTTTGCCTTTAAAACCCTGTATGTCTGCTTCAGTATCAGTAACGATGGTATGTATAAAATAAATATTTATTTTTATTACTTACGGGTTTACGGGTAAGCGCCTGGCCATCATCTTACCTGATGATAAGTGATGATATAGCCGAGGGTGGAAGTGCACTTCACCCGGAATCCTCAACTACTGAGGCACTGGCTATCTTATCTCTAGCTGCCGGAACACAACAATGCTACAAACATTGATGTTATGGCGACATATTTTAGACTAGCTGTGCTTCGCGGTTTCACCCGCGTTCTATTAGTCATAGCGTGATGTAATATAGCCTATAGCCTTCCTCAATAAATGGACTATTCAACACAAAAATAGTTTTTCAATTCGAACCAGTAGTTCCTGAGATTAGCGCGTTCAAACAAACAAACAAACTCTTCAGCTTTATAATATTAGTATATACCTATAAGATGGTGGTAGCCAGGTGGACCAACAAGCCGTACCACCAATCAAACCAAGTACACAAACATGTACCGGGAATCGAACCCGGGACCTGTGGGTCTGAGTCCGGGTGTCTTATCACTATACCAGAGAGGCTGTTGAAGAAATATGATAATAGATATAACACGTGTTTCCTAGAAAAGGGCAATAATATAATTATGTAACAAGATTCCTTAAGTTCATTCTTTATAAGGACACTGTTTATATAACAAGATTCTCGGTAAGATGATCTTTTTGTAAACATCGTTATTATACAACGTGTAATTGAAATAAACAAAATAACTGAGAAGGATTTATTCAGCAACGAGAGAGGCATGGATTACGCTAATTTTTAAAAAGTAACAATTTTTGTGTCATGCCGTGCCTACTCGCCCGATCCTCAAAATACCACACATTCCCATGATACACTAAACATGCACACTCGTTTAGGCCCAAGACTCCGTACCCATAGAACAAGGGTACGACGAGCCGGTTCACACCCTGATTTGATCCGTACCATCAGAGAATCTAGTAGACGGGGAACGGGGACACGCTTTTGTGATGCAATTCCCTCTTCACATAGCTTGAGGAACCCTTAAAATTTCTCGTCACCTCCAAAATGTCCGGTGACACTATAAATACCACCTGAAGAAAAGCAAAAACTCCAAAAAAAATTACCGTATCTATAAGATGTAGTACCTATTTGGTACTTCACGAGCGCATACCTACATTACTCTTGCTGAATGTAGATCTATGCATAGTCATAGATATTACTCACAGATATTTGATTGCTTCACTTTGTACAAAGATCTTACAAAAAAGAATGGATAAAGACGGCGCTACAAGGGCATTGCAACATCCAAAATTAAAATTCTGATTCAAATTCTGAAAAAGAATTATTTAATAAAAATTGAAGAAACAATTGAAGTCAAATAAAAAAGTTGTCCGAGTCGTCAACAAATCAAATCTACTTCCTACTAATATTATAAACGCGAAAGTTTGATGAAACGCGAAAACGTGATGTTTGTTACTCTTTCACGTAAAAACTACTGAATGGATTTGGATGAAATTCGGCATACAGGTAGTTTATAACCTGTATTAGAACATAGGATACTTTTTATCCCGATATTCCCACGGGAACGGGAACCACGCGGGTGAAACCGCGAGCGGCCGCTAGTATTAACATGAACCAAATAATAGTAATAAATAAGTTAGAACAAAGCCACGATAGCGTGGAGCTCCAGGGTTCCAATCCAGGTCGTAGAACTTTTTAAACAATTTTTCAATATGTAAATATGTAATTGTTAGCCACAAAATTTAACTATTTTTTTATAATTAGATAGGCATACACTTGACTACTATGTATATTAAATTATTACCCAAAATGTATAAAACTATCTATATATTAATACGTGAAGCAAAGACTTTGTACCCCTTTTTACAAAAATTGCGCGAACGGAGGAGTATGAAATTTCACACACTTATAGTTTTTATAGAGGAGTACAGAAAGTTAATATTTTTTTTAAATTATGCATAGAAATACATTAAATCAATTAAACAAACATTACACACACTACCATGTCGACACACGCATATGTATTTGACTTGACACATGTCATGTATACTCTTTTCAAAAATTTCAAAATGGAAGAGGAGCGGCCGAAATCTGTCAATGCCAATCCAAACTCACATCCTATCTTTTTTTTAATTTTTCATTGCTTAGGATAAAATCCGTGCAGCCTTAATAAAATTACGGTCGAATTTCGACCACTGGGCAACCACTAGTATTTATAAATATGTATGCACTTGTATGTAGGTACAACCGTACCTCCGTCAAACATCACAATAAAGTATTGTACCTAAGTTTTTTCCTTCGCAGTACGCTTACGTTGAAAGGTAGGGTTGAACAACGTGCGTTATTTTAAAGATTATTATTTAATGCGCTATAAAACACATTGCTTTGTTAACCCACCTAGAAAGCAAAAATGCTTCTGTTATGCATGAGAGTAAATAGGGATAAGATAGCAAGTGGCTCAGTAGTTAAGGATTCCGGGTGAAGTGCGCTACCACCTTGGGCCTTATCATCCTTTGAAACAGGTGATGTGAAAGACAAGTGCTTTCCCGTAAGTTATATAAAATCACGCCATTGCGCTTACATGGTTTGAGCTGATGATGATGATGATGATGTTTTGTTGTAATTTACAAAAGTTACACATCATGTTATAAAATACCGCTTTCAAAATGATTGAAAGAAAAGCGCTTGGCCAGATATCAGGAAGGCCATGGGTTCAATTCCCAGGTCGGGTAAAAGTCAGATTTCGATGTATAGCCCCGGTTTGTGATCACTAACCCGACGACTTGATTTCAATCATGGAGGCCTTGGCCCAGCAGTCAGGCACGGTCAGTAATTCAGTATCCTTCCTTCCTTTCATAGTGATAACCACTGCTGGACGTATGGCCTCTCCAATTTTCTTCCACGTTGTGCGGTCTGTCGCCTTTCTAAGCCAGGTCGGGCCTGCTGTCATTTTAATATCATCATTTTTTTTTGAGAGAGATTGCTGATTGCCTTAAACGGTATTTTCAGCGTCACCGGGCTTTTTGGGGGCGGCGAGGTACGTAAAGGGTACCTCAAGCCGTGTTGAAACGAATCACCTTCGGAGGTTCTCTAGAGCGAACGGCATCGCACACTTAAAAGTGCGCGTCTCCGTGCCCTAATACATTCCCCGAAGGGTTCGGATCGGATCGGGGAGCGGAACCACCCGAGGGCGCATCTAAAGGCACGGACCTCGGCTCGGGTAGACCGGACCGTGGAGGAGGAGAGAAGCGCCCAGGTACATGTCTGTACCTGGTATAGAGCGCGTGTGAACCGGTTCTACGTACCCTTGTTCTACGAGTACGGTGTCTTGGGCCTAAACTAGTGTGCATGTTTAGTGAATTCTGTAAATGTGTAGTGGCATTTAGAGGATCGGGCGGGAATATAATTATACCATTTGGCCGGTGGTCTGCCAATACTTCTTGTTCCTGTTCGGGGTCTCCACGCCAGAAGTTTCTCGCTCCATGTCCCGTCGTCCCTGCGATAAATGCCCCGCCCATTGCCATTTTAGTTGCGCAACCCGTTTTCCGACATCTGCAACCTTGGTGCGTTGGCGTATGGTGGAATTGCGTATTCTGTCTCGCAGGGATACTCCTTCGGTCAGTTTAATTGTCAGTTGTCCCGTATTGAACTACCGCTAAAGTCACAAATTAGACTGCTGACCCCTATTTCTAATGATTAGGTATTTACAGGAACAAAATGGTCTATCATTGGTTCCTGTCGAAGAAGCTAGAAGGTGAAGTGGTTAACGCACTCGGAGCTCATGCTCCGGCAGTGGGGCATTAATCAGCTGGTGACGTCTGACGTGACAAGCCTAATTAGTATGGTGGTTAATATTGTGTACAGCTGTCACTGTGTAAATTCTAAAATTCATGTCTGGAACTGCCGCCTCCCTCTCTTACTGGTTCCACAGAATATCAGCGCTTTGGCACGTCAATGTCATGGCATAAGCTGAGTGGTGACCATTTCGGTTGCATATATAAATTTTAAAGGTCCACCGAATAAATATTTTTCATATTATTTTTCAATTCAAAAATTATTTATTTAGTTTAGGCTACAAGTAGCTCTTGTGAATGTCGCTATGCCATCGGTTCGTAAGTCTACTCAGGGCGGGAGATATTGTACTGAGAAGAACCTGCAAGAAACTCAGCAAGTGTCCAGCTCTTTTCTCCCTTACAGCGTCAAAAATATTGAAAAATGCCCTATCATAGCAGGACACTTTCCATCACAAATAAACACAAAAAATATAGAAGACAACCACAACATGTAAAAAAACAAAATAAAAAAATCTATGTTATCAAATTTACACAAGGTAAAAGTTTCAATTTCCACAATGTTATACAGTTCCACTACAGTACTCAATAAAAGTCAAAAATTGTTTAAGAAAAACAAAGTCAAACTATAGTAATTAATACTAACAATGAGATAAGTATGCAAGAGCCAGACCAGCATCCACAGGCGGCACCCGTTCTTTTAAAAAAAAAAAGATACAACCGCATAATTTTTCACAGCCCTACTGTCATGAGTGTTCCGCAAGATCGCGGCATGATACAGACAGGGTTGCAACTTATTTCATTACGGCCAAGCACGTGATCCCCAGTCAGTGGTGTGCTTTATCGGTATAATATGTTTGTTTATACACTTTTCTCATACAATTTTGGCGTGGCAACGTATATATGTAGCACAGAAGAAACAGAAGAAACTTGCGGGTATGTAGATGTAGCTACATCTATCTACATAACATCAGATAAGATAAAAGATAAGCTTATAAGATACGCTTTTTGCTTGCCACATGCCTGAATTTACTAGTTACATTATCTATATTGTGCTATAAGTAATAGTTACATAATATACAATTACTTACTAATTAATAATTCTCTACAATTACGATAAATTATAATATTTTGTGTTTGTGTTATTTAATTTATATATTAATGAATCTATAAAAGCAGATTGTTTTTATTGTTCAATGTATTTTATAATTTTCTACTTTGCTATCGAATTGGGAATTACTGTAATGATAGTATTAAGTTAAGTTAAGTTAAATAAATAAATAAGACATGTAAAAGATAATATTTTACCGCCTCTGTGGTCTAGTGGTTAAAACCACCGGTTTAGACCCAGAGGTCCCGGGTTCGATTCCCAGCGGGGGGTACATGTTTGTGTACTCGGTTTGGTTGTTGGTGAGCTTGTTTGTTCGCCTGGCTAGCTACCACCGTCTTATCTAAATGTCGCCATAACATCAATGTTTGCAGCATTATTGTGCTCCGGCAGCTACAGATAAGATAGCCAGTGCCTCAGTAAAATGAGGAATCCGGGTGAAGTGCGCTTCCACCATTTGCCTTACCATAACTTAACATCAGATGACACGAAGGCACTGAGCTTCACTCGTAAAATAAATAAGCCAGCTCCTCTAGCTCCTCAAATCTTCGCATCAAGTATTGTAGCAGTGAGTAGTTACCAGGGACCGGAACCGCCTTCCATATAAGGGGTTTTCGATTGGGTAATTCATAGACGTGTGTTCACTAACCCTATCAATACGGTAAGCATTTCGTCGACTTACTGCATCGAAAGGCTAACCAAATTGATACAGTTAATTAGGATAAGCACTAACCGCATCCAAAAACCCTGTTGAAGCTAACCCTATAAAAATTGTGCGCGTTAAAACCATTTCTGCTGAACAGAAGTGGTGTGAAGTCATTTCATCATCTCAGCTAACAAAGAATCAAAAGACGTCCACTGCTGGACAAAAGCCTCCCCCAAGGATCGCCACAGCGACTGGCAGGCTAATTACCGATCTTTAATTATCGCTACCAAAACACATTTTTTTGCCTTCCGTAAGTTGGGTATTCTTAATAAGGTGAGGCGGTCTTTCACTCCCGAGCAGAGCTGTTTGCTGTACAAGACTCAGGTGCGATCGAGTATGGAGTATTGTTCCCATCTATGGGATGGCTCCGCTAAATACCTCCTCGATGCACTTGATAGACTGCAACGGCGAGCGGTACGCATTATTGGAGATGCTGAGGTTACAGCCTCTCTTGAGGACCTCCAGCTGTGTAGAGACATTGCTTCTCTGTGTCTTCTACAGGAATTACTACGGAGAGGGTTCTGAAGAGCTTTTTGATCTAATCCCGCCCTCTCCTTTCCTCTCCCGGACTACACGTGCTGGTCTTAGGAACCAACATCATACTGTACAGACAATCAGTACTCGTACCAAAAATTTTGGCAAGTCGTTCCTCTGTAAGACCATTCGGCTTTGGAATTCTTTGCCGGCGCGTGTGTTTCCCAGTTCCTATAGTCCCGGGTGTTTTAAGCAGGGCGTGAAACGGCATTTATGCAGGCCGTCATGAATGGGTGCGCTTGTTCCACGGTGAGGAGCGCTCTCATTATCTTGGACTGCATCGGCTACTTACCATCAGGCAGGATGTGGTCACTATGACGACGCAATATAAAAAAACATATTTCGTATTACGTAGAACGTTATGACAGCGCCACAAGCGAGCGACTGACGAACTAAAAGTGCATGACGGCGCTAAAATAAGCCGACTGATTTGAAACAACCGCAATTAGTAGCAGTCGTATTGCCATTGTGCAATTAGCTACTGGATGCTTTTTACCCGACTGCGTCAAAAGGAGGGTTATGTTTTTCGAGTGATGTATGTATTATGTATGTATGTATGTCTATTTCTTTGCCACGCCCTACAGCCCAAACGGCATGATGGATTTTAACATATGAGGTGTCGTTAGATTTGGTTTGACTGTGGGAGTGACATAGGCTATAAAAAATCCGGAATGTGGAAACGTGAATAAGATAAGTTACAAAACATGACACGTAAAAGTAGCGCCACCTATCGGGAAGAAGCGTAAACGGTGCGCGTTTACGCTTCTTCTCGATAGATGGCGCAAACGTCTACTGCCGCCATCTATTGTACTTCTTTTTTTGTATGAGAGGCACATCTATACCCAATATTATACATAGTATAAGAATGATCGGGTTAGCTATTTGTAATTAAATTTTTCTGTTAAATAATATGGTTTTTTATGTAGGTTTTCAAATGCTTGGTTATTTACTTTTTTTCGCAGCGGCAGCCTGCAGTTTTGTGCTGCTCGCATCCAGCGGCTTCCCGCGTCGTTCGGTCCACCTTGTTGGAGGCCTGCCCACACTGCGCTTCGGTACGCGGTAGCCACTCGAGAACTGTTCCGCCCCAGCGGCCATCAGTGGAGTCATTTACCCACACAATATAGAAATCTCTCAGCAGCAAATTGTCATTTTTGTCATAGTCAGAAGTGTCATAATCAAACTGTGTAGTCTTAGGGTGTAGTAGATCTTTATTGCTCTGTGGCTGAAGAGTTTTTGAATTTGCTCTAAAAAAGCTTTTATTTAAAGTGAATATAATACATTACCAGTCGACAGCGACGAGGAGGAATTTTTTGACGCCATATTTTAGTTTAGTAATAGTTTTAGTTAAGTTTATTTTATTTATTCCACATGTAATACAATAAATTCTTGTTATATAATAAATAAACATATAATACTATATATGCAATAATTCTCCTAACTTTGACATTGTCTATGCGCAAACCCACAGTGCAAACTGCGCGCAACAAAAAAAACAAAAATATTTTTATAAGTAATTACGTTTCGTTTGCTTTTCCTGTTTACGCAGTATGCTAGACTCCATCCAATTTACGCAACGTTTCGTTTCACCTCCCACCCACTGTCATACACGACCAATTAAAATCAACATTAGAAGAAGCATATAATACCCCGCCCTTTTCTCGGTACACAATAAAAAAATATAAAAACTCCCGTTTTTAATCACAAGAAAACGTGGGGCTCCTTAAAAAAAAAACAGAAACCCGCAGAGCCCCGTAGACATTTCATATTCAAAACGCAAATTTCATGAAAAAATACCATTCCCTTCTAAGCAAGTATTTGGACAGGCTGTCTGATGGTAGGGCGCGGTTATATTGCATGAGCGAAGCGATTTTGTAACTACTTTTTTGTGGAGCGGAGACTGTGACATAATATTCTGACCCTCATCACCTGCTCATTTTCACTGTCACACACTGGGGCACGCCACGAGCCTTCCCTATGGGTGGATCAAGAGAACGGGCATTAAACTACCAGGCAGGCCCAGCGTGGATTGGTGGTTGTTAACGACTGCTAATGCAGCCGGGACCAACAGCTTTAAGTGACTTCTGAAAATTGTTTGGTCACTCATCCGATGACCAGCCTTTACGAAACTTGCTTAACCTTAGCATTCGTAAACCGGGAGCGTTAACTACTGCGCCAAGCTTCTCATCGAAGGAGATCCTGACCCTCTTACAACTGAACTCATATTATAAAACCAGCGTCTTATTTTCGTCAGTTCTGGCACTTACTGCCGCACTCATAGACGTCAATTAATATTAATGATTACTTAGCACTTAAAATTGTCTATTGTAAAATAGTCCTTAACAGTGGCATTATAAGCACATTTTCGACTGAACAATTGTAGGTGCTAAATAATCATTAATGATAATTGACGTCTCTGAGTACGGCAGTTAGACAAGGTTAAAGTCCATTTTAAGTAAATAAAGAGAGAAAAAGACGTATAAATAAAGCAGCTCATTGCTTTACGTGCCACCTAAAACTGAACAGAGAATCGCTCACGCCCCCGCCGCCGCTCCGCTCGCTCCTACAACCGCACCCTTGCCCATTGTACATAGTCACGATTTAACAATGCACGGAGTGTGTTCCTTTTCATTTATATTTAATTAATAATTTGCAAAAAGGAGAAGGACTATTCAGTATTTTTTAAATTATGATAAAAGACAAGGTATGTAAGCGTTTGGAATTTGAACAAGACGTGCCGTGCCTTTGCGGTGTAGTGGTTAGACCACGGGTTGAATTCAGCGGTCCCGGGTTCATTTTTTAGTAGAAGAATAGTATCTAGCGTGTTGATGGTACGGCTTTTAGGCGGAGTGGTCAACGTGCTCGGTTTGCAATTGCTGAACTTAAACAACTTTCGCAAAGGTCGTATCGGATGTGAGACCAAAATGTATCATCTCGAATCCCTTCGTGCTTCGGAAGGCACGTGTAGCCATTGGTCCCGGCTGCATTAGCAGTCGTTAACAACCACCAATCCTTTACTAGGCGTGCGTGGTGGTTTAAGACCCGTTCATCTTTAGAGAAGGCTCGTGCCCCAGCAGGTGGGACATAACAATAATATGCTGGTGATGATGATGATGAGGGCTTTTCAGTCAGTCGGTCGCTATAATCCGCCATCTTGTCTAAGTTACTGGTTGAGGATTCCTGGTGAAGTGAACCCCCTTATTCATAAAAACTTTTTGAACATTATTAAGTTAAATATTGTTTTGTCAATGTCACACAAACGTCATTTTGAATTTGAGAAAAAGACACAAAATAATGATTAACTAAATAATGCTTAAATGGGTTTTATGAATAAGGGTTAGGTTTATCGATATTGTGACTGCCTAGTGCGAGTATTATATGCAATTCGATCATGTTAATGATAACAACAAGAATTTGCATGGCAAAATAAAGGACGCTCCACAGTTCTGGTTTTTTTTAACGTTTTACCTGGATAGCGCATTAAAAAGCCTAAAAGCATACACGGATAGATTTAGTAACTAACTATCTGGTATAAATAAAATAATATAAGACATCAACACATACATTGTTCAGATTCCAAGGTAAGTAGTTAAAGCACTCGTTTTATGGAAATCAGAAACAACGACGGTACCGCAGTTCGCAACCACCCAGACCCGACACAATATTGGAAAGTTCGTTTTCGACATTAACCCGACCGGGAACCCGGGACCTCAGAGTTAGCGCCGCCCAAAGTCCGTCGTGCAAGCCACTCGGCTACGTAGGAAGTATTAATCCTTTAACTTCCCCAATATGACCCGGGTAAAACGTTTTGAGCGCATCGGTTATAAAACCGGTTCACGATAAGCCAGTTCATCGATAATAGCTTTTAAAGTTGCTAGTCGATAATGTCCGAACTCCGCTTGAGTGATTTAAATTGCATTGGCCTGTAACGAGAAGGCTATCGGCCCGATTCTGGAGATCCTGAAGGCATATACAAGTAGCATAACGCTGAAGAATGTAGGCCCGCTGGCCCCGGCTGCATTACAGTCGTTAATAACCACCGCACCGCACTGGGCCCGCGTGGTGGTTTACGGCCCGTTCTCCCTGCGGTGTATCCATCCATAGGGAAGGCTCGTGCCCTAGCAGTGGGGACATAAAAAAAACGACGGGTTGCACTCCGGGAGTGCCGGCAGAAGTGAAACTTGAATATTAACGTTGTGCATTTTTGATATTTTGGAATGGTTAGGGAATAATTTTGCACGAATTGCTTCAATTATCAGTATAAAAGTACTATCATTTATGTGGTAGAATACAATATTTATTTATATTATTATTATATTTATTATATTTATTGCGCTATCGTACACAAACATGACAATTTATATTACATTAAAAAGCACTCGAACATTCGCGCAAGCGCCCTGCGCCGCCTAAACGAAACAGCAGGCATACATTTTCGCCGCGCCCTAGAAAGCGAGGGGGATACTTCCTCTCCTACGCCGCGCCGGCTGTCATCCGTCTTACGAATTTTCGATCAGGCCACGTGTCCTGACGGTCACGTGTCTTGACGCGAATTTAACATTTTTTACCCATTACAAAAAAAAGTGTACAACGCCGCTAAAGAAGTTTTCACTTCAAAAATAGTGATGGTGATGTCCTACCTGTCATACTCGTAGAATGACACTTTATTTATTTATAATACGTGTGTAGTGTGTGACACACCTTACTCTATTACACCTGAATTGCATTATTAACCTGACATGTATTTAGTAATAAATCATACGTCAAAGACTACACTTGTTTAATTAGCTCTCCTAGGCGTCCCATCAGTGCATGGCGACCCTGCCAGTGCTGCCTATCGGGTATATGAGCCACAGTAACTGCCGTACTCAGAGACGTCAATTAAGTTTTAATGACAATTAAGTCTCTTGCTGTCACTTTTATATGTATAGTGCTAAATAGAGAAGGAAAGACATTTAATTGTCGTTAAAACTTAATTGACGTTTATGAGTGCAGCAGTAAGTGCAGAAAAACGCTGACCAGTACGATTTGAAGTTAGTGAACTAGTTTATTAAAGGACATTTTAAAAGTGAAAAATGGGCTAGTTCCAAGTTACAAGTGAAATTGACACTACATAATGATAAATAATAGTTGATATAAATTTATGATAAATATGAAGATAAACTAAAATCCTGTTTTAAAAATATATAAGTAGTTACTTAAAAATATTATCTATATTAATACAACAACGTGTTTGTAAGAGTCCTATTCGGTACGAAAACGCATCCGACGACCGGCCTTAGTCTTTGTAATAAGTTAAAAGGCAGACCTGAAAATAATGTACCAAAAATAACATGCATAGGGTGACGCAGAAGGTAATCTTAAGAGGAAATACTAAGGTCGACTGATTATATAAAAAGTAGACAAAATCAACGTTTCGTAGTCCCTTGATTCCTCAACCAAAACTGGACCGATTAATTACTTTTTAATTAAAAATTAAAGAAAGGCTTTGGCTGTGTCCCTATATATGTAATGTATTATATTAAATTATATTTATTCTTTTAGCGAATTAGCCATTTTAAGAACTAGTCCTTTTAAGAATTAATATTTATAAGAATTAGTTCTTTTTTGAGTTGGCCATTTTAAGAATTAGTCCTTTTTCGAATTGGCCATTTTAAGAATTAGTCCTTTTTCGAATAGGCCATTTAAAGAATTAGTCCTTTTTCGAGGTGCCAATTTAAAAATGAGTCCTTTTTCGAATTGGCCATTTTAAGAATTAGTCCTTTTTCGAATAGGCCATTTTAAGAATTAGTCCTTTTTCGAATTGGCCATTTTAAGAATTAGTCCTTTTTCGAATAGGCCATTTTAAGAATTAGTCCTTTTTCGAATTGGCCATTTTAAGAATTAGTCCTTTTTCGAATTGGCCATTTTAAGAATTAGTCCTTTTTCGAATAGGCCATTTTAAGAATTAGTCCTTTTTCGAATTGGCCATTTTAAGAATTAGTCCTTTTTCGAATAGGCCATTTTAAGAATTAGTCCTTTTTCGAATTGGCCATTTTAAGAATTAGTCCTTTTTCGAATTGGCCATTTTAAGAATTAGGCATTTATCAACTAAGCCTGTTTTGCTTTTTTATATAATCTCGTCAAATATGTTTGCTGGGTGTCTAAACACAGCGAGAATCTGGCCAATTTTTAAGGTTTTTCAAGGTTCATATCTTTTTTAATAATTAATTTATGAAAAACATAGGGACACAGTCAAAGCTTTTTCTTAATTTTTAATGAAAAAAATAATTAAATCGTTCCCGTTCTGGAGGAGGAATCAGGGGACTACGAAACGTTGATTTTGTCTACTTTTCATACAATCAGTCGACCTTAGTATTTCCTCTTAATACATACCACGCTCGAGCCACGTAAACGGTAATGCAATAATAAGTCTAATGCATTGCACGTAGAAGCTTGAATTGCTTGTGCGCGTTAAAACCCTTTCTATAGGGTTAGCCTCAACAGGGTTTTTGGATGCGGTTAGTGCTTACCCTAACTAACTGTATCAATTTGGTTAGCCTTTCGATGCAGTAAGTCGACGAAATGCTTACCGTATTGATAGGGTTAGTGAACACACGTCTATGAATTACCCAATCAAAAACTCCTTATATGGAAGGCGGTTCCGGTCCCTGGTAACAACTCACTGATACAATAAGTACTTGATGCGAAGATTTGAGGAGCTATAAGCTGGCTTATTTATTTTACGAGTAAAACTCAGTGCCTTCGTCTCATCTGATGTTAAGTTATGATAAGGCAAATGGTGGAAGCGCACTTCACCCGGATTCCTCATTTTACTGAGGCACTGGCTATCTTATCTGTAGCTGCCGGAGCACAATAATGCTGCAAACATTGATGTTATGGCGACATTTAGATAAGACGGTGGTAGCTAGCCAGGCGAACAAACAAGCTCACCACCAACCAAACCGAGTACACAAACATGTACCCCCCGCCGGGAATCGAACCCGGGACCTCTGGGTCTAAACCGGTGGTCTTAACCACTAGACCACAGAGGCGGTAAAATATTATCTTTTATATGTCTTATCTTTTATCTTATCTTGTGTACCCAATCAAAAAACCCTTATATAGAAAGCGGTTCCGGTCCCTGCACGGATCTCGGAACAGTTCGGAACAGTCCGAGCGCAGCCGTTGCGGGATTCCGTGTCCGTGACAGTTTGTCTATGTGTGCGTTGTTCGCGCGCGTTTGTATAAGCTTACCATCCTTATTTAGTGGGTTTTTTTTTTTTTTTTTAAATTTTATTTTTTTATTTGAACAATGTTTCAACAGCTTTAATGATACAGAAAATACAGAATTAAATTTTACCTCAACATAAGCCAATTAATGAAACACACTATGCTACTTAATAATATTAACGCAGGTAGTTATTTTTCCCCTACCAATCAATACAATAACAAAGCTAGGTAAAAATTAGCCGCAGTGCCGTGTACGTGTATGTGTGTTTGTGTGTACGTGCTAGCCGTGGTTGGTTTACATGGACGGATGGTATTATGCACAACATGTGTTTTTCTCAATATTCGTGTTTTTCTATAGAGCTCAGTTGTTAATGCATATGGTCTGGTCACCGTTTACACCGTTTTGTTTTCTATATCTATCATCATTATCATCAGCCCTTTTTATGTGCCCACTGCTGGGGCACGAGCTTCCCTATGGGTGGGTAGGAAGAACGGGTCGTTAACTTTAGCTAACTTACTTAGAATAAATAATATAAAATATAAATACAGTTCTCTAAGCCTTGGGCACATATCTGCGCCGTTTGGGGTTGAAACTTTGGGACCATGGGGACCGGCAGCTCGAAAACTTCTAAAGAAATTTCCGCTCGCCTTATAGAGACCACTGGTGACCCTCGAGGTGGCGCGTATTTTGGCCAACGCCTATGTTTGGTCATCCAAAGAGGCAACGCCGCCAGCGTCCTAGGCACTCTCCCGCTTGGCAGCGATTTGGAGTCCCTTTTTTATTTGTAAAAATTATGTGTATATTTCTGTATTTTTTAAAAATTTCTCTTAATTATGTGGCGGCTTCACCTACCCCATACGCCGCACATTATTTGACACGAAGCAAATACCTTCTCAAACCGTGTCAACAGATGGCGCCACAAACGCATAACAACGACGTCGCCATACTACGACGATAAATAGTATGGGAAGCCTGCATCGCGGTAGCGAAGTTTCACCATCTCCTTCGCTATATAGCACCTCCAACTAACATCCGTTGGACCTCGGTCCCCAAGCTATACCACCCAGCTCGGAGGAAGATCTTCTCTTTGGCCTTCCTCAATGTGGCATTCTCCCTACCATCGGCTCCCTACAATTTTAATATTTATTCTAAACTTAATATTGTCTTAATGCCGGGCAAAGGATGCCATCATTGAAATCAAGTCTTCGTTACTATTTATCTGTATTATTGGTAGTTAATCACAGTGCTTGCAAATGCGGGTTGGTAAGCACAAACCCGAGCTATGCACTAAATAATTTAAAAATATAATTCTAAACATATTTGCCCGACTTGGGAGTTGAATCCCGGATCTTCAGGTTTGCAACTCGGCCCAAGAAGCATTAAGGGTGCGCCGTCCGTGAGTGACAAGTGTCATATGTTTTAAAATGTTTTAAAATTTTGAAATGTCGTCGTCCATATTTATTTGATGCCGCGCGGCCATACAAATTTTGTATGGGGAATTTAAAGTGCTTAATAAAAAATAATTATTTAAATAACCACTTGATGAATCGAAAATGTAGTCTAGCAATTTGTAGTTTATCCATTGATGATTGTTTAGACAAAATCAGAGGTACAATAATTTAGATAAACTATAAGAAATCTATTAAACGCCGCCACTCGTTTTCATGATTTTTGCCCAACTTTAAATGATATTGTAGAAAAAACTATAGCGTGTATGCATTTTTGGCATTTTTTGGTCGGCGCACCCTTAAAGTATGCTTAACTGTAATTTTCTTAATAACTTCTTGTGACGACCTTCGTAGTCGAGTGGCTCGCACGCCAGTTTCTGGTGTTGCCATCGCCGAGGTCCCGGGTGTAAAAACGAACTTTTTCTATATTATCTCGGGTCTGGTTAGTTGTGGTACCGTCGTTGTTCCTAAATTCCATAACACAAGTGCTTAAGCTACTGTCTTTGGAGTCAGAGCAATGTATGTGATGTTGTCTAATATATAATACGAGCCTCAGGAAGCTCGATTGGGAATCGAACCACGACCTTTGCATAACCGGTCCAATGCTCTGACCGCTGAGCTACCGAGGCCCCCCCAGAAGACTCGTTGATTTTTTCTATGATTTACGCTCCAAGCCAGCAATGGTTGAGCAAATAGTAAATTAGAGTAAAATTTTATCTTGTAACTATACCTACATTATGTATATAACATTTTAGTCAAAGTCAAAGTCAAAATTTTTTTATTCAAATAAACTTACGAAAAGTGCTTTTGAATCGTCCATACATTTTATATCTACCACCCATTCAGGACGTCTATTTTTTAGCTGTGGAGAAGAATGCAATATTCAAAAATAATAAAAATACCTTTATTTATTTTAATATGCGTTCTTTTTTTTTAAGTCATTTATCATTAGAGCGCATACAAGTGATGGAGATATTATACTTCGGTGTGATAGAAGGCGGCCGGCCTAAGCCGCATAGCGTAAGCGGATTTGTTAAGTAATGGCGATTACAGATTATGTTGCACGCTGCATTACGCACCGTAATGTACAATGTGTTGCAGATTGTTATACAAACTTGCTAATATAATAAAGCTGAAGAGTTTTTTTTTGAACGCGGTAATCTCTGGAACTACCAGTCGGTTTTGAAAAATTATTCCTGCATTTGATAGCCCAATTCTTGTGGATGGTTATAGACTAATTAACATCACGCTATGACATTGAAATGCCAAGCAAATACAAAGTAAAAAAAAAACGCTAAGCTAATTTGTATCGTAACGTATCCTACGTTATTTTCCATCCCCATACTTTATTCTTTTTAATAAAAATAAAGTATGGAAAATAGTTTGAACGGAATATTCCTGTTGACTTAATTTCTGAACTACTGAATGATACTCAGACTCAGGTGAAGTGAAACGAAACGCAACGCTAATTTCTGAACGCGCTTTATAACAATAAAAAATTATTAGATAGTGCCAAGAGTACCTACAGAGAAATATGTTTTTACACATTTAAATAAATAAATTTTATAATCCTTTTTATTTTTTCTTCAAATCCTTTTTTTATACTAGTTAGTGATAGATTTACTTTAATTTCCTGAAAAATTGTTGACAACCCTAGGCATAGCACACTAGTGCGTGTCCCCGTTCCCTATCACTACTAGATTCTGTGAGGGGTTCGGATCGGATCGGATGGTTTCGGAAGGCACGTGTTGCCGTATCCAGCTCGAAGGACTAATTTTAACGCAGTGCGAATTTTATTTGCTATTTGTGGATAAAATTATTCACTAGATTAATTTTATTAAAATGTTAATTTTAAGAAGAATGTTTTAATGTGAATGTTGTAGTATTTAAGCTCTTCTGGAACCCATGGAAGACCTCCGGCGGCGGGTGCTAATCCGGTACCTTGATATTATGCTGAGTGGGAGCCATTTCAGGGCCACTAGTTTTAAGTTTTTCTTCGTTATGCATCTACTTATCGTTTTCTTTGTTATTCTTAAAAACTCGCGTTCATACATTTCACCATCATTGATAAATATACTTAGCAAACATTGATAAGATCGCTTACACAAACACTGAGTAACGCCACTGAGTGTTACATGATTCATTATAGCAGTAAGGAACTCAGGATGTTGACGAATCAACCATTAGCTTAGGTAACCAGCTATTTATTAGTTTTCAGCGAAAATTACATGACACGTGACAGAATAAACGAGAACGAACGAGAAACGAACCCGCCAGTTCAGAATTCAAGCCGCTAATCTAAATCTAACCACTAGACTATATGTGGTTTAAAAATACCTCGAACAACTTTCTCTTTCGCCATGTTAACATAAAGTTAACGTTCTTCATACACTAATTAGTACCTAATACGTTGACGTTGTTGCCAAATTATGATTTGGCAACAACGTCAACGTATTAGGTTTTTGTTCATACTAGATACATATTGTATGTTAACCTCGTTTATTTAACACATTTTATATAAATTTACGTTTTTAAATACAACGTGTAGTTGAAAACACGCAAGATCTAAAAAGTTTTTTTAATATTAATCGTCATCATCATCAGCTCATTTTTATATCCCCACTGCTGCGGCACGAGCCTTCCCTATGGATGGATAGGGAAAACGGGTCATAAACCACCACGCGGGCCCAGTGCGGATTGGTGTTTGTTAACGACTGCTAATGCAGAAGGGACCAAGGCTTTACGTGCCTTCCGAAGCACGGAGGAGCTCGAGATGATAAGTTTTTGCTCACCAATCCGTTGACCGGCCATTACGAAAGTGGCTTAACCTCAGCACACCTTCCTCAGCTGAGGAATATTAATAGAATTAGAAATATAAATCACAAAATAATTCTTTATTGTAGATCTGTGTCCAATATCCTCGCTTACGTTCTAACACCGCACACTTAGATGAATGAAGGTCTCGCTGCGAGACCTTTCATTCATCTAAGACCGCACAACTCTTAAAATGGTCAACTTTTCAGAAGCCAAAAAAAAACGTTTTTTTAACTTTAGAGTGTACACTGTGACTTTGTCGGCAAAATAAAGAATCGCAATTGGCTCTTACCATCGTTTCTGATTGGTGACAAGGTGCATCTTTCGCTTTGTAACCAATAACATACCTAACTCAAAATAACCAATTTTTATAAAGAGCGTTTATGCAGCACACTAGCGCCGCCAATGAAAAAAAAACTTATCTCGTAATTAGAGATAGAAAATCAAATTATGCTCAACAAACCTATTTGAATAAAGTAATTTAGCATTTTTACGTCACCTAATGAACACCTCACATGTTATGGTTTACAGCGTTATAGTTGAAAGTGGCCGTTTTTAGCTGCAACGTCTTATTTAACTAATTTTCTATCTCTAATTACTATATATGTTTTTTTTTCATTGGCGGCGCTAGTGTGCGCCGTAAACGCTCTTTGAAAATAAAATTCAGCTGTTCCATACAAAACATCAATATTCATTCGACCAAAATGTAGATGACCTGCGAGTGCTGAGGTTAAGCAACTTTCGCAAAGGCCGGTCATCGGATGGGTGACCAAAAATCTATCATCTCGAGCTCCCCCGTGCTTCGGAAGGCACGTAAAGCCGTTGGTCCCGGCTGCATTAGCAGTCCTTAACAACCACCAATCCGCACTGGGCCCGCGTGGTGGTTTATGGCCCGTTCTCCCTATCCAACCATAGGGAAGGCTCGTACCCCAGCAGGGGATATAAAAATGAGCTGATGGTGGTGATGGTGGTGTACGGAACAGCTGAATTTTATTTTCGAGGTCCAATTTCGAGTACCTAAATTGTTAGTTTGTATCACGGGAGTCATCTCAGAAGGTTTGGATTGGACGGTGATTAAAAAAGTCAACCTGTATAATAAGAAAGAAAACTATTTTCGGGATCCGGAATGCAATAAATATAATTTAATAACATTTTGTTGGTTTTGTTGAGGAGCTCGATGGCGCAGTGGAGAACGGGCCCGGTCATCGAATGGGTGACCAAAAATTTATCATCCTCCGTGCTTCGGAAGACACGTTGGTCCCGGCTGCATTAGCAGTCGTTACCAACCACCGCACCGCACTGGATCCGCGTGGTGGTTTATGGCCCGTTCTCGTTATCCATCCATAGGGAAGGCTCGTGCCCCAGCAGTGGGTAGGTACATAAAAATGTCTCTTAATCGATTCCGATCACCGGTTATGAAACTGGTTATTTGAACCTTTAAATCCTTTTTACTTGGATACGAGAGCCCCTGGGGGGACCCAAGTTATGAGGCGGTTCTTCCGTCCCTCTTACTTACTGGCGAAAATAAGGAATGAGGAAATATCACCCAGTGAGCATAAAGGACATTTACCACAAAACGCTGGCTAAAGTTAGAGAATGCTTAAAACAGATGCTGTCCCTTTTTAGCTTATATTTTTAGACAGAGACACAATATTTTATTAATTCATTTTATTTTTTTTCATGAATTTAACACTGCAATTCTGCTACTTGACAATTAATAATTTTGGTTGCCCAAGAAACAGGCAATGCCTAGTTTGGGATCCCCTGTTCCTTTCTAGATAAGTTTTAGACGTTTTAAAAAAAAAATTGTTAAGATTGAGTCTTACTGTATATTGGAAGTATAGTTTAAGTTCTTCTGGAAGTAATAAAGCATTTTTAATTTTTTTTTTAAATTTTGAACACGTATTTACCCATTGTTTAACTTTAAACACTGTTTTGTTTTAGTACAAGGAAGGGGGGTTTCAAAACCAACTACGCGACCGCGTGTGAGGTTTGAGGAAATCGACTATTAGCTGCACGGTCGGTGTCATGTTTTATGCTTACTCTGCTATAAAATAGTAGTTTATGCAACTGTCATATAATGAAGGGCATTAAAACACGAGTGTGAGTTTATGAAACGAGCGCAGCGAGTTTCATAATAGTAACGAGTGTTTTAATACCCGTGTTATATGCAGTTGCATACACTACTTTATCTTCACTAATGCAATTAGTCAAACAACAAGAGTAAAAGCTGACAATAGTTTATTTATAATAATTGTTCAAATTTTGTATGGTACAATTTTGAAAGTTAATGTTAATTATTGATCCAGCAGCTGTAGCGGTCGCGGGGCAAGCAGTAGAGCTCGTAGACGGAGTTGGAATATTTATAATTACTTCATTCGTCTTGTTTTCTATACTGTTCAAGATCGTATTTGAGACTTGAATTTTATTCATTAAAGACTCATCAATGTAGCTTTCAGCCACAGTAGAAGACTTCCACCCCCCGTGTCGTTTCAGTGCGGTCAAATCACCACCGCTATCTATGAGAAGGGTCGCCGAGGTGCGCCGGAAGCAATGCCCCGTGTACAACGCTGGGTTAGGCAGATTCAAAAAACTTGCGATAGTTTTTCCCAGAGCACCAAATTTATTAATACCAGTTCTTTGATCGACGCACTTCCCCGATCTATAGCTCAAGAAAAAGGCAGGGTTTCGACAGGGGGTGGGTCGAAGTTCCATGTATTTTTTACATACGGCATAGCAGTTGCCCGTCACAACGAAAGAACGATCTATTTTCGTTTTTGTTTTCGAAACTTTCACCATGATTGTACTGTCGTCTATGTTAGAGACTTCATCGAACTGGATGTTGTATAGCTCTTGCCTTCGGCATGCCCCCATTATGCCGAAGATTAGTGCAACCTGTAACAATAAACGATATAATAAGCTTGAGGTACATAGCCAAGGCAAAAACTATGATTTATGAAGTAGTAAAGTGTAGGTACCTACTACCTAATTTATACACAAAGCGCTTAAACGGAGTGTCTAGATAACTTGCGTGTGTAGTACGTAAGTACTAGGTAGATTAAATAACAGAACTAAAATACACTTACCTTTTCAAAAAGATACAAAATATCTGGTGAATCTTTCAGGAACATCTTTATTTGACCTGATGTAAACGTCAAGGACTTTTTTCCTTGTGTCCTTCTGAACTGCGTTTCAGGAACGCTATGACTTTTGAATACTTCGTGATATCAATATTGTTGTAGATACTCAGTGTGGACTTGAGCATAGAATATTTAGCCCACATAGAAGATGGCTTGAATTTGTCGGAGAGGTCTTTGAGATACACAAGAATGACATTTTCAGAAAATGATGTAGTTTTCTTTTCGATCTTCCATGCCAAAAAGTTATTATATTCTTTTTCATATAATTTTCTAGATTTTTCTGGCAAAAGATTGTGAGTTACTTTTGTTGCCAATTCTAGAATATCCGGAGGCGTACAAATATCATCGTCGCTGTCCATTTTTAACTTTTAATTTGTATTTAAAAACAAAACACATTGCGAAACATTAAATTCACGCGTACGTGTATTGTCACAGTGAACTTGCCGCCATTAAAATCTAACCAATGAGAGCGCAGCTGCGCGCGCAGGGCCAATCAGGAGCGAGCGCGCGCTGTTCTTTTTTTATTTAATTGGCACAAGATCTTACCAAAGAGTTTTGTGTATGTAAGTTTAGTAGTTTCGACGAAGTTTTCACGTATAACCCAACTGTTTTCAAAAGCCAGCCTAATATCAAAATTTTATACAACTTGTATGAGGATTTTGACATAAGGCTCGCCAGGTTAATTGGTCGCGTTTTATTGATGTTATTATGAGATTTTACGATATCGATGTGGATATTATACCATCATGTGAAATTGCTTAAATTTAGTGTTTTGTTGTCTGCGCTATAATAGTAGTAATTATAAGTCAAGTATTGGAAACATAAGTAGAATGTTACAACATTAGTGTAGATAAAAGTACTTAAAATTACTCTAGTCGACACCTGCAGGTCCGTAAGGCACCCTAAGTGTGTACTGAGGCTGGACGTGCTCCAAACGACGCTAGAAGGCTTACCGGCCAATGTAGACACACGGACTTACCCCAAGCATGAAACAAGGAGACTGCAGAAAATAAACTCCATACAAACGCGCTAACAACGCACAATTATAGACAACTTCTCACGGACACGGAATCTTGTAGAGAGAATCTTGTCTTGTCTTGATCTTCGCTTTCTATTTATTTATTTACTAGCGACCGCTCGCGGTTTCACCCGCGTGGTTCTCGTTTCCGTGGGAATAATTTTTTTTTTTTTTTTTAATACTTTTCCCCCGACGTGGGTCATGTCGGAGATTTTATGTACTACTTCTCTATGCCGTTCTCTCTCGGCTTCCTATGCTAGCAGGTTAGTGCTTACATTTTTATTGCACTCTGTGTGCCCTATGTTACTATATCCTATGCTATCCTTTTACTTTCTAGAGATTTTCCATTTTTATCGCACTCTAGGTGCCCTATTCATTCTTTCTTATTCTATTTCCTACTTATTTATATACATTTTCATTGCATTTCTTATGCTCTGTCCTATTTTAAACTATTCTTTTTTGCTTTTTCCATTATTATCGCATTTTACATGCCCTAACTCTTATCATATATTACTTATTTTCTATCTTACAGCTATTACAATATGACGTCCACATTACATTAACACATTACATCGTACACACAATATCACAGATAATTTCCAACTTAATTAAAACACATAAACATCACATTAAACTTATCGCTATGCCATTTTGACTATTTTTAGACTTATTCCTTTTTTTTACTTTGTTAATCCTTGTATATTTAATATACAAGTGAAAACATAAGTACTTTAAGGCAGTGTGTTTATCTAAGTCTTATTCCTAAAAATTACTTTAGAGGCAATATACTTGCAGAATTCCAAAAATTTTGGTCTAATGTGTTTGTTGTTTATAAATTTGGCTACATTATCTTTATTAACATTCATACCGATCTTTCTTTCATACCTCATTCTTTCATACTCGTAGACTGGGCATTCTGCGATGATGTGAAGTACAGTTTCCTCTATTTCGGGGTCACAGATGCACGATGGGTTATCCTTGCACTTGAAACGGTTCAAGTACGAGGAGAACCCACCGTGCCCCGTCATCACCTGGGTTAGTACCCCAGTCGGCTTGATCTTACGGACCAACCTGTACGCAGCTACCGCGTCTGGGAAGAACATCTTCGTCACGGAGGCCGTCGTTCCACCCTCGTATCTCCGAGCCCATTCGCCAATCGACTCATCGCGGATGAATCTCTTGGCGAATGAGATCGGACATCGATCATAGACCGGCTTCCTCCGCGACGAAGTCGCAGCCTCCTTCGCGAGCACGTCCGCGCGCTCATTCCCGGGCAATCCTGCGTGGGCTTTCACCCAGAACAAATCTACACGTTTGTTTTGCGTGGAGGCCTTCTGCAAGTTTGCCCGCGAATCGAGCGCTAAGCGGTGGAGCGAGCTACGGTTTGTTACAGTTTCCAGTGCAGACCTGGAGTCGCTGTAAATACCGTATCTCCCTTCACCCCTCTTCAGGATCTCCGCAGTCGCCCTGGATATGGCGAGGAGCTCGGCTTGGTACACCGTGCAGTAGTCGGCAAGAGGGAGTTTGATCACTTTGACCTCGGTTCCCCCCTTCCAAATGGATAGGGAGGCTCCGACGCCTCCGTCGATTTTACTCCCGTCTGTGTACACTTGCACCTCCTGCACGGCGTACCTATCGAGGGCCTCTTGGTCCCCGAGGGCCACGAACTCACTCCCCACATTCCTGGCGGGGTGCGGGATCTCTGCGAAGCCAACAGGCGCCTCCATCTCCCTGTCCTCCGGCAATGCCCGGGACCTGCCCCTCCTCGCGTCATACAAGGCCGAAGCCTCAAGAATGCGGAGGTCTAGGGGCAGAATCCCGGCCAGTAAAAGTGCCGAATTGAGGGAGACTGTTCGGTATGCGCCGCAGAGCTTCTGGACGAACCCGCGTTGCACCGCTGCCAGCTCTTTCCGGATACCTATCTTTTGGGCCGCGGGGGCCCACGCCGCTGCTGCGTAGGTGATGATTGGCTCTACTGCCATAATGTAGATGTGCCTCGTCACCTCGGGATTCAATCCCCAACTGACCCTTGCTGCTGTCCTCAATTGTTTATAAATGTTAAGGGCCTTTCTGCAGACATCCGCGACGTGTGTGTTAAAGGTGAGTTTCTCGTCTATGGTTAGACCCAGGACCTTCATCTCTCTTTGCATAACGATGTCCTGCCCTCCCATGTTTAGGATTGGTGTGTCATACTTTAATTTTCGGGTCACTGTCATGGCAACCGTTTTATTGGTTGCGAACCTCAATTTATTTCCTACACCCCAACTCCAAACATCTGAGAGTGCCCCGTTAGCCTTCATTGAGACTTCCAGTCCCGAGTCTCCCACAAACACCATCACCACATCGTCAGCGAACGCCTGCACATGGTGTCCTTTCCTGGCCAATTGCCACAATAATGGGTCCAGCAGCAAGTTCCAGAGGATCGGTCCTCCAATCGACCCCTGCACACATCCTTTGCTCGTGACTCTGTTCGCTTTTCTTCCTCCGTACCTCACCTCTACGCTCCTATTCTCCAAATAACTGTCTATAACCCTTCTCAGATTGATAGTAGCCTAGTTCTAATTTTAGGCCACCAAGCTGCATCGAAGGCTCCCTCTATGTCCAGTGATACGATGGTGATGATCTTTTTCTTTTTTAAGTTGCTTTTAATGTAATTCATCCGTGGGAATATCGGGACAAAAAGTATCCTATGTTTTAATACAGGTTATAAACTATCTGTATGCCGAATTTCATTCAAATCCATTCAGTAGTTTTTACGTGAAAGAGTAACAAACATCCATCCATACTTACAAACTTTCGCGTTTATAATATTAGTAGGATTATAGTAGGTAGGATAATAGTATTAATACGTGAAGGAAATCTTTGTACCCCTTTTTTACGAAAATTGCGAGGACGGAGGAGTATGAAATTTCGCACACTTATAGTTTATAAAGACAAGGTTATCCGAATGATAATATATTTTTTTAAATTATGCATAAAATACATAAAATCAATAAAACAAACATTACACACACTACCCTGAATTTGACACACACGACAAATTTCAAAAATGGAAGAGGAGCGGCCGAAATCTGTCAATGCCAATCCAAACTCACATTCTATCTTTTTTAATTTTTCATTGCATAAGATACAATCCGTGCATCCTTAATAAAATTACGGTCGAATTTCGACGACTGGGCGACCACTATGTAGTGTTAAAATTGCTTATTACTAAGGTGAGATGTCAAATGTTACACATCATATGCGACTACTCTAAGGCTCGCTCGTTTTTTTTTAGAGTTTGCAGATTGCCTCAAATTTCGTTTTCAGTGTCACCGGACTCTTTGGCGGCGGCGAGAAAGCCGTGTAACACGAAGCATCGTTGGAGGTTTTCTAGAGGGAATGGCATCAGTGCATCACGCACTAGCGCATGCCCCCGTTCCCTACTAGATTCTCCGAGGGGTTCGGATCGGATCGGGGGTGTTCGGATCGAATCGGACGGACTGGTCGGAGATGGTCCGAAATTTCGTGTCCGTGGGATCAGCGTGCGTAGCTCGGGCGCGGTATGTATATTCCGTGCCGGTATCACACTAATATTATAAATGCGAAAGTTTGTGTGTATGTATGTGTGTATATTTGTTGCTTCTTCACGCTGTAATGGATGGATGGATTTGGATGAAATTCGGCATACAGATAGTTTATAACCTGGATTAAAACATAGGATACTTTTTATCCCGATATTCTCACGGGGACGGGAACCTCGCGGGTGACACCGCGAGCGGCCGCTAGTGTATTATATAAAGCTTATCTTCTGGTTCTCTTTATTTTGTGCCAAGGCTGTTTCGATGTCGCGGAGTTGCCAGTCTTAAAAATTATATCTACGTTTTAGAAAATGATTTTATAGTAACACTGACATTAACATTATGTTTTAATAATTATATACTGTGATTCAACAGAAACTGCTTTACCAAACTATGACTAAAGTTAGACAATGCTTATTACAGATGTTGTCATTTTTGAACTGATATTTTTAGACTGAGGCACAATATTTTAAACACGTATTGTATAAGCTATTTATTTAACTTTGAACAATGTTTTAAATAATTAATAAATAAATTAATTTCTTTATTGTTCAAAGTGCAATACAGTACAATTTATTTTATTTATTATTTATTTATTATAAGCTATTTATTTAACTTTGAACAATGTTTTGTAGTTAGGTAAATGGTTAATGTTTTTATTTCTTGAGGTAGGTAAGCAAGCATTATTTGCAATTTGGGGCTGTTGAAAGTTTGAAGAAAGAAATTGTAAATGCATTAAATTAAATATTGTATGATTTGATAACGACTTACTTTTTGACGTTACTTCTATTAAAGCCGTGGAGTTTCTTGTGGCCATTCTTCTCCACAGCTAAAAACAGACGTCCTGAATTGGATGTAGATAATAAATGTAGACGATATACAAAAGCACTTTTCTTAAGTTTATTTGAATAAACATTTTTGGCTTTAACTTTTACCTTTAATTAGTCGCGTGGGGTCCATTGGACCCCAAGTGAGATTGTTTTTGTCATATTTCGGCATATATTACACTTACGAGGCTGTATGTTTTAGTAGCTTCCTAGCTCACCCGCCCCTCCCGTCTCAGTGTTCCGGGAGCCGCGGCGTTGATCACACGTGCCGTACGGAGGTGCTTGGGGTAAAACAGACCCCGCGCGACTAATAGTGTAGTATAATTTTGGTAACTATCATCATAAACTTTTTGTTATTTATTTCACAATATTATACTAACTTGTGTTTCATAATTATTTGTAAAATTTTACAGGTAAAAGAACACAATGGCAAGCCGCCACTAACAAATTCATGTATAATGAACACCACACAAAAGTTTTTCATTCATGTGCCTAATGATTTAAGATAATTTGATTACTATTTTAGAAATTTGCATTTTTTTTGTTTTCTAGAAGCCTTACATTGTTTTGTTAATTTAGATGTTGTTCTTAAATTTCCTATATAAAATAAATATTTTCACTTATTTTATTTTTGTTTCATTTTCAAAAGTAAATTCTGGGGTCCGTACGGACCCCACGCGACTAATAGTGTAAGTATTTGGGCGCGACTAGCTAAAGGTTAATAACTCAGAATAGGTTCCTAAGTTAGATTGTATAGTATATATAGCGTATATCTATAGCAAACAATTTGCCGTTTCTATAAAATGCAAATAATAAGTTGAAGTGACTAAAGACACTTTCGATAAGGGGACGATGTCATGATATGATTGATAGTTAATTGCGTTTAAAATGACGCGCCAAGTTATGAGACGAAGCGGAGAAATTTCAAGATAGCTTCCATGCTGATTTCGGCTGCGTCTTGAATGGGAAGAAAGTTGTAATTGTAATTAGCCTACATATTGTCCCACTGCTGGGCAAAGGGCCTCCATCTTTGAAATCTAGATGGTTTTTATGATTGGCCGGCGTTTGAAGAAATAATACTTTGAGGTAGAGATACAAAATTAAAATAGTTTAGTGAGTAAACCATAATAATAATAAAATAGAATATGATTATTTGCAGGTACCAGGTACTTGCTGTGTACATTTGCTGTTGACAATACAATACATTAATATCAGCAGTAATACCCATCACGGGCATCCAATATTACCCCCTTATTCATAAAAACTATTTATGCGTTATTAATTAGTTAAATATTGTTTTGTCAACGTCACACAAACGTCATTCTGAATTTGAGAAAAAGAGACAAAACAATGATTAACTAAATAATGCTTAAATAGTTTTTATGAATTAATTATTTACTTTAAAAATTTTGATTAGTATTCATCCATAGTTCCAAACTGTAAAAAAACATGACTATTTATTTCGCCAGTTTTTTAATGAAAAGAAGTTTGGTAGAGGCTTTTAATATTGGAAAGCAGGTTAAAGTATCTTTATTTTATACTGGTTACCCACTGAAGGCACTCTAATAATACAATTATAATTATTTATTAATAACTAGCGGCCGCTCGCGGTTTCACCCGCGTGGTTCAGGTTCCCGTGGGAATATTGGGATAAAAACTATCCTATGTGTTAACCCAGGTTATAAACTATCTGTATGCCGAATTTCATCCGAATACGTTCAGTAGTTTTTACGTGAAAGAGTAAAAAACATCCATCTATACTTACAAACTTTCTCGTTTATAATATTAGTAGGATAACTCATTCCTGTTAAGCCATTACCCATCAATTATAGTGCTGACTTGATTTCAATGATGGAGGCTTTTGCCCATCAGTGGGACAGTTACAGACTATTTACTATACTTTACTTACATTCCTGTAAAATGAACTAGTTCTATTATACTTATGATTTTATTTGTAAGATTACTATTTATTATTTATTACTTTGTGAATAACGTCGTTGGTAACACAATTAGTAAGGTTCTTTATTTTAAGCTGTAGTGGAAGACACATTTTTTAATTGTTTATTATTCCAAATAAATAAATAAAAATAATTCTATACTAGTATTAAAAAGCTGAAGAGTTTGGTTATTTGTTTGGTTGAACGCGCTAATATCAGGAACTACTGATTCGAATTGAAAAAATAATTTTGTGTTGAATAGTCCATTTATTGAGGAAGGCTTTAGGGTATATATTACATCACGCTATGACTAATAGAACGCGGGTGAAACCGCGGGGCACAACTAGTAAATAATAAGACTTTGAGTTAATCATCGTCATCATCAGTTTACATTAGTCCACTGCTACACATAAGTTTTAAGACTTAAACTTAAGGCGACGACGCACCGCCAAACAATAAATCTCATACGGAGCGTTTGCGCCTCGTGCCATAAGAAAAACTGTTTCTTTTCCTTCAAATTAGAATTCTACAAATTATTTAAAAAAAGTTAACTACAATATTGAAGTGTGTGTTAAGGGTGCGCCGTCCGTAAGTGACAAGTGTCATATGTTTTATTTGAAATGTCGTCGTCCATATTTATTTGATGCCGCGCGGCCATACTAATTTTGTATGGGGAATTTAAGGTGCTTAATAAAAAAATATTATTTAAATAACCACTTGATAAATCAAAAATGTAGTCTAGCAATTTGTAGTTTATCCATTGATGATTGTTTAGACAAAATCAGAGGTACAATAATTTAGATAAACTATAAGAAATCTACTAAACGCCGCCACTCGTTTTCATGATCTTTGCCCAACTTTAAATGATATTGTAGAAAAAACTATAGCGTGTTATGAATTTATGGTTCTGACAAATTGTAAACACGTTCCTTATGATACTAAATATATATTTTGTTCATTTAATACGATAGTATTTTCAATTATATTTACTTAACCGTAACTGCATTTTTGGCATTTTTTGGTCGGCCCACCCTTAAGACTATCTACTAAGAAAATTTAGATGCTTAAATCGTTCTGGTTAGCCTGTAAAATGCAAATCAATGTTTGAAAAGATGTTACTTTGATATTTTTTTCTCTGTTATAAAAGTTGACAAATCTTGTTGCAACTAGCAGAATAAAGTCAATTAAATGAAAAATCGTGTCATCAAATATCACTTTCATATGTTTTGTAATTGTTGGGAAAAATCAAGATCCCGCCACGTAAATTTCCAATGCGTCGCCTTAAGACTCCAAAAAACGCCTATCTCTCACAACTTGCGACCAACAACTAAAACGCTAATCTTCATAACTAACTTTGTCAATAATCGCAAGCGACGATGAGTTATTATTTAATTAGATTATAGTGCCGCTTATAATGTGGTAAGCGTATTATAGTTAATTTCTTTGTCGCACCACCAAAAAGTGGAATAAATTAAGGTCTTAGCTTTTTTTTTTTTAGTTGATGGCTTCGTGCAATTAGCACATTTAGCCAGTGTCAAAGTATTTTCTCTTACAAGTAATACATAAATAAACAACATTTCCTTCCTGTATAATGATGATGAATGATAAAAGAAATGAGAAGTGAGAAATGATATACCCCCACCCCTCGAGTATCTCAGTAAAGATGTGGGGCTTTACTAAGTCCTCGTACGTACTTCTTGAGAGAATTTGAAAAGTGACGTTGCACTGTTTTGTTTCATTTGCTAACACTCATGCACGCTCACGAACACTTAACGGTTAATACCATCCACCATTATTTCACATTAATATTCGCCATAACACAAATTTTAGAAAATAAAGCAAAACCGCAGACATTACTCTTCACTTTCCCGCCAAGAAGTAAGGTCTTAGCTTATTAAATGTTCTAGTAACATTGTTTTGTACAAAATTTAACTATTACATAATAAACCAATGTCTGTTAACCTGACATTGTAAACAGAAAATATTAATACAAATCTCCTCATGCCTCAGACTGGCTTCATCAAAATCAAATTTCTGACAAGTAAATCAAACTAGGTACGCTTAATTGGAAACCAAATAAATACACTGCGAATGACGAATTTGTTTTGATTTAAACGTGGACGTACTATGCGCGGACCATTTAAGACTGGAGAGATCTAACGCTGGCTGGCCAAGCAATAATATTGACTTAACATAACACGAAACCGGCCATCTTGTGTTGTGCGTTTGAGCGTTCTAAATTTGAAAACCGCACCACTTTAAAATGTTTTCTTTTTACTGCACATTCTGTGTGCCAACAAAGAGTATGCCTACTTGACCTCATTATTCATAAGTGAAGGTAGAAGTAGAAACCTCCTTTGGAAACAACTCTTTGAGGGTATTCGATAACTAAGGGGTTATTTTTCGTCGCCCCTAAAAGATCGGTTACGCTGTAAATGCTATCAGCGGGCAACAGCTTTCTCTTTTAAAAAAAGGACAGGCTAAAGCCCAGCGGTGGGCTGTTAAAAGTTGATGAAGGTCTACTAAGTCAAAGTAAAATAGCCTATGACTGCTCCGCTGCTGGGTAAAGGTTTCCATCATAGAAATAAATTGATGGGTAATGGGTTAATCACCACGCTTGCCAATTGCGGGTTGGTCACAAATCACAAACTCGGTCGGAAAAATCCCTTACACACTTTTGAACCCGGGACCTTCGGGTGTCAGGCCGAGCGCTTTAAATCTCGGCCACCATGTAAGTAAACATCTAAATACTTACAAAGAAAGTACTGGCCACCGCTAGTGTCGTGTCAAGGCTCAATGAAACAACTCCCTTCGCCTTATCTTTCGTGCGTTTGTTCCCTTAATTACACCAACAACTTATTACATAATTCATTTTATATAAAACACGCTTTTATACGGAAAACTTACCTTTCACAAGACAGCCGTCATATTATAGTTATAGGTATTAGCCTATTAAACTGTACTGTCCCACGGCTGGGCAACCTTTCACAAGACAGCCGTCATATTATAGTTATAGGTATTAGCCTATTAAACTGTACTGTCCCACGGCTGGGCAAAGGCCTTCATCAATGAGATATAGTCATCGTTACAATTGATGGGTATTGGCCTAATTACAACGCTTGTAAAATGCGGTGATCACAAACCCGGGCTAAGCATGAAAGTCAGCAACATACTTTGCCCGACTTTTTTTTTCAATTGCGTTCCATTTCACGCAAAATTACAGCATCTTTAGATTTTTCTTGTAGTGTAGTGTTGGGACTGGGATCTAATAACCTGTCCCATCCATCGGATCCCATGCAGACAGGTGGTAAATTTCAACCATATTCTCTATGAAATTTGTTTTTTTTTTAAATTCCTATAGTCTCATGAAAGTATATCTCTTTACAAAAGCCTTAATAAAAAGAAAACTAAATAAAAGGGGAGACATATTTTTCCGTAGGCTAGAGATTACAATAATGCTTAAAAGCTTTAGTAAGTCATATGTAAATGTAATTTGTATCTCTATTTGCTTTCTAGATATATCTTAAAAATAGTTTAATATTTTTGGAATGATAAATATTGTTTACATAATCATGCTTTGCTTTGAATAAAAACGGCTGAGTATTTGTGATTTTAACGAAAAGAAGAAATTGGATTTCTGTAAATGTTAAATTTATTTTAGCTTGTCATAGTTATCTACGTACTATTTATATGTCCTCTGTCTCATATCATATTATGTTATATCATGTCTCATATTTTAGTAAAAAAAGTGGCAATAAAATTTTGCTTCAAGTGATTTTTTTTTGATGTAGGAACAGCAAAGGGATCTAGCCCATCTAGCCACCGCGAGTGGTGTAAAATCTATTAAGGGTTAAATCTACATAGAAATTAGAAACATAGCAAAGGTCTCCACCAAACCTAACTTATACGTCTTGATATTTGGAGGTCTCCAACCAATTTGTTCAAAGACGTCGAGATCGTCAAAATCGAATACTCAATACGAACTATTTTAGGTAACATGAATCAGTAATCATCAAGCGTATAAACAATAACAATAGGGTGAAAAAAAGCAAACAAACCAAAGACACGCTTTCCTGTTTTTTTTTTCTTAAATCGTTCCGAAACTTGAACACCGTGTTGACACTACAAAAATTCAGAAGATTGTCTTTGAAATCGTCCGGAATTCGGAATGTTTATGGTTTCCGATTGCAGTTATGTCTCATTCGGTGATGCCTTTCATTTCCAATTGATATGTTTAATGGCGCATAAATCTTTCGCCTTTGAAATCTTTATAATCTTGGGCCGTATTTTAAGGTTTGGAGATAAATCAGACACTATTAGCCATTGGACCTTCTTAGCAGGTTATTATTTAGCACGTTTTAGTTGGATGAATCACACATGTTTCACGGAAATTTTAATGGAATCGTAATAAAAACATAAACTACCCCATTAATCTTCTTGGAAGAGGTAAGGCAGTTCCTCGAAAATATCTGCACTCACCGAGATCCTGGCGGGAAAGTGAATAGCTATGTATGCAGTTTTGTTCTAGTTTCTAGGAATTTTGTTTTGCTGCAAGTAAGTTGCTAATGATGGATTATCTGCATATATTTCTTATAATTATCATTCATTACTATTAAAATAAAACAAAGAGCATATAACAGAAGACTGGATGGGCACGACATTTAGGGTGATAAGGATACTTAAAAAAAATTGGAGACACTGAATAATATTGTGATATTAATGAAATGTTTTACCGCTAAAGGCTACTAGCATATTTTTGCGTAAATATATCTTGTTTTGATGTAAGTAAATGTAATAATAACACTTGAGTTTTTTTTAAATTTGTGTTAATTATCTTTAGTAGGTAACTAATTTTGTTCCTTTTTTACGGAGAAAGCTAGTGGCTCCATTAAATTAGATATAGGTACTATACCAATCATTAATTGACCATAAAATGTGGACACTTCTAACTCTATCCTCAGTTCATTGACCCCGTCCCTATGTAGATGGCTTCTATATGATATTTCACCCTAGAGTGCTCTCATATCCGGTGTCGTATAATTGTTGTGCTTGTCTATGAATCCCTATTAGTTCCTATAGTAGTTCATTGAGCATTAACTATTTCTTATAGCGCGTCAGATATATCCCCATATATATAGGCTTTACAAGTTTACGAGTAACAGTCGACCAACTTATAAAATGTACTTGGCGCAGTACAAATTCCTCATTGGGAACTACTTAAATAACGTTGTCAGGTGTGTGAAACCGGTAGTATCTACATTTAAGTATATGAGCCATCGCTAAATAAATGTTTATAAAAGCCCTCTTCTCAGAGTCTGCATTATTGAGATGGGCTACGGAACCCTAACACTGCGCGTGGCCCGACACGCACTTGGCCGTTTTTAATAGGTAGTCTTGTGGTCTTGCTTCTAACACATCGGTTCAATTCCAAACGTATTCATCTATCAAGATGTGCCCAGAAATATTGAAATGTTGTTATTGTATTGAATTGATTTTAATTTTTTTGTAATTGTATTGAATTGATTTGATTTGATTTTAATTGTAAAGTAAATTTTATTAGGTACTCACATAGCTCTTAAGTTCCATTGTTACTAACCATTATAAGCCTTTGCTACTTGAATTAAAAAAAATATTATAATCAAAATAGCTGTTATTTTCAATAAATATTTATTATTAACGATCATTCTCTATCAATCCTTCTGTAAGTCTGATAATAGCCTTATTTAAGCATTCTGCTATAGTGCATGTATCTGACGTTACAACAAAGAGTATGTACGTACTAGCAAGGTAGCCTAAGGGAGCCTTAGTGTTGTGAGTGGTGTAAGCTTTTAAAATGTCGAGTTGTATTTTCGACAATCGATTTTTTATGACTGTATGACAATTTTTTTTTAAATATATTTCGGGTAAGCAATTGACCTTTATCTCACCTGATGTTTAGTGATATGATAAGGCCGAAGATGGAAGCGCACTTCACCCTGAATACTTGACTACTGAGGTAATTTATATACAGTAACAGCATGTTGTATATTACTTGCAATCATATGCCTCATTTTAGTGACAAAGCAATTTTAATCGCTTCTGTGGTTAGTAGTTAAAACCACTGGTTTAGACCCAGAGGTCCCGGGTTCGAAACATATTTATGTACTCGGTTTGGTTGGTGGTAGGACTTGTTTGCTCGCCTGGTTAACAACTACCATTTTTTTATGTTAAAAGGAGGCAAACGAGCAGGCTCACCTGATGGAAAGTAATCACCGGACGAAACACACGAGGGTGGTATTACGCCGGGCGGGCCGGCCCGTTTCGTGCTGCAACGCAGCGTGGCTCTACCACTCAGACAAAATCTTATCTAAATATATCGCCATAACATCAATGTTTGTAGCATTGGTTTGTTCCGGCCGCTAGTGATAAGATAGCCAGTGCCCAGTTGTTAGGGATTCCGGGTGAAGTGGGCTTCCACTTTCGGTCTTATCATTAACGTCAGGTGATATGAAGGCACTGTGCTTACCCGTAAGATATACAAAATAAAACAAACGAGCCTTACAGTACTCGCATATGATGTGTAACATGAAATACGGAAACTTTTCCATTAAGCAGTGACAGAAATTAACCTCAAAGTTTAATAAAGCTATACAATGTTATTTTTAGTTTATACGAAACCTGAAAACTGTTTGTTCAGAATCAGTAATAGAATCGATTTCAATATTTTTTATACCATGTTACATTTTGACCAAATAATATTTACAAAATCTCAAATAAAGTATATCCTACTAAAAACACACAACGGGACAGCACAAAAAGCTTGTAACTTCGTGAGTTTTTAAGATATTTTTTTTGTACTGATTCTTTAAATGAAAATATTTGACCCGTGTTTCGATTTTCGTATAAACTAAAAATAAGGTTGTAAACTGAAATATTTTATTCGAATAATTATTCATTATTACTTACTTGGATTTTTTATAAATGATCTGCACTTTATTGAGACTTATTATCATCAGTAAATATTTATTAATAGAGTTTAAAAGTCTATTACACACGAGACAGGTTGAAATCAATATTACAATAGAAAATAGAATATAGAATTAACAAATTACGTAAATTTTTTAACTATTTAAATAAATACTAATTAGAAGACATTTGACAAATGACACAATATGTCACATATAATATTAGTATATCTTGTTCATAATTACGATTTTAAATTTACAAAATGGCGCGCGCTCGCGCGCTTCCCCTACTTCCTGTCACACTGTTACATATAACTTCCGTCACATTTCACGAAATCACTCCCACAAATTGTACATATGTATAAAAGGCGAGTGGAAAGATGTTACACATAAAAAAAACAAAGAACTAAGTAAAAAGTATTTTATCGATAACTGTATCACCATCCTCAGCGCATCACTATTCAATTCGGTCAGTTATTCGCTTCGATGGCCGAATAAGCCTGGGAACCGGTGCATATTGTGTCCGCAAGCGCAATACCAACAATATTGTACCGAATTACGGACATAAATACATAGGAATGCCATTTATGATCAGGGAAATTTGTTATTTGCAGCAAAAGTTGAGTAGATAGGAGTTTGTAACTGATGATAAAGCGCGTGTGTGAACCAGGAACAAAAAAATAAAACTGCTGAAGATAAGCGTACATCCCGCTTGAGCAACGCTGATGTAGACAACCTCTGACGGCAAGGGATCTCGCGACAGACAGCTGCTGCGCTCGGACTGTTGGTTGCGAGCTGTTCCGAGATCCGTGAGCGTGAGAGAGTGAGATGGTCGAAATTACTGCAGCCTTCTTGAAGATGTCTTTTTACAGTCCTATCTAAATAAATAAACAATCGGAAAGAGATTGTTCATGTCAAGTCAGTTCAAGAAAAAAACAAAAAAGCATATCGATAACTTTTATTCTATGCATCGACAAAAATAGAACAACACAGTGATAAATCAACGTAAAACGGTTGCTACTTTAAAAAAATAAAAGTTGCACAAAGAACAAAAAGGCGCAAAACCTTTTATTTTTTAATCTTACTTATTCGAAGGGAAACAACACAGATGAAATTTGATTCGCCCAGTTAAAAAGAATAATAGCCATGGAAAAATACCGGTCGCTCGCTACCCCCGCGGACAACGCGCTGAATTTAAATAAAGCTAATTCGTTAGATCAACTGCGGAAATATCGAGAATCGAGTATTATTTTTTTCGTTATAAGCACGCTCGCTGCGAACGACTAGGATGTCTTGTTTTTGTTCCTTTGCCTGAAAAAACGAGTTTATTGTCTATGCGCGATTAAAAGGAAGAGCTCATTGTTGAACGTTTTGGCTGGAGCGTAACTTTGTTTTGGCGGGAGTGATAAGTTTATTAAGTTAAATAAATAGATAGGTACTTAATTTACTTCAATTTTTTACTTTAGTACTTAATAATACATTTATGTGCTCCAAATTTCATAAACACACCTCATACGGTTATTTAAATATTAACGTTCGAAAATCGTCATTTTTATCACTGACTGACTAATCTTTAAATAGATCAAAACACTAACCCAGTTCCAGATGACCTAGTAAGTTTAAATTTGGCATCCAGATAGGTAGTTGGGCGAATACAAAGGAATAAATCATAAACTAGTGAATTTTTATCAATTTATCAAGTATATTTTTGAATTAATTGATTTTATAATCAGCAATCAAAAGTTGATGACAGCCGGTCTTTATGTGGATTTTAAAGTCTTCACGTGAATATAAGTGGAATACCACACTTATTTTTTTTTAAATCCAAACATCTGTTTTAGTAGCTACCTAAAGCTACTTTATCTAAGAGTATAGACGACTTTCGTATTTATTACGTTATTATTAACTGGGATTAACCTTTTTACCGCCAACAACTTCTATAGAAGTTCGAGATTTTCGTGCCGTCCACGCCAGCACTTCTATAGAAGTTCTTCTTTGTACCTACTTTATTAAAATACATTTATACGTTGGCGTACAGCGGGACATTGCGTGCAGGATAGTTGGGCGGTGAAAAGGTTAAAAAAGAAAGTACCTAATTATATCCCATCAAAAACATAAATGTGAAATGAGAGCCAAGTTCAATATTATGCTAAATGCCTTTGGTTGTTGACTTCAACGACAAAAGAAGTAGGTAAGATCTAAATGGGTGCCAAGTTCAAAGCCTAAGTTCTGACTTAGCTAGTTTTCATATACGAATTATATTTTAGCCTTCGCAAGTTCTAAAGCTGTAAGTTCTTATTTTATTCTTCCGGAAATTTAGCTGGCTGGTAGAAACTAGCCATCGAACATAAGGCTCTTCCATGACTGTTTTAGTAGGTACTTGTTTAATAATAATTCGTATATGAGACCCAAGTCTAGGCTTGGAACTTGGCACCCATTTCGATCTTACTTCTTTTGTCGTTGAAAGAAAGAAAGAAAGAAAAATATTTATTGACACACACACACGCACACACAAAAAACAATACAGTCAAAACAAAGCAAGAATTAATAAGGATAAAAAGAAAAAAAAAAAAAAACAATTAAAAGAAAAAATAAACAAAAAGCAGTGTGTGAGGCCAACGAGGACCCTGTCTCAGCATAATACCCCCACGACACTCGAAGATGGGCCGAGTACCGTAGGAGCGCTGTTACTCTGACAGGGCCGCCGTTGAAGTCAACAACCAAGTCTTATATCATAATATTGAACTTGGCTCTCATTTCACATTCATGTTCTTGATGGGATTACTTTTACGCCACAGCACGGTCATAATTAATGAAATCTCCCATAAATAACTGAGTAGCTAATCATGTTATTAAGTCGGCGGTTTCCTGGCAAAACGAGCTTCTATTTAAAGGATTATCTTTTCGTTCCCATGGTGACGGGTTGGTAGCATTTCAAACCATCTTTGTGCTAATAAATGTACATGTACAGATACGTATGCATATGAGCACGCAATCTAAGCTCAATTAATTTAAACCACAGAAGCGAGTTACCGTAGCCGAATTGACATCACAAAACTCGATTCAACCCGATGCCCTCGGAGGATCTAGTAGGGAAAGGGAGACGTTTTAGTGCGTAATGCCACTCCCTCTAGTTTCACACAGCTTGAGGAACCCTTTACGTTTCTCGTCGCCCCCAAAAAGTCCGGTGACGCTGAAAATGCCGCCTGAGACCAGAATAGAATAGTTTATTTGCATTAAAAGTGGTTAGTTACATATTTATTTGATACATACACATTACACATATGACGACCTCCTTGGTCGAGTGGTTTGTACACCGGTTTTCATGGTGTCGCCATCTCTGAGGTCCCGGGTTCGATCCTCGGTCGGGTCAATTTAGAAATTATTGTTTTTCGAAATTGTCTCGTGTCTGGGTGTTTTCTATGTATAATAAGTATGTATTTAAGTATTTTAAGTATGTTTATCCGTTGTCTAGTAACCATTTAACGAGTTTTATAACGAAGCTTCTCTTGGGCTAGATAATTGGTGTGAGAGTAGGAAAAATTACTTAAGTATTATTTATTTATTTATTTACATCTCACTTTTAGTCTTTTCAGACATGCAATAATAATGTAATTACATTTGAGATAGTTTGCTGGTATATAATTGTTTTTTAATTAAAAAACAATTATATACCAGCAAACTATCTCCAAATCTAGTCTGATGTGGTGAGCTACAGACACATTCACAAACCTCTAAAATATTTTAGTAACGTTTTTTTTCTACGTAATATTATATTTTGAAGCTTTTTTATCTGACTGTACGTACTGAACAGCACCAATAATTTAATAGTGTCCGAATCGTCAGTAAAAAAAATTATAAAATTAAAAAGTGTCAATTCGAACACTGTGTCCCTCAGAAATAACTTTAATTAGTTATTGTTCTGAGCTTTGTCCGAAACGTCAGCGTGCCACCAAAATATAGCATACAAAACAACTGCATAAAATTATTCAAATTTTTTCGTTCTAATCTCGAACGCAGCGGCAGCATAGACACATGGATGTAAAAGGGATAGCGTAATTAAAGCAATAAAAAGAATGGATGAATTTGTTATTTGGCATTTTAAATGAAAATTTATTCTAAAAACACACTGACAAAATAACTAGAAAAAATGGGATTTTCGCTCCATTTCGCGCCAATAACGTACGAGTTACCATAACCTACCTTACTCTATCTACCTTTTTTACTGCTTTTACTAGATTCTTCGTGTTTCACGGCTTATATTTCCTAAAATTTAAAAAAAAAGACACTGTCTAACTGCGTAAACCGCATTTTGGAATTTCTTGGCGGGAAAGTGAAGCGTCTTGTCTGCGATTTTGTCTTATTTTCCAAAATTTGTGTTATGTCGAATATTAATGTGAAATAATGGTGGATTATTAACCGTTAAGTGTTCGTGAGTGTGCATAAGTGTTGGCAAATGAAACAAAACTGTGCAACGTCACTTTTCAAATTCTCTCATGAAGCTCGCGTGAGGACTTAGTAAAGCCCCACATCTTTACTGAGATACTCGAGGGGTTGGGGGGTATATCATTTCTACTTCATACGAAAAATTACTTTGACACTGGCTAAATGTGCTAAAAGCTTGAAGCCATCAACTTAAAAAAAAAAAAAAAAAAAAACTTTCATGTTTCATGCTTGTAAAATGAGATTTAAATAGTAAGTACCTACATACTAAATAGTTTTTTTTTAGTTGATAGCTTGGTGCGGTTAGCAAATTTAGCAAATGTCAAAGTAATTTTTTATCTTTTGTTAATATATGATGATATTGAATGAGTAATGAGAAGTAAGAAACCCCCGACCCCTTGAGTATCGCAGTAAAGATGTGGAGCTTTACTAAAGCCTCACGTGGACTTCTTGAGAGAATTTGAAAAGTGACGTTGCACCGTTTTGTTTTGTTTGCCAACACTTAAGCACTATCACGACCACTTAACGATTAATAATCCACCATTATTTCACCTTATGACTCTTCACTTTCCCGCCAAAAGTCTACTAATAGTAGTTGAATGCTGAGTTTGTTGCCGGACCTTTTCAAGGTGTCCCGCCCTGTGTAGACTTCATTCGTAAGAGATATTTCTTTTTGGAGACTAAACTGAATATTTTAATTATTTTAAAATAAAAATATTGAATATTTGTTTTTTTTTAAGTTTTGGATTTTAACTAACTATTAATCACCTAGTTCTACAGTTTGACTGAATATTTTGGTACAAAAACAGCATAGTGGCTGTTTCTATGTAACATGTACCTACCTACTAAAAATTGCATGCCCGACTAGGGTAAATTGTTTGTTCCCAATTATAATATGCTTAACACCTGCTATGTATTTACACAATTTTATGGCAATGAAAATTATCTTATCTTATCCATATTATTTTCCATAACGATTCAATATTCATTTCCATTTTTAGAAATTACAAAGAAAGCTAGAGAATCGATATACCTACTTAATTAAAATAAATTTTATTTTTCATTAAAATTTATTATTAATAGTATGTTTGAAATATTTAAAAGTTTGTATGGGACTCTTTAACTTAGCGATGTTATTTCATCAAATTACATTAATATGAGGCAAATAGTTAAAACTGAGCTGATAATGATTGTTGAATGTGTATTCACTTCATTCCGTTATAGGAGCATTTAATATTCTATAAGAGGTATGAAACCTTTGCGCGTAGAGTTAAGTATTGTTAGACAGAGTCGATTGGAAAATTTGAATAAAATGCCTCCGTGCTATTTTGTAAAAAAAAAAGAATTGCTATTAATTATTTGCTTACTGTATGAATTTATTTTAAATTATATTTATAATATGTTTAATGCATAAATAAACGCCAGAATATGTTGATAACAATAATGATAAGTGATGATGAATCAAATTAAACCTATATCTTCTTAATATCTATAACTGACTGAAGAAAAATCATCATCGCCAAACCAAGCAGATTACGATAACATCTGCCCCTGGGCTGGTAATAAAACCCGGGACCACTAGGACTGGTCTTACTAACTAAAAGATCAAAGAGGCAAAAGCCGGCTCACCTTAGCGGCATCACAACACAATATATCCCGCATTATCATCTCACAAACTTGGTGTTAACTTCAAACTATTGATAACTCCCCGCTCGTATACTCCAACCGAGAACCGGCTTGATCCAGTTAAAACTAACCCGAGGCAATTAAAACTGCCAACTAACTCCGGTGTTCGCCTGTTGTTACCAGTTACGGAGACACCTTTTGTTGTTTTAGCACATTGTTTGCTTATAGAACTTGTCGCTCATGGTTTTATGCTTAATTTCCAGGGAGGGATAGTTTCTTGCAAAGCAGCAAAACTTTTCTAGTCAAAACTCAATGAAATTTTTGATATATTGTTATTTTTTTGCGATGAAAACTAGTGTCGAGTACCTACTGGTGCCACTTAGATATACTCGTTAAGCATATAGATAAATCTGGCCTAAAAAGATACTTATAGTTTTCTTTAGTCGTTTAAATTAAAGCAGTCGCGCTTAAATAGCCAGATAGTGAACTTAATTACATATAAATCTTACTGTTTTCACTAATTTTTATTATTTTTGTCATTGATTTTCCTTTACTTAACTTTTGACATTTCGATTTAATGTTTGTTTAATTGGTGTTTTGTATTAATGTAATTCTCTTGACTGACTGGACTTTTTTATATTAAATTCTTAATTAATGTACAATTCGTATAATTGTGAGGGAATTGTTTCTGTACTGATTGAATAAAAAGTTGGACCTCAAGTAAACGATTTAAAGTTACCTGCTCAAATTAAATTTACAATTAATGAAAATAAATTGCATGAATACTTTCACATTTTATACAGATACATAAAAAGTTTATAGCATTATAAAGCTTAATGTGTCATACATGTATGTATAACATACAGTTTTATTTAAAACTATCAGATTTATTAGGAAGTAAATTGATTTAACAAATACACTTTCAATGCTTGGTTTTACATTAGTAGTTGTGCGTGTTCAGAGGCTCATACACCTACAAATAAATGTATGTAACTTCAAGCGTCAATTTTATAGCTTTTAATAACGATACGAGTGTGAATAAAACTGCAGATGATCGTTTGATTTGATATAACATAAATTCTGATATTAACTATTTTTGGATTAAATTCAACGCTATGATGAATGAAAAATCTGATTTTGAAATGTGAAAAGGATTATTCAATTCAATGTTTTTGCTCATGTTTATTTGTGGCAAGTGTTTTTTTTTATCTATTCAATTGAACGATAAATGTTAAAGCATGCGGTGTTTTCTTTCTTCGGATGTTGGATGAAGCTAAATAGATCTTTTTAAGTTACATTCAATAGTTCAAACGTTGTTGGTAAGACAAATAAATAAGAAAATGTTATAATTTTATTATTAAAAACTTCTTTTTAATGTTTCTTGTTTACAGCGTCACAGGACTAGATTTTGTGGGCGGCGAGAAGTTTAAAGGGTTCCTCAAGCAGTCAGATAGAAACATCCTCATAGGGTTTTTAGTTCGAGCGCGATTGACTTGCCACTTCTACGCGGTCTCAGCTCTATCCAAAGTGAAATTTATAATTCACAACGAATTATACGTACGAGCGAGTATAATATTCTGCTTAATACGGCGTTGTAGTGTTTACACAATTTTCTAAGAGTTTTGATAAATTAATGTTATACCCTAGGGTGTCTTATCGTAAATGGAATATTTAACGACTATTACAGGGAGGTCGTCACTTAATTTACCTCTCGTTAACGCACCCAGTCTGCGATTGCTGAAATAAAGCAACGCTCGCAAAGGTTGTTCATCGGATGGGTGACCAAAACTGTATCATGTCTAGCTCCTCCGTGTTTCGGAAGGCACGTAAAGCCGTTGGTCCCGGCTGCATTATCAGTCGTTAACAACCACCATTCCGCACTGGGGCGCGCGTGGTGGTTTATGGCCCGTTCTCTATAAATGTTGTTTCCAACTATAGGGAAGGCTCGTGCCCCAGCAGTGGGGACATAAAAAATAATGAGCTAATGACTATTATTGGAAGGCTGTTACTTAGTTTACTTCCCGTTAAATAAATCGAGCGTTCTTTGCGACAATCGAAAAAGTCAAGGTACATTCGGCGTGGTTGATTGTCGGATGGGTGATCAAATATTTTGCCTTTTCTCGCGTTAAGAGAGCTGACTGCGAGTTTTTTTTTTTTAAAGTTAGGCGAATGACTGCTCTTTCTGAATGGTAAATAAATTTTGCATGCAGCACCGTTTGAACTAGCCATATTTTTCTAATACTGGATCTTACCTGAAACAAAATACGATAAACATTAATTTGATAAGTTCATTATTAACAAAAAAATCTGTAAGTAAGTACTATTTTATAATAGTAGATTATAATGAGTAATGATGAAAATGTTTAATGATATTCTCTTCAAACCCCTTGGGTGTATCAGTAACGATCTGATTTATTGAGATCTTACGCAGACTTCTTGAGAAAAGTGACGTTGCATAGTTTTATTCGCCAACACTCATGTAAGTTCACGAACACTCAACGGTTATATATTGTTTTCTAAAGTTTACGCGAACACTACACATTGAAATGAAACAACTTTTACGGATCTACTCGCGTTTATTTAACACATTACTTATTTAATGTTTATCCTGACGTTTCGAACCCTTTGCAGGGTCCGTGGTCACAGGGAGACCCTTGCAGAGAGTAGATCCGTAAAAGTTGTTTCATTTCAACTTAACGGTTAATAAACTAACTTTATTTCCATTAATAGATATTGTAAACATTTTAGAAATAAAACAAAACTGCATTTATAATAATAATAATAATAAGTATTTATTCCAGAAAAATCCATAGACTGTTAATAGTTACAATAGACCTTAAACACTAATGTTAGTTACAAAAAAAAATTAAAAAGCACATTTAACTAAAAATAATACAAAACAAAAACGAGCTTGGCGCACTGGGGTACGGGGACCGTTGTGTAATCCCAGCGTGCAGCGGTCAGACAACGCGTTCAGGATATGGTATGATATTATGTTAATGCCCCTTTACTTTCCCGCCAAGAAGTCTCCTAATTAAACTTACACCCGGATGATTTAAACGAATTTCGCCCAACACTAAAACACAGCGGGGAGACTGGGGATGAACATCGTCCGCTCGATTTGTGGTAAGAACGCGATAATGTTGCGACGAGTTTTCCACACTTCGTTGCAAGCTACAGTGCAAGTGGGAAGCAGTGGGTCATGTCAAAATCATTGAATATTTCAATAAAATACTATGATGTCAAAAGGCCTTATCATCAGGTGAGATCAAGGCACTGTGCTTACCCGTTAAAAATAAAAAAATACAATTAGTCAAATAGAAATTTAAAAAAAAATCTTTATTGTATAACTGTGTACATTATAGTTCTTAAATATTAAATTATAGTATCAACAGGTTATACATTTCGGTCGTACACAATTTTTTGTGAGTAAATACCTATTTATCTGCATATGATTAGTTTAAATTATAAAAAATTATTACATCGATTAACCTTTTCACCGCCCAACTATCCTGCACGCGATGTCCTGCTGTACGCCAACGTATAAATGTATTTTAATAAAATAGGTACAAAGAAGAACTTCTATAGAAGTGCTGGCGTGGACGGCACGAAAATCTCGAACTTCTATAGAAGTTGTTGGCGGTAAAAAGGTTAAACAAGATTAGGTAGCAGTAAGGCCAATGACATAGAAGCGTCCGTCGGTCGTCCGGTGGCAAGGTGGACTGACGATGGACTGACGACATTATCAGGATAGCGACAAAGCCGTAGATGCGTATGGCTTTGGACAGAGATAGGGTTGCCGACTATTTTCAGGAAATTAAAGTAAATCTATCACTAACTAGTATAAAAAAAGGATTTGAATAAAAAATAAAGAATTTTTAAAATTTATTTAATTAAGCGTTGCGTTTCGTTTCACTTCACCTGAGTCTGAGTATCATTCAGTAGTTCAGAAATTAATCAACAGGAATATTCCGTTCAAACGCACGCATTAGTCGGAAATAAAGTATTTTCCATAGTTTATTTTTATTAAAAAGAATAAAGTATGGGGGTGGAAAATAACATAGGACATGTTATTTTAAAGTATGGTTGGCAACCCTAGACCCGAGTGGCAGACACGAAAGGAGGCCTAATACTCAGCAGTGGGCATCTCCGGGCTGAAAAGATGATGATGATGATGATGAGGCGAAAGACTTCACAAACACTTATTGACTTTAAAAAAAATAAAAAATAACAGCATATAACGAGGAGATCGATGGCGCAGTGGTTAATGCGCCCGGTCTGCGAGTGCTGAGGTTAAGCAACTTTCGCAAAGGCCGGTCATCGGATAGGTGACCAAAAATGTATCATCAAGAGCTACTCCGTGCTTCGAAAGGCACGAAAAGCCGTTGGTCCCGGCTGCATTAACAGTCGTTAACCACCACCAATCCGCACTAGAGCCGCGTGGTGGTTTATGGCCCGTTCTCTCTATCCCTCCATAGGGAAGGCTCGTGCCCCAGCAGTAGGAATATAAAATGAGATGAAGAGCATTAAACTTTAACTAGTTCCTAAATTAATAGCCTATTATACTGTCCTTCCCAGCTTGGCAAAAGGCTCCATCATCAAAATCAAGTGATCGGTACAATTGGTACGCTTGGCTTAATCGCCAGGCTTGCTAAATGCGGGTTGGTGATCACAAACTCGGGCTATACATAGGAAAATACGAATAAAACTGTACCCAGTGTTGCAAAAGTCAAAAATTTAAAATCGGTAAATTTCCCAGGCAAAAATCGGGAGGAATCGGGAGATAAAAAAAAAAGTATTTTATGCTAATTACTTTATTCAAAAATAAAGATACATACATTTTAGGTTCAGTGATTACTTAATAACTTATTATTCATGCTCATACCATTTCTTGGTAGCTATTTTTTCAAACATTTTATGGTCTATATTAAAATTATAACAGGTTTGGTTTTTCTGCTATACATTTTTTTGTGTGTAGGAGACCTATAATAGATTTAGTGGAGAGTTTGTTACGCTGAACATCTATTTTTTAGGAAATTTCCCCCATACACTCACCAAACAATAATGAACCTTATTTTAAAGGAATTTGCATTGTTTTAGTGTTACCAGGTTAATTTTAGTGTTGTCGTCATAAGAATTGTTTGCCACCTTAGTAGTAAAAAAAAAACAAAATAGAAATTCGGGAGATTAGGTCGTGAAATCGGGATATCGGGAACGAAGAGCCGAAATCAGTAGATCTCCCGATGAATCGGGAACTTTTGCAACACTGACTGTACCCTACCTTGGGAATTGAACCAAAGATCTCCGTTTTGTTTGACCTCCTTAAAAAATGTTTGTATAGCTGAATTTTTGCGATTTAAAGTTCACTACCTAATAAGGAAAGTTTTAAATTGCATAAAATCAGTTAAGTACATATTTTTTTTCTTTTTAATGGTTTTTTTATTAAATATCAAGATCTTTGTATTTCAGCAAGCTTAAAAATCTTCATAAAAATTTGCTAATTGATTAAAAAAATATAGATAGATATACAGATAATACTTTTATTGCAACACTATAAAACATAAACATGAACAATAAAATATTACAATTTGGCGGTCTTATCGCTTTCAAGCGATTTCTTCGTATGTCGGATGGAGAGCTAATAAATTGTAAGATCAGAGGTGAAACTATTAAAACATACTAGAATAATGTGTATTCTATAAAGGAAGCAAAATGATAATGATAAATATATAATGATACCTAATGATAATAATAAGAGAAAAGAATTAGAGCTTTGAAAATTGTATGGGATACCAAAATGTGAAATGGCTCTTAAAAACGCAATAGTTTCGATGTGATGTGATTCTTTCAACTGTGTCATACGCATTTAGGAATTGGGGCCAATCAATGTGTACATTAGGGGAGAAGCGGCATTAGGGGACACGGCTACAATCGCCACATAAATTGGATGAACCAATTGGTTGCACTATCACTTGTTTGGACTTTATGCGATCTATTAAAAAAATGCCTAATTATTAAGTAGGTAGTAGCTACTCGCCACCAAAGTAAAAATACATTTGCGAAAATAAAGATTTTGAGAATTGACTTTCTTATTTTTTGTTTTAAGAAAGGCTAAGGCATCTAGTCCATACAGCCAATTCTTTTGACGTGAGAAATGGTGATTCGGATATTGATGAGAAGGGATTAATGCATGATAAATATTGGACGACATTCCTCCCAACCAACCAATTTGAGAGTCAGCAAGGAATAAGGATAATACTTAAATGAGACCAGGGGGGTAACCACGAGCTGTTATAGCAGTATTATTGCAGTTGTGAAAACGAGACGCGTGTAGCGGCGAATATACTCGCGTCTCTTTTCCACAACTGCAATAATACTGCTATAAGAGCTCATAGTCAGGGGGCAGGTAATGTCACGTGACATTTTGTACATTTTTTCAAAAAAAAGTGAAGTTGCAATGTTTTGTTTCATTTGCCATCTCATGCACGTTTACGAATCTTTAGCGCTTGATAAAATCTATTATTATTTCATATTATAATATTAGACAAAACACATATTTTAGAAAACACATATCTACTAAGTTGTTCTTAAACCTGTCACAATAGAAATTCAATTATTCTATGGCACTGTGGTTAAGACTCTTCAATGTTCCTCCAAGAAGTCATAATCATCACCAGCTCCCCTGTCCCCACTGCTGCGGCACGAGCCTTCCCTATGGCTGGATAGGGAGAACGGGTCATAAACCACCACGCGGGCCCAGTGCGGATTGGTGGTCGTTAACGACTGCTAATGCAACCGGGAGGCCGGGACCAACGGCTTTAGGTGCCTTTACGGAGGAAGTAGAGATGATAAGCTTTTGGTCACCCACCCGACGACCGGCCTTTGCGAAAGCTGCTTAACCTTAACAATCGCAGACCGGGCGCGTTAACAACTGCGCCATCGAGCTCCTCAGGAGTTTTAATGAGTTTTATTTTTAATAGGTATACTTTTAAATCTGTACTCGATTAAAAAGAATATCGACCAAAGAACCATTAGAAGCAGAAATCAAAGTGGCATTCCCAATGGGCGGGTCTATGTGATCTATAGTTGTACGTTTTTGCCCAAGTCGATAATTCAGGGGTGGGCGGCACTGTCTGGACCATAGACACCATAGACTTATTGTCAACACAGACAATATAGAATGCGCTTGTGTCTTACGACTTGTCACTTTAATGAACTGTGTTTGTTTGTATGCGTTATTTTGTACTGTTACACGGATGATCAAAATTTATTAGCCATTAATTTGTATAAAAGGTTTTGTTACATTGTTTTTTTTTCTTTTAGTTGATGGCTTCGTGCGATTAGCACATTTAGCCAGTGTCAAAGTAATTTTTCTTACAAGTAATACATAAATAAACAATATTTCCTTATATGATGATGATGAATGATATTAGAAATGGGAAGTGAGAAATGATATACCCCCCAACCCCTCGAGTATCTCAGTAAAGATGTGGGGCTTTACTAAGTCCTCACGCGAGATTCTTGAGAGAATTTGAAAAGTAACGTTGCACTGTTTTGTTTCATTTGCCAACACTTATGCACACTCACGAACACTTAACGGTTAATAATCCACCATTATTTCACATCAATATTCGACATAACACAAATTTTGGAAAATAAAACAAAACCGCAGACATGACGCTTCACTTTCCCGCCAAGAAGAAGTCTTCTTTTTTGTTACATTGTTTACGTAATGTCAAAAATTAAGAAAATAAAAACTAATACTGTCAAATTCAAATGCAGGGTATGTGATGATAACGCTGAAGATGGAAGCTCCCTTCAACCGGAACCCCCATAAACTTAGGAACTGGCTTTCTCATCTCTAACTGGAAACAACTATGCTACAAGCTACAAACATTAATACCAACAAAGGAGAAATATTTACATAAGTTAGATATGAGTGGCCAGTATCAAAGTCAAATTACCCTAAAAGGTTCGCGTTCGGTTATAAAAAGGTGTCGGGCTGTCGACATGACATATGGGGCGGCATCCACAACCCATTCGTTATGAACGACTTTAAACAATCTTGCGAGATGCATCGGAATCTGTACAGTAGCTAGCAGCTGCATTAAATGTCTTGACATTGAAAGATTTTTACCCCCTTACATATACTCGTTCTTAAAAACAGAGTTTCAGACTTCGAATAGTGAATAGTTATTTCGTGCTAGTCTCTTTTACTTACTCTTATTTGAAATGAAGTTTCCATGGCGGGAACAAAACACGGAATTTCTAATAATTTCAATTTAATAATTCAACTCTGTGCAATGCAAAGTAAAGTAACATCTAACATAAAGTATCTCTCTTTAATCTCTAAAAACTAAAATCTGTAATAAAAACTAAACTTTTTCAAATTTTAAATATTACAGTTTGTAAGAATTTTACAACGAAATTATCGTATTTAAAAGTAAAAGAACGAAGGAAAGGGATTGACGAAATAATATGAACGCTTGTTTAGTGTACTGGCAATACTGGCATGAGGTGGCTAGTAGTTACATAGAAATACTTCGGGAAGGCCTTTGTTCGGAAGTGGAACTGTATGAACTAAGAAAACAAACAATAATATGAGCAACAAAAATGTGACTGATGTCTTTCCCAGAATTTTTAATTGACTCATGAAATCTAGTCTACGTTTACGTGCTTAGCGGTTTCATAGTAAATAGCACTTTTTCCGCGACTTTATACATGTGGATTTTTTCAATACTTTGATTGCCATATAAAAAAATAGAACTATTTTTATCAAAACAAAATAAAGCCTATGTGACCAAGGAATGTATGTAGCAAGCATTATATTAGTAAAATATTTTATGGAATTTGATCAGCAATTCCAGAGACTACCCTCGTCAAACAAACAAACTTACAAACTTTAGCTCTTTATTAACAGTATAGAAGTGTTAATTTTCATTAAATTTGTAAAAATCTCATTGTATTTAAAAAAATATTTATAAATAATTCAGTGCTTACGTCAACTTTCTCGGTAGCATATTGGTCAGTGCAGCCGCCCAGATTGCGGGAGACCCGGGTTCGATTCCTGGCTGGGTCGGGTAGGCATTTAATTTTTTCACTGTATTTTATAAATATTTAATTCAGCTTAAGTGCAGCAATTAGCATTCAAAAATAAAAAGTAGAATTTATTTATAATATTACAAAAATAATATTGGCATTGTGTGACTCCACAGCATCCCTGTTCTCAGCGTATGCTACGCACGTGCATTCACACCGATGTTCCGACAGATTTTAAGGAAATCGCCGGTGATGTATTAATAGTTTAAGCTCATTACTTTATATTTAGCCTCGAACGGGACGAGTTTAATTAAGTGTTAGGAAGGTATTCTAATTGCTCAAAAGATATGTTTAAATTTCCATTAGATAGATTCATCCGAAGTAGGGCGTAGGGCCTTTGCTTTTCAATAATTACCTAGCAAAAATAATAATTCAACCTTTTATCAGCAACTTTTTTAACTATGGCAATATTGTTTGCAATAAGTATTATTGTATTATCGAAAAATTTGATTGGCTGTATATTAATGTGAAATAATAGTGAATTATTAACCGTTAAGTGTTCATGAATATGCAATGGCGTTGGCAGATGAAAGAAAACGGTGAAACAATCATTCATCAGTTCATCACTTTTCAAATTCAATCAATAGTCTTGGCTCTTACCAACCGTTTTTCCTTTTCACCGTTTTCTTCGCCCGAATCTTTACTATTTATTTACTTTTATTATCTATCAAATTAAATTTTGATATGATTCATCAATCTTAATATATGATAACGCCCATGCTATGAAATTACATTACCTTGGGTAGGTATAGCTGTACCTATAGCTTTCTTTGTCTTTTTCTCCAACTATATTAGAATAGTGCTTGAAAAAATAGAAAATTGCGAGAAGTGTCGTCATTATTCATATTTAGTACTGCGTTTGCTAGTTTATTTTGATATCTATTTTAATGTAGAACAGCGTAGAAGAGAAACGGTAATAAGCTAAGTAGAACCATTTAACAACAAGTTGCAGACGGTAATTGCGCCCCACAGATTAAATAATTCAAAACAAACATCACTAAAACGGGAATTAAACACCCCTGACGACTTACAACGTCTAAGGCAATGAACGCAGAATAAATAATAGGATGGTGCACGTCTCAGCAAATTACCTAGAACGGGCGGGTAGAATTGATGGCAACACTGGAGTGCCGCCATGTCAACTGCTATGGCCGTCGTTGGAGGGAGTTTTCCTTTTTTGAAGAATTTGAAATTAGAACTCGTTGCTAATGGCAAGGCAAGGAGTTTTTATAGCAGTGAACTTTTGTTTTGTCTGAAGTTGTCTATGGGATAATTTTAGACGTTGTCTATGAATTAAAATGTTTTTAAAAAGGCTGGTCGAGAATACATTTAATAACAATGTTACATTAGCGCTTACAAAGTTATTAGCTAGTATTTTTTTAGTTATAATATTGTTCAAGAAAGTTCTGATTTCGATCGTACAATTCAAGAAACTTTCGCAGAAGCGGGTCTATCGATGGGTGACCCAATCAAGAAATCTACGCTCTTCGGAAAGCATTTTAAGCCCTTGAACCCGGCTATTCCAGTTATTAATACCCAAAACCCCAAATTTTTTATGTTGTTATTGGTTATATCGTGAACTCTTCTATTCTAGTAATTTTAAAGTAAAAAGGCCTTAGGCTCAGCAGTAGGTATCCAAAGTTACTGTCTCAATGCAGGTTAAATGCCTCCATTATTGAAACCAAGTCATCGCTGTGATTAATGGGTATTAGCTTGCTTACCACGCTTGCCAAATGCGGGTTGGTGATCACAAACCTGGACTATGCATCGAAAAATCCAAAACACACATTGCCTGACCTGGGAGTTGAACCTGGGACCTTCGGATATCGGGCCGAGCGTTTTGCCACTCGGCCAAGCGTTGTCCATCTACACAAATTTTATTTATTTCACAAACAATTACAGAATGAGAAATAACTTGAAATAAGTAACCTGGTACTCATTAACAAAGCAAACACAATTACCTTTTAAAAGCTTCTTATTTTCAAAGGGCTAAGGTTTACAATTCAAAGAAGACTGTTTAAACTAAACATCAAAGGGTATTTTAACTAAATATAGGTACCAAGTTTCTTTGAATTATCAAGTCTTCCATTTATTTTTAAGATAAAAACGGACTGCTTAATGCATTAGACTCGTTCGTAGCTCTATTGATAAAAGGTAAAATGTTATCTGAGGGAATTTAAAAGTTTAATAAATAGACTGTTGACTAATTAATTTTAATTCAAAGCAGTCGGCTAATGTACTAACTAATAAGTTATATTTACTGAGTGGTGATTGAAAGTTTTGTCAACCATTCGATCTCGTTACGAAATCGAGAATTAGTATGGCAATGAATCAGCGTCTCTTGGTGGCAAACGATCTGTAATTTTGCCATACAAATTATGGTATTCGATAACGCGATCGAACAAGTATTGGTCAGTATTTTTGTATCCGAGTGCCTAATGTGAGTTTTGTTAACTATCCGTATTGATTCGATTACGTTTACGAAAACGAAGATTAGTATCGTATTGAAGCAGAGCGCGCCTCCTGGCGACATACGAGAAGAGTTACAAATTCGATTACGCTTACGAAGTTCAGGTATCTGGGCAGCACTATAACGGACACGAACACCAGGGCAGAAGAGATATATATCCGAATACAAAACACCCTCCGTTGTAATGCAGCCCTACACAAGGTGTTGGTGTCCGGTCTTCTCAGCAAAAGGACGAAAATCAGGATTTATAAAACGGTAGTGAGGCCGATCCTGATGTATGGCTGTGAGGCCTGGACACTGACTCTGAAGGAGGAGACCAAACTCTTGGTGACGGAGCGAAAAGTTCTCCGAAAGATTCTTGAACCGGTGAAAAACGAAGGCGGTTTAAAAGAGAAATCTAAGAGTTAGTGGCCGAGCCGAATATCATCGGCGAGACAAAGGCACACAGTCTTCGCTGGCTCGGCCACTTAGAGAGAATGAGGGAGGATCGGGCGGTGAAACGTGCATACGTGTGACGGCCGAGTGGGCGACGCCCGGTTGGCCGTCTCAGGTATCGCTGGGAGGACGAGGTCGCTAAGGACCTGCGCGAGCTCCGTGTTGAGAACTGGCGGGAATTGGCGCGGGATCGGGAGAAGTGGCGGCAGTTATTATAGGAGGTCAAAACCCATCTTGGGTTCCTGCGCCACCCCAGTTAGTCAGTTTTAGTTGGTTACGTTTACGAAAACAAAAATTTGATGACAAAATTTTAACTCTACTCGTATGTCGCTAGGAGGTGCTGCTCTAATGCCATATTAACTTTCGTTTTCGTTAACGTGATCGAATGTCACTCACACGAGGCACCCTGGGGTCATCACAGACTTTAAAAACTATTGACTACATGTTTGTTTCTTAACCTAAGTTTCAACAGTTTACAATTATTTCAGAGAATGTACATGTAAGTAAAGTGATAACAATATAGTATAGCCTTATTCTTTTATGTATTAACGTTTGTAAATTAAAAAAAAATATTTTAATAAATACGTTTTCAGAACACTATGAAAGGTATAGATAATTGAATTTGGCTCAAACAGCATCGACAATTTACGAGAAGGCTAGATCTAAGAAAGCTAATTACGTAAAGGACACTTGCGACCGCACGAACATATTTCCTTTGCCCATTTCTCAAACGTTGGTGTTGAAGAAAAAAGTCAATAATGGCGCGACGTTTTGGCGCGATCACGGTGACAGGAAGGGTGACCATTTTGCTGGTTACAAAACGTGTAAAATGTATATGGATAATTATTATTGACGGGTTTATTACCATGTTTTTGATGTTTGTAAGTATTTGATATTTTGGCACAGTTAATTTATTTTATTTTATTGTGAGATGGGCTTGTTCTTGGCCTCATTCTAATCCCTAGGGCTAAGAAGAGGCCGACGATGGAACAAGCTTGCCCAGAAATAGCCTATTCACTCGGGCTTTAAAAACTTTAGGGTTATATACACTCGGGAACACAGACGCCGGTAGGGAATTCCACTCTTTACCAAAACGCTTAGTGCGCAAAAGTGGAATATCAACCAGGTAAGGGTGGTAGCCAGCCGTACGTCTGGATTCCCGATGGTAAAATGGGGAAGGTGGAATGAGCTCATGCAGCTCAATAGCACACTCTCCGAAGTATAGCCTGTAAAAGACCGATAAGCAGGCAACTGTGCGGCGGTGAGCGAGACTGTGAAGTTTAGTTTTAACAAGCTTATCGTCACCTATGATTTTCCTGGCTCTGCATTCCACCGAATCAAGCGCGGCGAGCTGGTATTTTGCTGAACCGTCTCAAAGGTGGCAGCAATACTCCATACACAATCGAACTTGCGCTTTATATAAAGTTAGTAGCTATTATTAATAATCATTATTCTAATGTAAGAAACTAAGTGACCATAATAGTTTAAAAATATTATATTATTATGTTATTAAATATAAAAATCTAATTTTAATTCGACTAATAATTAACAACTTCGAGAAAGCGTTTAAATCGCACGTTAGCAAGAGGTAAAATCGAAACTGCCGGTAAGCTGGCTTGTAGTACTACCTAATAGATCGTGCATAAAGTCGAGACCAGTCAAATGCCATACAAGTCGACACTTATTTGAAAATCTGGTTTCGTTAACTGGATATTTAGCGTTCTACACTACCAGCTTATTGCTACTACTGCTTATAAAGAAGTTACTATGATATAGTACATAAGTGATCATATAAATTACAGACGGCGTAAGAACAGAAAGGAACCAATTTAAAATGACGCCATGGCATAACAAATATCACCAAAGCTAACGTAGAAAGGTAACAAATAAAATAAGTTTATAAATAAACGACTGTAAATACATAAAGAGTTTAATTACACGTTCAATAATCGAATTGCTTGATTAAATTTTATTGTACCGTGTTTTTACACTATTTTTACAAAAATCTTTCTGTTACTCGTGTCCTAACATCAAAGTAAAGTATGGCCGCCCTATTAACAATACTTAGCGGCCATCTTGTCCTGTTAAACGTTCACCGTCCGTCGCACATTTCCAGTCTGCTACTCTTATTTACCAACTAGCGACCGGCCGCGACTTCTTTCGCGTAAATAACCGTATCCAAGGATACTGTGGGAATCTCGGTTCGGATATTTATGCGAGTTAATTTTAAAGTCCACTATGGAAGATTCATTTCAATTACACTATTAGGATAACTCGCTCTCTGTAGTAGGATAATAGTAGGATAACTCGGATCGCTGTATTTTCGCTAAGCATAAAAAAAATCATTATACCGAATTAGGTTTGAAAAAAATTGAACTTCGAAGTTTGTTTGGGATTGCGATATCTATCGTAAACAAAGAAAGTATTCTACAATATCTCCCTAATTTAACACAGGCTAAATATGCAAACCGCGCCAAGCCATTATAAAAGAAAAAAACAAAAACTAATCTGTCACCGTTTAAAAAGTCGCGCCACACTCGTTTGAAATAATTTCGAACTCGGAACACCATTCCTGATAATTGCTACGAAACGTCGCCGAATGAAATCATGACTGTCGTTGGGTTTAACAAATATAACTTTGGAATGTAACAAGCGGCGAGAGGTAATAAATTAGATGCTCAAACACTTGGGCGGTTCGCGCTTCACGCAACCAGATCTATTTTCAATTTCAAAGAGTTACAATTATGCCCGTCCCGACGGGTGACAGATAAGTCAAAGAAAATTGTCTCTGGTTTAATTTGGGAGATTTCGAATTTTACAATGGCAACATTGATTAATGCATCTTGTTTTAGGATCGCAAAACAACTCCTTCGCTTACTATAGTACAACGATTGCTACAAGAATGCGAATGGTTGGCGACTATTCTTTATTACTGATTCTGCTGCCATGCAGTATTTAAGTATTTATTTATTTCACTTATGTATATGTATATACATCTTTTTCATACAGTAATATAATAGTATGACGGCCAGTTACTAACCCTGTGAGGGCATCTCAAAATTATAACTATTCTTATTTATTAATGCTAAATTATGTTACATATTGCTAGAATGGATGGAAGCCGTTCAGCCCGGAAAACCTTGGAATGGAGACCCAGAGCAAATACCCGAGAAAGAGGAAGACCTCCCAAAAGGTGGGTTGATGATATGGTTGGTGGGTGGAGAGGAAGCCTACGTCCAAAGCTGGACAAATGATGGGCTGCAATGATGATGAATGATGTTACCTACATACAAAATATTAAAAAATTAAATTAAATGTTGGTAGAGACATTGTCATTGGTAGACACACGTTGTTCCGTGGACATGTTCAAGAACTTATTTATTGTCTTTTTCTGACATTAAATCAAGTATTGAGTAGTAGAATTTTTGTGCTAAATACTGCTTTCATCATCATCATATTCATCATCACCCGCTCATTTTATGTCCCCACTGCTGGGGCACGAGCCTTCCCTACGGATGGATAGGGAGAACGGGTCACAAACCACCACGCGGGCCCAGTGCGGATTGGTGGTTGTTAACGACTGCTAATGCAGCCGGGACCAACGGCTTTACGTGCCTTCCGAAGCACGGAGGAGTTCGTAATGATAAACTTTTGGTCACCCATCCAATGACCGGCCTTTGCGAAAGTTGCTTAGCCTCAGCACTCGCCACCGAGCTCCTCAACTGCAATAACATTGTAGTAAGTAATACTGCGAAGATAAAAGATCCGCAGATCCGCAGAAGAACAAAGGTAACCGACATCGCCCGAAGAGTTTCTAAGCTCAAGTGGCAGTGGGCAGGTCACATTGCTCGCAGGACTGATGGCCGCTGGGGTGGGATAGTCTTGGAGTGGCGACCGCGTACCGGAAAGCGCAGTGTGGGCAGGCCTCCAACAAGGTGGACCGACGATCTGGTGAAGGTCGCGGGAAGCCGCTGGATGCGAGCAGCACAAAACCGGTCGTTATCCTTGGGGGAGGCCTTTGTCCAGCAGTGGACGTCTTTTGGCTGAGATGATGATGAAGTAATACTGTTTCACTTCAGCTTCACGGCGTGAATTTTAAAGTGTTCTTCAAGCCGAGTAAAACGAAACACCGTCAAAATTAATAAATTGTGTAAAAGATTGTGTCAATAATCAAGTTTTTTTTATTTTCATGCATCTAACGTTCATTAGTATTATTATCTATGATAATCAATATGAATTAGTCCTTTTGAGAATTAGGCATTCCGCGAATTAGTCCTTTTGAGACATGGTAGGCATTTTGCGAATTAGGCATTATGCGACTAAATAGTTTTCTAGAGGGAATAACATCACGCCTAGTGCGTGTCCCCATTCCCTACTAAGTTCTCCGAAGGGTTCTGGGTGCCAAGTGCGAGTTTTATTCGCCATTCGACCACGTTAAGGCGACGCATTGGAAATTTACGTGGCGGGGATCTTGATTTTTCCCAACAATTACAAAACATATAAAAGTGATCTATTCTAGTTTGGCTCAGCCGCGAGACTAGGGCACTATGTTTATGTTAAATACTTTTTGTTTAAATTTCTCTATGTTTAAGTTGTATTTTTGTTGTTGTTTTATAGTATTTTGTCTTGTGTGTTATAGTCAAATAAACTTTCATTCATTTCGTTTCGTTTAATTTTTTTCTGATGAGACGTATCTTATTACATATAAGATACAAGTCATGAATGAAACACTTTTGTAGTCACCAATACCAAGTGAACTTCAGAACTGAGAACGATTTGTCCAAATTGCGCCGCTTACCAAACGTAGTTATAAATAATTCAAATATAATTTACGTCAGTGTTTCGTGACAAACTTACATAACGAGCATTTTCCGTTTGGGAACCGTGAACAATGTAAAGGGCCAAGTTGTTTTGTGTTTTTCTTCAAGCTATTCCGTCCCACTGATGGGCACTGATGGGCTCGATGGCGCAGAGGTTAAAACGTGCCCGGTCTGCGAGTGCTGAACTGCTGAGGTTAAGCAACTTTCGCAAAGGCCAGACATCGGATGGGTGACCAAAAAAGTATCATCTCGAGCTCCTCCGTGCTTCGGAAGGCACGTAAAGCCGTTGGCCCCGGCTGCATTAGCAGTCGTTAACAACCACCGCCTGCACTAGGCCCGCGTGGTGGTTTATGGCTCGTTCTCCCTATCCATCCATAGGGAAGGCTCGTGCCCCAGCAGTGGGGACATAAAATCAGCTGGTGATGACGATGATGAACCGTGAACGATGTAAAGGGCCAAGTTGTTTTGTGTTTTTTCTGAATATATTCCGTCCCATGGATAGGCCTTTCGAAATCGTCCTACTTCTCTAGATCCTTGACAAAAAACAATATAATACACCACATGAAAGCCTCCTGTTCCAAAAGCAAAGGTCTCCATTACAATTTATTTTATTTTTATTTGGATAGGTACAAAAGCAGCTAACAGACCAAAAATACAGCTAAACATAAAGATAAACCAAAATAATATTGATGAGTCTGAAAGCCCATTATCCAAAACATTATTTAGTTATTACCGAGGTCATAGCACATGGATCAATTGTTCTTCTAAAATAAACACAAAAACACTCGATTAATTGACTTACGAGTTAAAATTCTGGATATCAAGTTCCATATCGAGATTGTCATAATTCACACACCTGAGGACTTGTTACGATCGACCGAAGGTTTCTGACTGATCGTCTGGGTGTAATAATAAGTGTGTAACCTTTATATGACGTAATATCAAAAAAAGTAAAGTGTTTAACGTTTAAAAAAAAACAAAAATGTTGTTTGTTAAATTTTGTTGATTGAGTAGGTACTCAATGAGACGCATTTTCGAGTCATCATTACCCACGTCTATGCTTGTCTATGATAAAGAATTAGAAATCACATCGACCCGTTTTGTTGCTACGATTTGACGTGAATGAAGGAGCATCAAACAAACACACTTGCGCATTAATAATATTTTTGGCCTTAGGGATTTATTTCATTACAATTTATGCTAAGTTTTATTTAAACATAGGATTATACATTTTTGACAGCAAGTAATATTAGTCATACGCCGTAATAAATTAAAGTATAAGTCTATGCCGGGCTAATCCCGGAAGTTCGCCATAGCCCCTTAAATATTAACCCGTTCTATTTTCAAATTCGGAATCGTTTGCGATGACAGATGAGAGCGCGCGTGTCACTTCACTCCGCATGCGTGATGTGTCGCATTTAAAAAGTTTGTTGACAGTGACATTCGATGCAGATAATGTAAAAAAGGTTAGCTACAAAAAGTTTACCATATTTTTAGTTTGATGCATAAATAGCAGTTGTCTAATAATAAATCATCGTACAATAAGTGTTTTGCTTGTACCCAGAGAAACACTTGGTTTCGGTATTGTGTTTTATTATAATATTTTAAAAAATAAATGAACAATGACGCCTTTTCAACGGCCTTTAATCTGTTTAAGGACTGTTATTGTATCTGGTGAGTTGGGGCATAATATGAATCAGAAGAGGCTAGGCAGCCACGGAGTCTGCACCACAAAAGGAGGTTTTATAAGTAAATTGTAACAAAACATTATCTTAGCATTGTCTGGGAAAACTACATTAATAAAGAGACGCTGAAATATTTCTCTCAGAACTCATTCCATTTAGGGTTGACAGACAACATTTACTTTGATTTGATTGATCGTACCGATGTTTAGGTAAGACATGAGACGACGTTTCTTCGTCGCTTTATTCATACTTACGTTTAATTAAATAGCCACTTTAGGACTAGTATTATTATGTGTCAGACAGATAGTATACCTATTCATTAGTTTTGTTATTATTACATATCAGAGACAAAACATAAAATGTGTGGTTGCTTGAAACGGAACGCAACTGTGTGTGAATGAGAAAGTAAATGAGTAAAGGAGACAAAATATGAACAGCGTAATTGATTATAACAAAATAACACACCTCTTTTTGTCAGTCACCGGTAATCGTCATGTAACTTAATGGAATAAGGAAGTACCTAAGATTTAAATAAGAAAGTTGCAAGCTTTAACTAACATACACAAACAAATATTGCATGCATTGCGTACACAGAATGGCACAACCCTATTCACAACCAATCTGCAGTTTCTTCGGAAGCGTTCTATTTTTAAAACGTTTCACTGTCAACTGTCAAAGCCGATGACAGATGGCGCCCTGAGCGGGATAAGGCGGGATTTCTGAAAACACCGTCGTCGGCTTGGTGCGTTCCATATTTGAAATTAAGCATGGAGGCACGTTTCGGCTATTAGCGACGAGGTGGTACGACTTTAAACATGAAACTCTATGGTTAATATTCTTTTTTTTTATAAACAGCACACGCTATTGCGTTTATGAAGGGTCTAAAGACTATTTGAATCTTTTGAAGGCTTAAAAAATACTAAATAGTATTAGTAAAAATCTTACAAATCATTTTGGCACATTTTAAAATATAATACTCGTATGAACTTGCGAAACCATGAAAGCGGATATTTATGAAACATTGACAAATATCGTAGTTGTTAACTCAAGTTCTTAACTAACACTACATTATGTTAGAATAGTTATTAACGAGATTATTTCTGCTTTTTGCAAAATATTTGCGTTTACAGATGTATACCTACACTGCATCACTGAAGTTACAGATTATATCTCTTTTTAGTAAAATATGTCACTGAAATTACAATCGGGCAAATAAAAACATAGTACGTATAATAATCCCGTTTAATTTATTATAATGTAACAAAACTATAACATCTCATGGTATAATTATACGAAGTTCATTTGGTTATAACATTACTACTTACAGTCGCCATGCTTTTCAATGTACCAGACTCTCGTAAATAGGGTGCGTCCTCTTGCTTTATGGAAATAGCTTCAAAATAAATCTATGGAGTTTAAAATGCACTTTAAGGAGAGCAGAGACATTTGTGGAGTCGCTTATCGTTTTGATTAAGTATACTTTTTTGTGACCAAAGAGAATATTACAGCTATAGATTCCTAATTTTTTTATTACATCTATGGTATAGGTATCGGTAAGACTGTGCTACCCAGCATATATGTATAACTTACTTTTAGCTGTTTTTGGACCACGATTCTGCTATTTAAAATGTGTACTATCGTGTCTAAATCATCAAACCGTTGTAAAATTACAGAATCAGGCCACAATCGTGAGTCGGTAGCCTGATTTTATAAAATTTCCCGTGGTCCTAATGTTAAATCAGGCTACCGACGACATACCATTATAATACGTTATTGTATTTAGCAGACTTGAGATCCTGGTCACCACTATCTCATTAAAGTTCGTCGCCATACAACATGGCACAACTAATCACAATATTACTATAAAGTAATTACTAAAAGGCTTCCACTCAGCAAAATGTCATGGAATAAACCAATGATTCACACTATAAGCATCGTTAAGTAAAGTATCGTTACTTTTTTCGTTAGTATATTACACGTAGAGCGTAATAATTTACCGGTAGAAATGCCACTCAGGTTACAGTACTAAGCTTAACGTTATTAACGTATGAAAGAGGTAACTTTACCAAATTTTTAACGTTATTGAAAGCCCTGTCCATGACGCCTTAATAATAAAATATTAATAGCGTCTCCATCCCACCGTTGTTCCATTGATACATTACAAGGCGTGGCGTCCACGAATTTATGACAATCGGGGATCCCTTAAGTTTGCATTAAGCACAGCTTTAAGGTAAATAACTTGAACTTAATAACTTAGGGCTTACTCATTGATTTATACTCTGAGTTAGCACAGAGTTTTATTTTTTTTAACTTTGCTTTCTTAAACCGTTCTTAGGGTAAGGGGTATGGTTGCCAATGTTCATTTGTCATAGACATTGTCGTATCAATTATTGTATCAAAATGTTTACCTAATTTTATATATTATATTATTATTGATTGATTGTTTTTTTTTTGTTTTTGATTGTGATTCATAAGAATAATTTAATAATGTTTTTATTCACTACTAGCTGACCCGGCGGACTTCGTATCGCTTTGACAGTTTCTATGAAAACAAAACAAACAAATCGGTAAATAGTTTACGCGTGAAGGCGTATTCGAAGATTCAAAGAGATCGGACCTCATATTACAGCTATGAAGTATGAAACAGACAAATTTCTGAACGCACGTCTTTAAATAACAACCAACTGACAATTTTTTATTTCTAAAAAGACAAAAGACATCAAATTTTTCACAGCTAGGAACATTTTATATTAAAAAAAAAAATAAAAAAAAAAATAATAATAATAATAAATACACAAAATATAATAATAATATAATATAATATACACCCACGCTCGTCTGTTATGAGATTGTACATCCCGCGAAGGTGTGGTGGTCGCGGCTTTTTAAATGCAAAAAGCCTCCACAACCGCGAGGTGTGCAATCTTAGGGACTATTTCCTCAACAACGACTGTGGGATGCATCGGGATGTGGTAGCAATGGACAGGGGCTTAACCCCGCTCTCCTTAGCAAATGAGAACTGGCGCAGGCCAGTGGTATTGACCACAGAGGACCGCAAGGCGGTATGGAGGAGCAAGGAGCTACACGGGCGGTTCTACAAGATGCTCACGGGCCCTGATGTAGATATGCTCGCGTCGGTGAACTGTCTACGATTCGGGGACCTTTTCGGGGAAAACGAAGGTTTTGTCTGTGCAATTGCGGATGAAGTTATCATGACGAAGAACTACCGGAGATATATCCTGAAGGATGGTACGGTCGACATTTGTCGGGCATGCCGCCGTCCCGGGGAATCACTCAGGCACATTATCTCCGGTTGTTCTCATCTTGCTAACGGCGAGTATTTGCACAGACATAACCTGCACAGGTAAAAAGGATTTCTTTGAATAAGACAAAGCACTTTCTTAGAATATTTCGTAATTACGATAAAATATATTCTAGGACAAAAAATATATTGTTGTTATGAAAAAACTGCTTATCTCTTTCTGATACAAATTTGCTCTCAAAGTTTTTGTATTATTAAGAGAAATATTTTCGTTTCAAGATTCATATACAATTGGATTGATAAACTAAACTACACTTGAATAAAGAACTTTAGATTCTCTTGAACCAATAAATAACATCTTTGGATAAGATTTAAGTATTCTCAATTAATGATTCAAGAGTTTTTAACTTGAAATAAGAATTGTATGGTACAGTAAGAAGAAAAAATATTTTCTGTTTAAGAAAATATGGCTTTCTGAAATGTAATAATGTTTGATTCAGTTCCAGAAAATTTTATTTATTATTTATTAAATATTTCCTTGAGTCAAAATTTCATTATTAATGTTTCGAAATATTTTACGTTGGTCCAAAATAATATTTTAATTATGTTTGTGTCATAGATTTCTAGTTTTTGAAGACGTACAACATTACAATGAAAAAAATTTTTTCTCGTTTTGTTTTTTGTTTTTTTGGATTTAGATAATTTAATTTAGAAAACAAGAGTAACGTAGTCTAATATTAACACGAATTAATTTTGTTTTAATCAAAACATTTTGTTTTGAGATATTGACCCATGAACTCAAGATTTTTTTTGTTGGTATGCGCAGCGCGCCACGCTCGTTTTCTGCCGTGCAGTGGCAGTTGCAGGTGTGTCGCAGCTTGTCTGTTTTGTTTACATTATTTTCTTTCAGTTTCACCTATTTGAGGTTCGCCGTTCGTGAGTTCTTTTGTACTACAGGTACGGTAGTACCATTAGTTATTCTGTGCTACAGGTAGTCAAATTTAACACAGAGTTTTGTTTAATATAATTGTTATTGGAGTTAAATAAAGTTCAATCTCTCAAAAAGAAGGCCACATGGATTCTGTCGTGGAAGTGCCTACTTTGTGGGGAATACGTGAAGATGTAATAAAACATTTTTTGGGTAAGTATGCGCTCATCTATCTAGTGCCTTACGTATAATACTTAGATACAAACAGACCGTACTACACCGGTACGTGCCTGTACGCCGCGCCGGTACCGGCGCGACATGTGATATCGTCAAGCAGAACTCCTGGCAAGCGACTGTTTAATTGGTAGGCCCAGCAGTGATAAAGGCCTGGTGGTGATGGTGACACTTCTATTATGTACTATATTTTATTGTTTTTTTTTCAGATAACGATATAATAATTGAACACTATCCAAAACTAACCCAGGAAAGAATTATGTCGAAAGTACTACGAAACATATGGTTTCCTCGACAACAGCAGAAAGAATCGGTTGACGGATGTAATAAAAAAACATATATATACATATATACATACATTGTTAATTGGTAAGTAAATAAAAAACCTTAATGTAAATGGTAGTGCTCAATAATATTATACCAGATAATATATGTTGCCCAGGAATAATTGTTGTATTTTATTTATTTGTGTATTCAAAGTCCAAGTCAAATATTTTTATTCAAATAAACTTTAGAAAAGTGCTTTTGAATCGTCCAGAATTTTTTTACCTACTACCCATTTAGGACGTCTATTTTTAGCGTCTATTTTTGAATGGGCGCAAGAAACTCCACAGCTTTAATATAATATTTATCGACATTTACAAAACTATATGCCCTTACCAAGTTATACAGTTTAGAAAACCTTAACAATATTTTATTGTACACAGTATTGGCAATAAATTATATTCTATTCGATTCTATTTCTTTATGTAAATTCTGGTTGTATAGCAAAGCATTAACTTTTTTCTTTCAGTCGAATAACTTATGAAGAATACAATGTAATTGCAGCAAAAATAATAACATTGTTCCCAAAGGAAACTATAGGCACACATTTTTCAAAGCCTATAAGAAAAATTAATTCTGTAGATGGGCGTTCTACAATAGCACAAGGAAAATTAGTTATCAAAGTTCGCAACCTCCTCTATAAGTATGGAGATCGCAATAGAAAATGTGACTGTGAAAATGAATCACCAGCAAAGATAAAAGGAACTGAGGAGTTGCAAAGTAATATTGAATGTTTTTATTTTTTATATTTTAATACTATGCCCTATGGTCTATGTCCAGTACTGGACTAAGCCTGTCGATGAAGTTTATGTTGCACTAAAAGTTACCAACTTACTTTTTTTTAAGATATACATTCTCGAGACAAACTGTGGCTAAACTCCAATTCGGCACCTCGGGACCATTTGCTACAAAAATGGAAGGCCACATTTAGCCTCAGAAGGAAAGGGGAACATAAAAGTGTGATCACGAGTTTTTACAGGAATGGAAAATTTTGTCAGATCCACGGAGTGACGTATTGGTAAGACACCTTAAAATAGAAAATATTAAATGCTGCCTGTTTTTAAAGTTTTCATTTAGAGTATCAATTCTAATTTACAGTATTAATGATTACCTACTTTCCAGATAAACCTTGACTTTGACTTGCTGTATCCAGAAAAGGGAATAAACTGTTTATTATACTGGAATTCTTTTTATGAAAAATTAATACGATTGAAACCAACACGAGATGGAGGAGTTATAAACCTTAAACAGTCATTGCAGAACATCGAAGAATACCGTAAGTACAACCATTTACTTATATATGATTCAGTTTCATTCTCGGACAATGTTCACTCAGGATACCTATAATATAAACTGTTTCTTGATTGTTTCAGAAAAGTTTCCTGCTCAAATAAAGATACTCGCACATGTAGTGCCTCCTAGGGGAATTTTATTGCCAAATATTAGATTGTGATTTCGTTATATACCTATTTAGTAATATATTATAATATGAACATAGGAAATTATATTGAATTAAAGTTTTAACGATATTGATGATGAAAAAATTCGTATTACGAAAGATATTGATGTTTTCTATTTTCGTATTTGCTATAATAAAAAAAACTAATAATATCATGATAATCTTAGTTTATATTAATATATTATGTGTAATGAAGAATTTGTCCATTTCTATGAAAATATATGCACACATCATTGAAAATTTTGTTTTATTATAGTATTTTAGTAACGTTAGAGTGACCCTACTCGCTATTAATCTACAAATGTTTCATTGTGTAACGTTTTAGAAAATAATATTATGCCAGGGTAATTTCTTGATAATTTCGTTAAAGTTTATTATTTAATATTATAATACATAAAGAGTATAGTCACCTCACCACGGAAAGTCGGTATTACTTCAGGTACTGTGCGGATGTAACAGTAATATAGTGTAGCATCTTTTTAGGGGGTGAATGTACTCATTTACACGAATCACATAGGTAAATGTGTAATGCACTCCAAAAAGTGATGCACATTCCTGTTACACCCGTATAAGTAGGTACCTACTTATTTCAAAGAAATGACATGACTTGAATTAATTAAACCCAACGCTTTACCTAAGACAGTTAAATCTTATTTTAAAAGTATAATCGTAATAATATTAAGAATAAAAATCCTTATTTCAAAGAAAAGATATAACTTAAATTAAGTAAACTCCGTGCTGTAATTTAGACAGTAAAATCTTTTTGTAATACTTTAGTCTTATTAATATTAAGTAAAATAATCTTGGTTCAAAACATAACCATTTGGGCATAATGAAATTTACAACAACTTTTTAAGAAATTCTGTTTCAGTGTAAATAAATATTATCTTAATTTTAGATTCTCAATGATTGAAGTCAAGAGAAAATAAATATAAATCCAATAAATGATCTCTTCATTTATCATTGCACATTCTCAACCTTAGTCAGTAAATGCATGTAATAATGAAATATTTTCTTGAAACAAGAATAATATATTTTATTTTAAGTAATTTGTGTCTTTAAGGAAATAACAAAAACATTCACTTGAACAATTTTTTTTATTAGCTATGAATTCATCTGTAATTCTTGAGTGAATTAATTTAATTTATTGCATTAAACATTTTTGTCTGGTTACAAATAAACAATTTTAAGATATTTTTTTGCTGCTAACAAGTAAATATTCTCTAACGTCTATAGGGAGGAAATCGTATTCTTGGAGTTAATAAATTTGCTTTGATGCAAAGCAATTTGTCTTATTCAAAGAAATCTGTTTTTACCGTGTGGTAGCTAGGATTATTCACCAGCAACTTGCTCTTCTATACGGTCTTGTGGACTTTGAAGTGCCGTACTACAGGTACACACCTGCGCCGGTTCTCGAAAACGGCCGTGCCACGCTCTATTGGGATCGAGCTGTCATCACGGACAGGACTATTTTAGCTAATAGGCCTGATATCGTGCTGATAGATCGATCGCAACGCCGGGCAGTGCTTGTCGATGTCACCATCGCACATGACGAGAACCTTGTAAAGGCCGAGAAGGACAAGGTCAGCAAGTACCTTGACTTGGCTCACGAGGTAACCGCCATGTGGGATATTGACTCGACAATCATTGTGCCGATAGTCGTGTCTGCGAACGGTCTGGTAGCGAAGAGTCTCGACCAACACCTTAAGAAACTCTCGCTCAATGGTTGGATCAAGGGTCAGATACAGAAGGTGGTACTCTTGGACACGGCGCGAATAGTCCGAAGGTTCCTGTCTTTGCAGCCCTAACCACCGGCAGCATGAGCCCTGCCCTGTTGCCGGCGGTACCCTAGGCTAGGTTTTTTATAATATTTTTATGTATTGTATGTGCTTTTGTATTTTACTTATAAATTAATATTATAACAAACCTAGGCTAAGAAAAAAAAGAAATAAAGAGATAATAATAATAATAAAATTAAAATTAAATCGTCGTTTTTAGTATTTTCCGTTACTTATTATTTATGTTTCCCACCGTTAAACCTTCCCTGAACTTCCAGAAATATTTCAAAATCAAAATTAGTCAAATTAGTCCAGCCATTCTCGAGTTTTAGTGAGACAAACGAACAGCAATTGACTTTTATATATAAATAAAAAAAAAACGAATAGAAAATACCTGAGGGCATAATATGTCCGTCGTTATCTGTATTTTTGCAATACAGTAAAAATAAAACAACCTATAAAATACTTAAGTATAATAAATAACACTTGCTTTCAGCTGAGTAACTTTAGAAAACAATAAATTGTTGGCAGACAAATAAAAAAGTTGTTATGAAGACCCTAGTGTGGTGAATGTACTCAGAAAGTGTGGTACCGGATATTCAAGGATAAAGAAGGAAAACAGCTTTTCGGCGCCCACAATAACAAACAGGAAGGAGAAACATTGTTTTTCTGTTTCCCTTGTGTAACCATTGACAATAGAAAAACAAACAATGCCAATTAAAAACGATGAATTTTTTTATAATAAAAACAAAATTTTCTTGAAATAAGAGACTTTGAGGCGAGAAAGTGGAAAGTAGGTAATGCTTGCAGTTTGTTTTTTATTGTCTGAAATTTGTGTTTAGTCGAATATTAATGGGAAATAATGGTGGACGATTAACCGTTAAGTGCTCTTAAACGTGCATGAATGTTGGCACTTGAAACAAAAAAGTGCAACGTCACTTTATTTATTTTTCTTTTAACTAATAAACTTAGTACATTTTTATTAGTAATGTTTGCTTGGGTTCTAATCTTATAGACATTTTTTGTTCACTATTACGAATGTCCTCACAACCACAGACAATACAACAGAGTCACTATAAAAAAAAAAATATGTACTTTTATTTCAGACCATGGTCCATAATAATATTCACAATTACCAAAAATTCAAAAACAATAAAATTAAAAATTAAAAATGTAAATTAAATTACTATAACACTATGTCCCTCAACCTTAAAAAAATAATCTTAATTTAAAAAAGGAACGCACATCACAGAGACAATGCAGAAAATAAAAAAGTTTTCATTCCAGTAACCTTACTTGCAGAAGCATTTTTCTAAGTCGTGTTTCTACCACACACATTTCGTTTTAAAAACTATTGTTGTGCCATTAAAACCCAGAACATTGGTACACAGAAATTCTGATTTCATTAAACTTTGTAATCTCACGTAAGTACGACAGTACAGAAAAAGAACAGTAAGCCTTCTCTTAAATAGGCTAACTTTGATGTGTATGGAGTTTCATTGAATGTCATCGTATAACAACTTGCTCGGGTCCTGGAATCGAGTGCTAACGGCCACGTTAAAGACCAATGTCATAACCTCATAGCTAGCAAAAGGTATTTTAGCTTAAAAAAATTAATGTTTATTGGCTTTCTTAGTTAATATGACTATTATTTACTACTACTGACTATGACTATGACTACTATTATTTAACGACCTCCTTGGTCGAGTGGTTTGTACACCGGTTTTCATGGTGTCGCCATCTCTGAGGTCCCGGGTTCGATCCCCAGCCGGGTCAATTTAGAAATTATTGTTTTTCTAAATTGTCTCGGGTCTAGGTGTTTTCTATGTATAATAAGTATGTATTAAGTATTTTAAGTATGTTTATCCGTTGTCTAGTAACCATTTAACGAGTTTCATAACGAAGCTTCTCTTGGGCTAGATACAATTATCTAGCCCAAGAGAAGCTTCGTTAAAAAATAAAAAACTTTCCTACACTCACACCAATGTGTGAGTGTAGGAAAGTTTTTAATTTTTTTTATTTACGTGTTAACCTATTATAGACTAGTGATCCCAAATGGTACCACTTACTGAATATTATTACTAAAGCTCTCTGCGTAGCTATTGTCTATCTAACTAGCTACCTTATTTTATGATAGACTTTCACCATGGTTTGATGGAACGGAACACATCTCTATTTTAGAGTTGAGCTTATCTATAGAAGAAATAGTAGATTCGCATTAAATAAATGTATTGTTTATTAAATTATATATTTTAAGTATTATTGTGTGTACTTATATTATTTTGTTATGCATATTATATTTTTGTTTTTTTAGGTATGATAATCGAATAATAGTAACATTTCATTTCATTATACTTTTACACTTCAATCTGATAACTGTTTTATGGTAAATTTAGTATACACAAAAAAGAAAATAAATAATATAAAAACTTTCTTAAAAAAAGCAAATAATCTTTCTATATCGAAATATATTCGTACTACAGTTAGGTCGTAATGATGCGCCAAAAGTTTCCCAGTAAAGTTATACCACTGCCTTTGCGTACACTGTGCATTGTCACACATTCCTTAAATGCCAGTGTGTGGGGTCGTTCGGGCCCCACGAATGCGGTAACGGCGAATTTGGGGTTAATTTGTGGATGATTGTGGTAGGGTTAAGACTGTGAATTGTAATTAGTTTGATCTGGGTAGTAATAGTTTTGTTGATTGATTAATAACAACGAATGTGTGATGTGGAATAATATGTCGGTATATAAAAAGAAGTTGCGGGTTTTAATCTCACGCGTGGTATTTTTTAACACCTTTCGGGAGTGGTTTAATAAATATCATCATTATTCACCGGTTCATACTTATCTGATTGTTAGTATTAATTACTATAGTTTGACTTTGTTTTTCTTATACAATTTTTGACTTTTATTAGAGTACTGTAGTGGTAATGTATGACATTGTGGAAATTGAAACTTTTACCTGATGTTTTGTTAACTTAGATTTGTTTTTTTTTTACATGTTGTGATTGTCTTCTATATTTTTTGTGTTTATTTGTAATGGAAAGTGTCCTGCTATGTATGATTGGGCATTTTCCAATATTTTTTTTGACGCTGTAAGGAAGAAAAGAGCTGGACACTTGCTGAGTTTCTTGCCGGTTCTTCTCGGTACGAGATCTCCCGCCCAGAGTAGACTTACGAACCGATGGCATAGCGACATTCACAAGAGCTACTTGTAGCCTAAACTGAATAAATGATTTTGAATTTTGAATTTGGTCATTTTTATGTCCTCACTGCGAAATCGCCTTTCTTTACCTATTTTAATGATTTTGTAAATACTTATTATATTTTATTTTCGACTGGCGCAGTGGCTTAAGCGCCCAGTCTGCGATTGCTGAAGTTAAGTAACTTTCCCAAAGGCCGGTGATCGGATGAGTGACCAAAATGTATAATCTCGAGCTCCTCCGAGCTTCGGAAGGCACGTAAAACCGTTGATCCCGACTGCATTAGAAGTCGTTAACAACCACCGCGCCGCACTGGGCCCGCGTTGTGGTTTATGGCCCGTTCTTTCTATCTATCCATAGGGAAGGCTCGTGCCCCAGCAGTGGGGACATAAAATGAGCTGATAATGTGAAGTGCAATATTCTTATTCTTTTACACACATGGCCACTCACGAATGCACAAACAAAAAAAAACATGATTTCTACCTCTTTTTCTCTCAGAGGGCAATCTAAAACGCATTACATTTTTAACCATAGACCGTGGAAAGGTCTAGAAGTGAATATTTTAAATTAAAGTATTGATAAAAAAATCGACCGTTGTTCACAAAGTATACACAGTTCGATGATGTTGCCGCTGAAGCTTCAATTCTTACGCCTCTATGGCCTGCAGTCACACTGAATCTAGTACCCTTCAAACCGGAACACAGCGATGCAAAACAGTGCTGCTTAGCGGCAGAAATAAGGTAATAGAGTGGTCGCTATCCAGCCGGATTCCGTGCAGAATCCTAAATTATTTAATTCACCAATTGATTGTGACAGCAGCACAATAAGGAGCGGCAAACGCGCTTGAGCAACACCAAGTAAATGAAGACAAAAGTATATGACCAGTGTGTTATTCCGGTTCTGACTTATGCTTGCGAAACATGGACTTTAACTGTCGGCATGGTACAAAAGTTGAAGGTAACACAAAGCGCCATGGAGCGATCTATGCTAGGAGTATCCCTGCGCGACAGAATACGCAATACCACCATACGCCAACGCACCAATGTTACAGACGTCGGAAAACGGGTAGCGCAACTAAAATGGCAATGGGCGGGGCACATTTCTCGCAGGGACTACGGTAGATGGAGCGAGAGAGTTCTGGCGTGGAGACCCCGAACAGGACGAAGAAGTGTTGGCAGACCACCGGCTAGATGGTCTGATGATATTAAAATGTAGCAGGCCCGACCTGGATTAGAAAGGCCAAAGACCGCACGTATGGAGAAACATTGGAGAGGCATACGTCAGTGGACATGCATGGCTTGAGCAACGCACACATCACCAACCTTTCACGGACACGGAATCTTAAAACAGCTCGGAACACTCCAAGCGCAGCTGTTGCGACATCTCGTGTCCGTGAGAAATAGTCTAGTAGCGCGTTATTAAGGCTAAGCGTATGCTGAGACGCAGGCGATGCAGCTCCGCGCCGCGCAGAGCAGAGCAGATTTTGTAATGTATGGTCGTGCCGAGAGGCTGCGTACGCTGCGGCGCAGTACGTGCGACGCATACATGCGCCTGCCCTGCCCTGCGCCTCGTTGTAGTGCCGGCACAGATTTCTGCGCGACGCGTGCGTGTCGACACATGTTTTTAATTACAGAACAATTTAACAGAACTCTCTCGATAGTACAAATTAACCATTATTAGAACGCCTGTAAAGTAGCAACAACTCACATTATCAGACTCTGACATTGACATTGACAACTCATGTGTCCGTGCTGTGTCACTTACCTGCGTCGCAGCATGCGTTCACGGTCTATGTTTGCCCCAACTGCCCTGCCCCACAAAATCTGCATTGTGCTGTGCTGCGTCACCTGCGTCTCAGCATATGCTTAGCCTTATGAAGCTAAAGGTACCAGTTGGTAGCCGACTCCACGCAGCAGCAGACGACGTGTCGTCGCGTCATTCACGAATTCCATAGAAATACATAGAAACCAGTAGAGTCGCGACGACACGTCATCGGCTGCTGCTGTGTGGTGTCGGCTACCAACTGGTACCTTTACCTTCTGCGGTCTCCTTACTTTGTGTTAGTAGCGGCAGAGTGAACGAGAGTGCGGCAACTTCATACAAGAGCTCCGAAACGCACGCACACAAGCTCGTAGTTCATCGTCATTAGCACACAGAAAAAAGCACGGGAAAGGAGCACGCGATAACGCAGGGTATCCCCGCAAACGCGGATCGCGTTGTTGTAGTAACGGAGAATAACAAGTATGTCACTGAGCGCTGCCAATCAGTATATATGTATTTTTCATTGCTTGGGTCACGATTGCAAGTTTTGTTGCTTAAAGGTGGGTGCCTATTGAAAATGACATGGAAAAAAAATCTGTTGTGTATGAGGATGTCTCAACACACACAACCATAATCACAGTGTGTCCTTTATAACTTTGCCGACAGATATAACAAGGTAAGTTTACAATATAAAAGACACCCAAATTCACACAATAATAAATTAACTATGTGTGACTCAACCCTAGCCGGTAGGTACAGCTCGGTACGTCGATTCAAGGTCACGGCACTGTAGCTGCACCCTCGTTCACTCTGGTAGCGGTCTAAACATTAACTGATTTGGAATGAAACAGACTCTTTGGGATGCAATTGAATCAGGTACCGATTCGGTTGAAAAGATTTTGCGCACGTTATCTTTTGTGACAATCAGCGCGGCGATTTGATAAACACAAATAACAATAGACAATAGGTAACTTTGGGACCGTATAAAATAATAATGCGAAAATATATAGTTCAGAAACGATTTTTTTTGTGAATGAATACATTTATGGAGCAAGAATGCTACAGATGGTGTGGTTCAGAGTAGTCAAGACAATTTTTTTTCTTTAATTGATACATCAGGCTGCATAACCACAGGTATGGGCAATCAACGAGTTTGTTTAACGATGTATAGACACGCATCTATTTCACAATTGATAGATGTACAAACGCGTGCACATCGATACATCCAAAAATGACAAATTTCTTAAATTTCCAACCATATACCTTAGTCATAAGGTTCAAAGTGTATTGAGGAAACTTGACAGTTTGTGGTAGGTTGATGTCCAGGCGTAGACAAAGGGGTAGACATAGAGAGAGAGCATCGATATCACCAATTTTGAGTATACTCGACAATAGTGATCCGACGCCACATTTAGCATAAACATAATAGTAGATGGAGCTCGATGGTGCAGTGATAACGCTTCCGGTCTGCGAGTGCTGAGTAGCAGTCGCTAACAACCACCAATCCGCATTGGGCCCGCGTGGTGGTGGTTTATGGCCCGTACTCCCTATCCATCCCTAGGGAAGGCTCGTTCCCCAGCAGTGGGGACATAAGATGAGCTGATGATGAAAGTAGTAGATAACATCAGTCATGGGTTGCTAGCTAATCGCCTGATGTGCAAGTATATTGGAAACCTTAGTCAGCTCATATACACTTTTATAAAGAACCTACTGGACCCGGCCGACTTCATACCGCTTTGACAGATTCCATCAAGTGATTAAATTTTCTTTGGTTTCCATGACAACAAAACAAACAAATCATTTTGTATTGGAAAATTAAATTGTCCTTTTTAATATATTTATAGTGTGATTCCCGTGGGAACATCGGGATAAAAATCTATCTAACTATCCTATGTGTTAATCCAGGTTATAATTTATCTGTATGCCGAATTTCATCCAAATCCATCCATCCGTTGCAGCGTGAAGGAACAAATGTACAGACATACACACAAACTTTCGCATTTATTATACTAGTGTGATTGTATAAAGAAGGTATGAAACCTTTTACTAATTAGTTTGCGTTAATTCCCGTTTAAATTCTTTGTTTAACTTAGTCGGCTCTTTGTTACGTGAGGCTTACTTACTTAACTTGCTGAACTTACCGTGCTTGTGTACGACAAGTTAAGCAGCTGACACATTCTTTACACGTCCCAGACCAGTACGGGAGTAAAATATAATTCTAGTAAAACTGCTTTAAAGCTCATGGTTACCTGTGCCCAGCAGTAGGACACTTATAACTTAACGAATAAAACACTTAAGCGTTAATTAAAAAGCGATTAACCTTATCGGCACACCATTTCACCGCGTTCTATGCAAATTAGCAATGTATTGTTTCCATTACATGGAATACGCGGTCAATGGTGATTTCAATTAGAAAAATCGCATACAACAATTTGTACACGCGAAAAGTACATTTATAACGGTTCATTAGGAAAGTTAGTAAAAACAACTGAAAATCTATTAGCTGCATGAGGGAAACACTTCACAAATTACTAACTAATATTGAAACATATTGAAATCCCGGCCTTACCTCATAATGCCACTACACATTAAAATACACTAAACATGTACACTAGAAAAAGCCCAAGCAACCGTACAGACGCCTGCACATCAACCTATCCAAAACTGTCAAGTTTCTTCAATACATTTTGAACCATATCATTAAGGCATAAAGTTCAAAGTCTATTGAGGAAATTTGACAGTTTGTGGTAGGTTGATGTGCAGGCGTGTGTACTTGTAAAACAAGATAAGAGCAGGTTCACACGCGCCTATACCAGGTACAGATGTTGTACATGGGCGTTTTTCTTCACATTCCACCATTATTATTTTTTTAATATTAGAAGGAGGCAAACAAGCAGGCAGGTTATTCGACTTGCTTTTAATGATAGAGACTTTTGCCCAGCAGTGGTACAGTATATTTGATATTTTTATTTACCATCATGCTACATACCGGTAGTTTTCCTAGTGCTACCTAAAGATCAGTAAAAAAGAACATAGTCGGGATCAAACTACGACATCACAATACCAACACCTGGCTACGTCAACTCAAGTCACCGACAGACGTTATCAAGAAGATCGCCCAACTTAAGCCCATTCCGGCTGGGCACGTTGCTAGAAAAAATTACTCGTGGTGCAAAAATCTCGTCGAGTGGAGACCCTGGGGTGAAAAGCGTCCACCTAGAAGACCTCAAATGCGCTGGCGAGATCAAGAAGGCGGCCGGATCGATCTGGGTGCACAAGGCCCAAAATAGACATAAGGCGTAGTTTGAAGGAGGCCCACACCAAAATGGTTGAAGAAAGCTGAGAAGAAGAAGTAAAATAATAAAATGCCATTTCTAATCGTACTCAACTCTATAAAACCACAAGCACAACTTGAAATTATATCAAATAATATGTAATCGTTCACAAATTGTGGTCGAAACATCGGAGATGTGTTGTTCGTGAGTGGACCAATTTATTTTATTGCTGGCACGTTTTATAAGCTTCCCTTACAGTTAGAGACAGTATACTAACTTTGGCGGGGTAATTTTTTTGTTACCTAGCCCGCAAATAAGCGGACGGCCTATGCCTGATGGAAAGCAGCCATCACAGCCCATCGGACACGTACGCGAGACCAACTTTCGTCGAATAGTTTAAGACTTTATTATGACTATTGAATCTGAAATGTTGATAAAGGTCAATTCATGTCCTTATCTTGAATTTGCTAGCTCAAATACACGATTATATAATTTTGATAACTGAAACCAATATTTTTTTTAAATATTTTAAATTCTGTTCATTTCCTAGTGGTTATAATTGGTATTTTCGACCTTATGACAACGCATGTAAGGATCAGCCGTTTTTTAATGTTCAGGAACCGAAGTGTCGTCTAAACATATTTGAGAGACGAACGAAACACGCCAAAAACTAATCTAACGACAAATAAGGTACTCTTCTGACGAGCTTTTGACTATGTCCTCAAATTTTATTAGATGTGTGGTCAGTGTTCATTTTTTTGGCCTGGATTTTAATGAGGGTTCCAAATAGTTTAGTATCATCATGGACTACTCATTAAATCGTGTATCTAGCCTATATTTATAGTCAAATATGATTAAATACAGTGTGAACTAATTGAGAGTAATAAACATTATTTATCCTACTAATATTATAAACGCGAAAGTTTGTAAGTATGGATGGATGTTTGTTACTCTTTCACGTAAAATTGGATGATGAAATTCGGCATACAGATAGTTTATAACCTGGATTAACACATAGGATATTTTTTATCCCGATATTCCCACGGAAAAGATTTTTTATAAAATTTTATTTTTCATACTAACGTTTTTTTAATTTTCTTAGCACCTATTTATGTTAACACTAAAAAAGACGTCCACTGCTGGACAAAGGCCTCCCCCAAGGATCTCCACAACGACCGGTTTTGTGCTGCTCGCATCCAGCGGCTTCCCGCGACCGCAAAATACTTTTTTTTAAATTCCGCATAGTCAATTTAAAAAAAATATTGGGCGATAAAGACACAAAATTAATAATCATTGTTATTACTGAAGCCTAAGTAACATAGTCCTAATTAAAGGTGTATAATAATATTAACAACCGGTATTGACTTTTAGAACTTTAAATAAGTGAGAAAAAAACGTCAATTTCATAGGTAAGGACCTAATAAAAGGACAAACGTTTTTATTTATTTATTAAAAGAGTAAAACTAAGAAATCTGTTCTTATGATAACTTCTTCGTTTCTTTGATGGATAATGGAGATCAGGAATCGTAGTAAGGAGGGACGGGAGGGGAACTGAAAAAGAAAGGATTTTTTATATAGTATCAGAATATAAGGCAGTAAAGGCAGGTAGATGAATGTGTGTGAGATGGCGCAGTGTTTAACGCACTAGTTCAGCAATTGCTGAAGTTAACCAACATTCGGATAGGCCAGTCATATGATGGCTAATCAAAAAAATTATCATCTCGAGCTCCTCCGTGCTTTTGAAGGCACGTAAAGCTGTTGGTCTCGGCTGCATTAGCAGTCGTTAACAACCATCGCACCGCACTGGTGGTGGTGGTAGTCCGCGTGGTGGATTATGGCCCGTTGATGTTTCCCTCCGTAGAGAAAGTTCCTGCCTCAGCAGTCAAAAGATAAAATGAGGTGGTGCTGTGATGATATTAAGGATGTATGTGTACTTCCGGGGTGAATTTTGTCTGTCTCAATCACCCTAGCGGCAAGTAAGGAGATATGCTAAGGTTTTTAGTGGGTTCTAATTCCCGTCGAAGAGCACAAAACTCAGTTAAACAATCTCTAACAACAAAAAGGTGAAAAGAGTCAGAAAGAGAGAGAAAAAAAAAACATAAAAAAACACTCACCGTATGAAGAGTAGACTCCCAGCGTCAACAGCACCACAGCTTGGGCGAACAAATCGCCGAGCCTCGTGCAGTACAAAATGGCGCCCATATTCAAAATGGCCACCGCTACGTAGAAACTAATTCACTACCACTGAACACTTATCACATAATACTGGCTGTATTATCGATTTTAATTTGACTGGAGTCTTTGGCGTTGATTTTTCGTGCGATGTCATTCGCGAGGCGATGATCCTGGAACAAAGGGAAAGGGAATTTGTTAATAAAAGATTTTTACAAGTCACAGAGTTATAGAGATGAGTTCGTATCGTTTAGGAACGCAAAGTATTGTCTATACTTAGTGTGGTCTGGCTCTGGGTGCCTAGTGTGAGTTTGTTGCGTTTACGAAAACAAAAATTAGTATAGGATTGAAGCAGCGCCTCCTGGCGGCACACAAGAATAGTTAAACAATTTCCATACAAATTCTCGTTTTCGTTAATGTGATCGAATGGCGAATGAAACTTGCACTATAGGCACCCTTTGCTCATAACAATAATAGCTTTAGTTAATAACAAATAATAAAACAATAAATTCATGATTTTATTTTACACTAACATAGTTTGTAAGTTGCATTGTTACTAACATACATAATATGGATCAATGGTCTGAAATAAAATATATTTTTTATTTTTTATATTTGAATGCGCAGACTTAATAAGAATGCTAAGCTAACTCATTTTGAACGGGAGCGGTTGAAGAGTACCTACGAACGCACGCACATGCTCGTAACTCGCTTGCAATTTTCTTTTTCGCTTTGTGAAAACAACCTCTATATTTAGGGTTTTTTTATCCGCTAGCTATCTTCTCCCACAAGATGGGAGGCATTATATTCTAGTTTTTTTCTTTCATTCCAGTTCTATCATTTATTCCTCTCGCACTTTCATTCCTAATTCTCTTTTCCATTCCTATCTATCTATCTATCTATATCAGCCTTTGGGTTCGTCTTCGAACATAGGCCTCCTCTTCATCTTTCCAGCGTTCTCTATTACCACCCACCTGCATCCAGTTAATTCCGGCTTGTTGCCGGATGTCGTCTGTCCACCTTTTAGGCGGTCTTTCCCTGCCGCGGGTGTCATTGCGGGGTCTCCACTCTAAAGTCCTTCTAACCCAGCGATCGTGGTTCATCCGTGCAATGTGTCCCGCCCATCTCCACTTACGGCTCTCAATCTCCTCCACCACGTCGCGGACCCGTGTCTTTTCTCTGATCCACTCGTTTCTGCGATCTTGGAGAGAAATGCCATGCATCTGTCGTTCCATTGCTCGCTGTGCAACTCGGAGTCTTTCAGCAGACCTTTCTGTCAACGTCGTGGTTTCCATCCCATACAGGAAGACCGGCAGAACACACTGGTTAAACACCTTGGTCTTTCGTGTTATATGGTGCTTTCAGGCATCTTCATTTTACGTAAGGAGCTCGATGGCGCAGTGGTTAACGCGCCTGGTGTGCGAGTGCTGAGGCTAAGCAACTTTCGCAAAAGCCGGTCATTGGATGGCTGATCAACAAATTATAATCTCGAGCTCTTCCGTGCTTCGGAAGGCACGTAAAGCCGTCGGTCCCAGCTGCATAAGCAGTCGTTAATAACCACCAATCTGCACTGAGCCCGCGTGGTGGTTTACGGCCGGTTCTCCCTATCCATCCATAGGGAAGGCTCGTGCCCCAGCAGTGGGGACATAAAAATGAGGTGATGATGACGATGCGATAGTAAACCTTCGTTGTTCGATTACAAATAATAAATAAATAAATGTTTACCACACTCACACCAATTGTCTAGCCCCAAGAAAAGCTTCCTTAAGAAACTCGAGAAATGGTTAACTAGACAACGGATAAACATACTTAATATACTAAATACATACTTATTATACATAGGAAACACCCAGACCCGAAACAATTTAGAAAAACAGGTATTTCTAAATTGATCCGACCGGGGATCGAACCCACTCGACCAAGGAGGTCGTCAAATAATATTACTTTAGCAAAATTATTTACTTTGTTATTCTTTATTGATAGGTTAACCATTTGCTTTTTTTTTAAATTGTTAATTGATATAATCCTTACGACCCTGGCTCTATTGCAAGGTACATACTGCACAGCAACCTAACCAAATTTCAAATTTCTTAAATAAATGTTCAACCTAATGCCATAGACATAAAGTTCAAATTTTATTGAGGAAATTTGACAGATATTGTAGTTTGATATGCATGCGTATGTACAAACATCCTGTGTACGTACACACAAACAAAATCTTCATACAACATCACAATAGCTCTATTCTTTTACTCAATAATACATTTGCTGATACTTAATCCACTTTATGTTTCTATGACGTCAATGCATTAAAACCCCTCTCCTATTGGTCAGGGGAGATTCGTCTCTACGTCTTTACAAATAGGGGCCACACAAATGCGATGATGCATTAAGTATAAATAAGCTTGTTCTTGTATTCTTATAATATCAGGTTACTTGCCCTGGGCCGTGTAAAAGCACTGCTAATGACGGCTAGTTCAGGGGACAGGAATTAGAATCTCACCGGTGTACTCGAAATTAAAAGTGCAATGAAATACACTGTGAAGTATCATATTTTTTGCATTAATTACAATACATAGCGTTCGTGGATTTTCGGTTTTAAAAATAAGTTATCTAATAGTGACTTTGAATAAGAGAAAAAAGAGCACTCGTTATTGACATAGCGTGAGAATTACGCTCCTTATTCAATTTTAATTCTATTAGAAAAATAAGAAGTTCACTGTCAAAAAAATCCAGTAAAATTGGCTAGTTACATGTTATTTATTACTGTTAGCTCATTTTCTCGGATTTTTATTAAAGCGGCAAATATTCATCAAAGGAGAGAAGTTTTTTTCCCAACTCTGCGATCTCCTTTCACAATTTTACTACCTAAGTGACTTTACTTCATTCATTGACTACGATTTTTCCTTACGAAATTTTAAATCTAACAATTTATTTTATTGTCTTGCGTATCTAGTATACATGTATTTTATTATTCATTTACTAAATCATAATGTTACGTGGATCGACGATCTGGTAAAGGTCGCGGGAAGCCGCTGGGTGCGAGCAGCACAAAACCGGTCGTTGTGGAGATCCTTGGGGGAGGCCTTTGTCCAGCAGTGGACGTATTTTGGCTGAGAGGATGATGATTATGATGATAATGTTGCCTACCAAGTTAATTACCAAAATAACTTCAAAAGTTTAAAAAAGAGCTTTTCTATTTTCAAACATGATATTAAAATATTTGTTTTCCAATTGTAGCCTAAAAAAATCAGGCACCCTATCCCCTGTACTACAGCTAAGGGCCCTAACGCAGTAAGAGTGCAGTATTTTCGTTTCATCGCAGACAACGGGCTTTTAATTAATTATTTTGCCGACTGTACCGTGCTGGAACGCATTTGCAGACTTTTCTGACGGTACCTACACCTAGTTATAAATTACACGAAAATAGTACCTTCTAGTGCCATGGTAAAAATGAGGAACGTACGCCATTATCGAATTCCAATTGATCGAATATCAAATGATCGATGACAACGACAAATTGATTGGACGTGTTTGGTGTAAAAATGGACATACTTATTGATTTGGTTGTTGTTCAATAAACGAGTACCTATTTATGACGTCGTAGAAAACGTCGCCGAATTCAAAACCAGCGCTGGCCAATGCTGGACGTGATCACTTCAACGCTCTATTTTCACCGAATGCCATACAAGATGTATGAAAAACGTTAGGTTTTTAACTATTGGCTTTGCTGTGGCCCTCACTAGTGAATGGTCCAGAGTCCACGCGCTAAATATTTCAAATAGAATTTAACCAAAAAGTTTATTAGCCACTTGAAACATCATGGAACGAAGGTTTGATTAACGAAATCCAACCTCCTTTGTCAACGCTCCCATAAAAATTTAATCGGTCACACAGAAAAAAAAGAAGCAAACAAACAGTCATCCCAAATGCAGTCACAAACAAAACATGCAGTCGTCACAGTCAAACGAATGATTTATGATCGGCCATCTTGTCTTTTCTCTTTCCCGCCTTTTCGAGTTAGCGGGCCCTTTCATCAGGGATCGTCGAGGCGTTGCTTTTTTTTTACTTCTTTTTTAATGTTTTGTCTGTGTCTGTGAATGTAGGATGAATGTAGGTTTCATAATAACAGTGTAAGTACCTATAAGTTTTATATTTTTAGGTTAATTGCATAGCGAATGTTCAAGTTAAAGGAGGGGGACTTTTATTTGTTTATTTAAGATAGGTACGAGACAGAATACAGCCAATACACAGCCATATGAATTTAATAAGTGAGACTAGACAGTAATCCATAAATAGCAACACAGCATGAGTTATGTATAACGTGACCATACGTCCCGTTTTGAACGGGACCGTCCCTTTTTGCGGTTCTCTGTCCCGGTGTCCCCGAAAAAAGCTTCGGGACGCAAAATTGTCCCGTTTTCCATAACCGGTCCTTAAGGCAATGTTGATAACAAAGGTAAACATTAAAAAACGTGCCTAGAATTTTATTCTTATTTACAATCATCACTGAAGAATATACAATAACTGAGCATTTGATTATTACTTTTTTCATTTGTAATACCTACTATTTTGATAAATAAAATAAAACTTAACAAGAAATTAGTATTTTTTTCACTGTAAACCTATCAATTGACGTACTACATGAACCGAAGTCCCGTTTTGAGTAAAAATATAAATGGTCACGTTAGTTATGTACCTTATGTTACGTTAAAAAATATCACACAAAATGAAATTGATTAAAATTATATAAAAACAAAAAGTAATCCACTAAGGGCCGATTTTTCAATTGACGGAACTTATTTGTTTGATAAAGTATTATATAGCCTTTTTAAAAATGTATTGTCATAACATGATTTTTCTTTTTAAACAGGTGATATTTCAGCTCAGAGCAATAACTAAAGCTATAGAAGGATGGCTAAAATAAAAATCGTGCAACTATGTTCAGTTCCGTTCTATCTTATGGCTAGAAAAGGAGGTTGGGGTGCAACAAATGGTTGACACTTAGTTTTTATTTTTTGTATTGTTATGTCAAACGGTTATCAGATAATCGGTGATCAAAAAAATCTTGAGTCCTTTATAAAGTCACTCACTACATTACCTCAAATATGACGTCACAAATCTGGTGACACCTTTGCTATTTTAGTCCGGTTTCTATAGCTTTAGTTATTATTCTGAGTATTTTAGCTTGATTGCGTAATACTTTATCAGAAGGATAAGTTTTATCCGAGGGTTGAAAAATCAGCCCTAAACGAAGTCAATATGAAGGCGTTGATTATTTGCCAACGCAGGAAGCAACAATGTTTTTTACTTGACCTCAACACTTTTTCAGTAATAAAACATATATTCGCAGTAAAGTTTGCTTATAATGTATTAATAAACCCCCTAGAGTGTTGTATGTAATAATATAACACATAAGGGTTAAACATATTTGATAACTAGATATTATAATATACCCTTTGATCATTCAGTTGGGAAGGACCTTTCATTATCAGGTATATATAAATATTCACTTTATAATATTCTCTAGGCATCCCTGTTCCCAACTAATAATTATAAATTCTCTTACCAGTTTTTTTCAACGTCAGAACATAGCAACGGATTCAGATCCGAGTGAAATTTGCCAAGAGGACTTGAGTTATAGAAGTCTAACTTTTTCAGAACGCGAGACAGCAATAAATAAAATTATAGCACATAAAAGTTTCACTACACACAATATGTTGACCTGTACCCTCATTTATAAGGTTGAATATCGCTTGACATATCTCAATGTCAATGCCGCACCTGCTTTCTGCTTTTTTTTAAAAGAGCGCTGCCACCTTTTTTGTAATCTCAACCTTTTTGGACCGACAGATACTTTCTGGTATAACTTTTTTTGTGCCACAGATAAGTGTTAGTAAACAAACATGGGTGTTTTCTTGATGTACGATTTTGCCGCCAATTTTTCAAGCAGCTCTTGTTACTCGTTTGTAGTTAGTTTACCGCCTTTACAGCGAAACCGGACGTTTTGTGGGCGGCGGGAAACTTAAAGGGTTCCTCAAACCGTGCGGTCGGAACATACTCGGAGGCTCGTAGGGCTATTAGAGGGGATTGCATTACGCAGTCGTATCCCCGTCCCCTGCTGGATTCTCCGAGACGTTCAGACCAGGTCCAGATAATTTAAATAGAAGTAGAAAAAATCTTTATTTGGAACAATACATCACGCATTAAGAGCCTCACATGTTATGGTTCAGTTAAATAAGACGTTACGGCCACTTTTAACTATAACGCCATATTTAACTAAACCATAACATGTCAGGTGTTCATTAGGTGACGTAAAAATGCTAAATTACTTCATTCAGATAGTTTGTTGAGCATAATTTGATTTTCTATCTCTAATTACTAGATATGTTTTTTTTTTCATTGGCGGCGCTAGCGTGCGGCGTAAACGCTCTTAAATTGCTCATTAATACAGTAAAGTCAAATAACATACCTACTAATTAAAACAACCAGCCACGATAGTATAGTTGGTAATGCACGGCATGTCATGGGGTACGGGTTCGAATCCCGCTAGTGGAATTGTTTAACACTTTGTCTTTTTGATTCCCAACGTGAAGTAGGTACATGTAGGTACTCGGTTTGGTTGGTGGTAGGGCTTGTTTGTCCGCCTGGCTAGCTACCACCTTATCTAAGTCGCCATAGAAACAATGTTCGCGGCATTGGTGTTCCGACAGTTACAAAAAGACAGACAGAATACCGCCAGTTTCTCATTAGTTGAGGATTCCGGTTGAAGTACGCTTCCACCTTCAGCTTTATCATAACTTACCATAAGGTGAGGTGAATCAAAGCGCTTATTCTTTATAAATTACAAAAAATACCAACCAAGGTCATTGAACCGCTAGCTCCCAAATTCTATTGTACAACAATCAGGACATCTATGCATCCATATCTTTCAATTCATCATTCTATCAATTGTAGCGTTACTCGACACGACCGTATACAGTTACAATAGGAGCTATTATTCCAAATCAAATGCCAGCACAAATATGTTGATAACAGTATACTAAACAAGCTCCCCTCCAAAAACTTTGGGCCGTTATTAATTGAATGAATTGATAAGAATTCCTTTGGTTGTTCAATTTGAAATCTTTATGAGATAACAATTTATGTTAACATACCGTTTCTATTGTTAAAAGTAGATATTTGAAAAGGGCAGGTTGGGCATGAACGGTAACCTATTAGTTTCATTATTATCAGCTTATTAACTTCGGTACTGTTAGTTAAGAAGAACATTTCTACACACGGATGTTAGCTATAACACAATATAAAGAGACTGCAGACGGAAAGAATTATATACCACGCTTGAGCATCTACTAGAGACTAGGGTTGCCAAATATTTTTCAGGAAATTAAAGTAAATCTATCACTAACTAGTATAAAAAAAGGATATGAAGAAACAATAAAGTGTTTTATTAAGTCAACAGGTATTAGATATTCGGTTCAAACTGAGTAATTACTAAGTAAAACAAATTAAGTAATTATTATTATTGTCGTTGTTTTTATTTTATTATTATTATTATTTTTTGTGACATTGTTTTTGTAATATTTTTTTAATTAATTGACAATTTTTTGACTACAACACACAAGACAAACATAATATATTTAATAATTATTTGAAACAAGATAATAATAAAACTACTTAAAATTAAACTTACAAACAACTATAAACTATATCTACTATTATTATTATCTTGATTTATTATTACAATTTGTCTTATAATCTCTTAATTTGTTAATAATTGTAATTTGTAGTGTCAATAAAAATTATTAATTTTGTGTGCCCTAATAATTGGAATACAAATTAGAATCTATGAATCTAAATAATTAAGGAATTAATATAATGTGTATTCTGTAAGTGTACCTTATATAAATAAATGGAACGCGAAAGTGTAAAAGTGTATATACACGATCGAAATTAATAACGTGATTACCTACTATCAAGTTTTTGTTTGAATTTTAAACATCAACAACGACATGGTGTAATAATGTTTATGGTCATTGAAAAAATGCGTTATCTTAACACATTTTGATCACATCCCTGGCTTATATCGGGTATCGAGTTGAGCGCTTTGCGTCTCAGCCACTTACGCGTCTCTTAATTATATCTTTTACTTTAGATAATTATTAAAATTTAAAGCAAAAGATAGTGATTCGCGATTATCGCTAAATGTATCGATGTTTCGTAATTGTAAGCAACACTGCTTGGGTACCAGACGGCGGGCGCCGGCGGCACACAAAAGGTATTAAGCGACAGCGTGTAAGGAGGGCGGCGTGAGGGTGCTACAGTCGAGAACCCTTCAAATTATACAGGTGAAATTGTAGTGACGTGTTTATGTGAGACTGAAAACTATCGATGGAAAACTTTAATTTTTGGGTAATCTTTTTGAAGTCTTCTAGGGGGTCATTTATTGTAGCAATTATTAAAATGTGATTAAATGTGAGAGGTTAAAGCATTGCTGATTGCACTGTAAATATGAAGCTCCTTCCTCGAAGTTGCCGTGCTCGAGAGAGCAAAACAATTATATTAATCAAACCATACTGCTTCATGTTACATCAATAGCACATTATATAAAATTGCGATCCAAAATATTGTAAAATTGCAATGAAATGTTAGATTTCCAACTAAAAAAAGATTTTTTATCAGACTGGGTTGAATCCTTTTCTACTAGCGGCATCAGGATTCTGCTTGTGCTTAACATAAGGCAAAGCAGTCATTTACCTAAAAAAATAAGGTACGATCGTGATAGCTAAGCAACTTTCCTGGTACTTGAATGGATGGATGGGGTACCTGAATGGATGATCAAATTTCACGATAATATACGGTCGGGGCAATTTAGAAATTATTGTTTTTCTAAATTGTCTCGGGTCTGGGTGTTTTCTATGTATAATAAGTATGTATTTAAGTATTTTAAGTATGTTTATCCGTTGTCTAGTAACCATATAACGAGTTTCATAACGAAGCTTCTCTTGGGCTAGATGATTGGTGTGAGTGTAGGAAAGTTTATTATTATTATTATCTCTTTATTTCTCTTTTTTCTTAGCCTAGGTTTGTTATAATATTAATATAAAAGTAAAGTACAAAAGCACATACAAAACGTAAAAATATTATAAAAAACCCGGCCTAGGGTGCCGCCGGCAACGGGGCAGGGCTCAAGCTGCCGGTGGTTAGGGCTGCAGAAACAGGAACCTTCGGACTTATTATTATACACTTTTTCACTAAGTTAAACTTCTTTGTGCATCGGGAGGAAATTTTTAACATTAGAATAAATGCATTTAAGTAATGCAGTAAGTAATTAATTAATTATCATCAAATAAATATATTCGTTAGCTACAAACAAACCTTTTTAGTATAAAACTGGAATTTCTATATTAATGTGTCTTAATATACACGATCCATTAAGATCACCAAATTAAAACCAAAATTAACAAAAACAAGCCGAAAATGTGACACTTCCGTTATCCTCCAAAAGTTTAGAGTCTATTCAAACTAATTAATTTTGGCATTGTTTGATTAATTGGATATCTTTTCTGCAGAAAAAAAGTATAAAAACGTTTTAAAACTGACGGTGTAGCCCAAACAAAGGGCGACAATGCTTAAAATGGGTCGACTTTGAGTGCAGCTAAGGGCTCTCCAAATTAAACAGGTGGAACGGCGAGGGACGCGCCACTTTTATCGATATCGATAAAAGTGTAACTTTGTGCAAGGCGGCAAGTGCGAGAGAGATTTTGTTTACAATTCTATCACGTTGAAGAAAATTATAATTTTGTATGGCAAAATTGCAACTCACCTTGTTTGTCACAAGTGTAATGTGTATCAGTTTTATTTGGTATTTGATAACGAGAATTAGAAGAAGAGAACCACCAACTAGAAGAACTTAAATTTTGCCATACAAATTCTCGTTTTTGACAACTTGATCGAATGAATTTGTCCTTGAATGATAGATGTATTCTCAATTTGAATGAGCAAGCCGATGCGCCATCGAGTTCCTCAAGCTTTCAATATTATTTGTATAAATCAATTTGAAGTGTCAAGGAAATACTTACTGTCAGAAATATATTACTTGCTATATTTTTATTAAATTTATTTTAGTATTATTTATAGCACAAAAAGAACAATTACATTAAATTAAAAATCATTCATTACGAGCATGCACATGACATGGGACATGCGCATGCCCGTCATGACCTCTTTCAACCAACCTCAGGTCAGGAGCAACCTGTGTAAGTTTCTTTAAAAAAAACAACAATATTTTGGCCGCGCATACCGTGTTTATCGACAAACAAACATGGCAGGCGGCCGCGCTAGCCTCTTGACTCGCCGCCCGGTGGCAAGACTTTTTTCTGCTGGCGTTCGCCAAAAGGGGAAAGGTCATGGGGTCACGTGATTTCGGCGAGCCGCAGTAGCTGGGAGACGGTGAGTTCGCGTGACACTACCTACATTGTTATAAAAAGTTAAGTATGGGAGGATGGAAAAAAAACTGTCATTGAATATAAAATGACAGTTAAGTGTTTTTCTTTATAATGTTACGAAGGCAAAGGAATCTGGCCCATACAGCCTACATTCCTGTAAAAATTTGTTTGATCATGCGATTCCAGTATTATGAAGTATGCCGTTATGTTGTATACAAACGTAAGTATATTTAGAAACTTGAATGACGGGTTGCTGTGATTGATGCCTTATGTCAGCTGATGGTAAGGTAACGATGAGGCCGAGGTTTAAGCGTACTTCGTCCGGCACCTTCAACTACTGTGGAACTGGCTATCTTATCTCTACCTATCGGAGTACAACAATGCTATTGGCCATGTTGTTACGGCGTTATTCTTTAAAATGGTTGTTCTTTAAAACGTTACTTACTATCAGGTAAGATGAAAGCATAGCGCTTTTCCATTATTCAATTTAAATAAGTAATTGAACCACTAAAAACAATTATTATTAAAAAAAATCCAATCCACCCACTTTTACGCGCATTATAAGTAGCTACAAAGAGAAAGCATTCCCTGAAACAAGTGACATTTAAAAGAGTGACATTTAAAAAATAATATTAAAAAGCGATCGTGCAAGTACGAGGCGGTATCAAAACGCCAATACAACGTAATGGCTTGTCAAAGTTGACCTTTAGAAGTTTACGTTAGGACTTTTTTTCTTGATTTTTTTATATATTAAAAGTCTACAACATGTCTGCAAACGTAAAGGCGAGGGCCGCCTGATGCTGAGATTTTTCGCGGGAATATAATTAATTATACCTTCTGCCATGTTACTTAAAAGTCTAAAATATGTTCTGCTTGTTCGAAAACAAGCGCATTGCGCCTAGGCTATGGAGGAGTGTGTGATTTGTTAAATAATTAAAGTTTATTATAAAAGGAGACCCGAAAAATAAAATGTATGAATGTAGTAAGTTCTTTGGCCGTACAGTGTACATGATCGGTACAAAATTACATCATGTCCAAAAAAAAAGGAAATATTTAAAAATAGAATGTCAAGTGTGATATTATCAAAAATCGAGTTAATTCCCAAACAACTCGGGGCAGTAAGCTGCATAATACCACGTTGTACTATCGCGTTCGCTAAAATGGCTTCCTCCGTAAACGGGTGGTGGTTATGAGATTTTTATATCGTCTTTATGGACAATATGGCGGATTCTAATAAATGCTTACGCTACTGGATTTTCCAAATGTGTAGATTTTACAGTTTCCTGAATATAACCGGTTTGTCGTTTGCGTTCATTAAGCGTTTTAACCGATTGATGTGAAGATCCTTAAGATTCTTAGATGAGGAGATGATGATGGTAAGCCGATACTGACATGACACATTTTTATATAGATTATTATATAATATTACTACTAGCTGTGCTCGCGACTTCGTCCGCGTGGAATAGTGACTTTCGGCAACATTTTTAATTTTTTAGGCTCTTGTTCCCGTTTTTGCAACATTTTTCACTGATACTTCGCTCCTATTGGTCGCAGCGTGATGTTATATAGCCTAAAGCCTTCCTCGATAAATGGACTATCCAACACAAAAAGAATTTTTCAATTCGAACCAGTAGTTCTTGAGATTAGCGCGTTCAAACAAACAAACTCTTCAGCTCTTTAATATTAATAATATAGATTAACCCAGGAGTGGGACAGCTATGGCTGATATAATATAATAATTATTATTATTACTTTATATTAATCATGCGAATAATTTATAAAACGAAAAGCACAACAATGAAGAACGTTGCCGTCTGACAATCAGCGTCATAGCCTAGCTGTGACATTTGATGAGACGGAGACGATTATTGTTTGATTTTGATTTAATAGCCAATATGTTGTAACTACTTTTTATTGTTGTGTAGCAAAAAAAAAATCTCTTTCTCTTTTTCTGATGAAGCGTTTATTGGTCGCCCAGTGTTCGAAATACGATTGTAATTCACAAAATATAGAAAACAATGTAATGTAATGTAACATAATATTTCTCCTTCTCCATACAAACTTTAACTATGGTAAATTTACATTTCTCCGTGCGCGCGAAGTGCTTTATAGGGGCACGAAATTTTCTCTTCACGTTTAACACCATTGGTGTCACTGGTTTCTGTTTAGCACTGAGTGCCTGCCTGAGTATTGTATACAATCCGTATTCGTTCGAATACGTTTACAAAATCGAAAATCTGTAAGTCCAAATTTTAACCTTTTTTTTGTATGTCGCCAGGAGGTGCTGCGTCAATGCTATACTGATTCTCGTTTTCGTTAAGTTTAAAGACATTTATTCCCATAAAAACAATAAAGTTCATTTACAATGAGATTAATAAAAAAGCTTAATATTAACTTAATTAATCTGCGCGCAGCGCAACTGCATTCTTAAAATTAAACGTAAACATGAATAGGCCAACAGTCACAAATCAGCTGTGTTCCGAACGCATCACAGGACAGCACACTTCGTTAACGTAAGTACCTAATCGAATGTCAAAAATAACTTAAGGCCCTCTGGTGTCTCTATTTCATTTGGTGGTTTTAGCAACTCATCTCACAAACTTCAGGTAGGTATTGTTTGAAACTTCACATACCTAATCCAATTCAGTACGCCTACAAATTTAGACAAAATGGCAGCTAGTCATACGGACTTGTAACTAACCTTACCAACTAAAACAAGTACAACAATAGGAATAACAACAATTTCATTTATTTATAAATTATTCTAGAACACATCGTCAGACACGACTAATATGTTTTTAATAACTCACGCGTGTCCAGTCTAGCATAATGTCAGTTATATCTATCGGTATAAGCTTTGATACACGTATAATAGCTTCAGGCTTTACACTCAAAACAAAGTTAAAACGTATAAAAACGGTATTAATATTTAATGTACCCTTTTTAATATTTAAATAAATACCGCTTCAAAATATCAATTGCGAATGTGTTTTTTCCATGAGATAAACGTACTCTCTTTTTTGTTTTAGGCTTACTCTTTGTGAGCTAAGCCCAGTGTCCATTGCCATTACAATAATTCAAAAAGAAATTGCTTTCATGTATTTAATCACCTGCTTTATTATTCCGAAACGTGTACAAAATTGTTTTCTAAAGTCCAGAGGTTCAAGGAAAATATAATTTATCATTAAACATTATTTCTTTTTTTTTCTATATCTTCTATATATACCTATATTCTATTATTATATTATATATTTATATTCTATATTTTCTTTCGCAAAGGCCGCTCATCGGATGGGTGACTAAAAATGTATCATCTCGAGCTCCTCCGTGCTTCGGAAGGCTCGTAAAGCCGTCTGGGCACGCGTGGTGGTTTATGACCCTCCCTATCCATCCACAGGAAAGGCTCGTGCCCCAGCAGTGGAGACATAAAATGAGCTGATGATGATGATGATTTTCTATATTCTCTTATTGTTTTTTAAAGTTTACGCAAACACTACAAATAAAACAACTTTTATCGATATACTTGCGTTTATTTTACACATTGATTATATCCTGACGTTTCAAACCCATTGCAGGCTCCGTGGTCACAAGAACACTGAGGTGTTGGTCGTCTCACAACCAATAAGCACAACTTGGATACTTGCATACCCTTATTTCAATTTAATCGGATGCGTTCCATTTTATGCAGAAAGAGCTTATTGTATTTTTGGTCTGGCAGTATGGTGTAGGGGCTGGCATTTAATAGTTTGTACGATAGAAGCCCAGGCCAGTGACAAATTCCAACCATCTTCTCTAACATGCCCTGCCCTAGACGACCTAGAGTCTAGACAGAGCCAACCACTACATCGGATTCGACAAACCTCAAATAGTCGCTAGGGAACGATTCATCCCTAGGATGATACGCAAGGCTATTGGCGCCACAATGTGATTTTTTAATTGATTTGTGGTGATGTTGGTGATTATTTAATTTATTTAATAGGTACACAAAACAGACAGAAATTAAAAAATAACGAAAAAAAAGCATGATAAATTGTATAAGAGCTAAATTCCTATCTAAAACATGTACACAACACGATTAATAATAAGCGTCCATGTTAAAGTTTACCTAATCTAAAACTATATTCAATTAAAAACTAATGTAATGTATACATAGAATGGTGAATAATAAAAAAAACGAACGAGCCCTTACAGTAGTCGCATATAATGTGTAACATTTGACATCTCACCTTTGGAAATCAATATTACAATAGAAAATAGAATATAGAATTAACAATGACGTATATTTTTTTCTCTACTTTTCGCTTTTTTCTCCTTTTATTTTTCTTTTCCGTTATTTTTCATTTTTTTTAAATATTGTTTAAATTGTATTACATACGAAATGGTTGAAATCAATATTACAATAGAAAATAGATTTGCAAATCATAAAGAGAATGCAGTAAATACTCATTATTACACTGTTACGATCACATTTCTACGAAATCACTCTTACAAATATTGATTGGGCTTAAAGTGTCCATCACTGGTGGCTTCCCCGATTCACACGTAATACTTACAGGATCACACTCTTACGACCCTACTTCCGTCCCTTTTCTACGAAATCACTTCCACAAATCTATTTATACAATATAGATGGCGAGCGGAAAGATGTTACACATTAAAAATATAACAAATTGACAACTTATTCTAAGTTAATGTTGACTTATAAAGTTTTCTCAACATGTTCACTGTCCCGCAGACCACATATTATGGTCTGTAACAATTGATTTAACCATTGTTATAAGTTTTGAACAGTGAACCTGTTAAGTTTTTGATGTGTATCATCTTTCCGCTCGCCTTCTATATATACAATTTGTGGGAGTGATTTCGTAGAAAAGGGACGGAAGTAGGGTCGTAACAGTGTGATCCTGTAACTGTTACGTGTTTTTTTTTATATTGGTACTTAGCTCGGCAAATGACTCCATCCCACCTGATGTTAAGTGGAAATGAAGTCAAGACGCGAAGACAACTGGTGCAGCGTGGAAACAAACGTAGCATCAGTCAACTTCAGTCTGCCGGCTCACAAGGTGCTTCTTCACGCTTCTCTTGAAGGACCCCATATCATAGGAAGGAGGGAAAACGTGTGCTGGTAGACTATTCCATCTTTTGGAGGTACGACAAAGAAACGAGTCACCAAATTTCTTTGTGCGCGATGGGATATTTGAGACAGTGAATCGGTGACTCCGAAGAGCAGTACGTGTACTCCTATGAAGAAAGGGAGAAGGTGGGATGAGGTCTAACAGCTCTTCAGAGCACTCGCCATGGTATAAGCGGTAAAACACGCTGAGTGACGCAACATCTCTACGCAATTGCAGAGATTCAAGAGTATTTGCCACTTCTGCATTGCCGATAATGCGTTCAGCGCGACGACGCTGCAATCTGCATCGAGAAGGTACTTAACGTTAATCGGGGAAGCCACCAGTGATCGTAACAGTGTAACAGGATTACAGGAAGACATGTCTTCTAATGAGTATTTACTGCATTCTCTTTAAGATTTGTAAATCTATATTCTATTGTAATATTGATTTCAATTATTTCATGTGTAATTTATTAATAGACTTTTAAACAATATAAAAAAAGAGAAAAAAGTACTTTTACGTCATTGTTAATTCTATATTCTATTTTCTATTGTAGTATATTAATTTCAAAAGGTGAGATGTCAAATGTTAAACGTCATATAAGACTACTGTTAGGCTCGTTCGTTTTTTTTTCAATTCATGTATTTTCATACAAATCTATTCTATCCTATTGAAATTTTAAAAATCCTAATTTCAATCTCGACTATACAAGGTGTGCTTTTCTCAGCTTTGACATTCTCATGAGGAACGATCGAAAACGATTCGCACATACACATTCACCGCCAATAATCGGTGTACGTACACAATATTGTCTCCGCCGTGCGTGCAAGCAGAGATAATATAAAATGTTTACGATACACCTACCTACTGTTTACGATTCGATTAACGACGCCCGCGTCGACGCGACGTGAGCGTAACGCAGGCCATTTTGTGCTATAACGACTGTTTAATAAAAATCGAATTACGGGTGGCTGTTAGAGTAGTTAAAGCTTTATTGTAATGATTTTGCCGAAAAACAATCAGTGCTTGTGATGTTATACTTTTTGTATGTCTTCTGGGGTCTTACCATGGGCTGTTAAAGTATTGTTATTACAGTTGTGAGAGACGCGTATGTATATGTCGCAGCTAGGGCATGCAATTATCCGCTCATTTTAGTATTCGGATAATTTGGATACTTGGATAACGTTATTCGGATAAATCCGGATAATACGGATAATTTGAATAGGATATTGATAAAAATAAAATTTAACCATTTTATCATCAATCATCATTTATATTCAGTAATTAGTATAACCTGCCATGGCATAAATAAAATAAAGTAAAATAATCAACAATAAGTAGGCATATCAGACAAGTAGGCAACAAAACAAGTAATAAAAAGGGTTTGCTCAATTTCGTTCGGGGATTTTCTTGATTTTTTTTTTCTAGCGGTTACTAAGTACTAGTACTATATTTAAGATATATGGCTGCTAAAAATCGATTCTAAGTTATATCGGAGCCGAGCTATACAGTGTCAAAGTCAAGGTGCACGAACATTTTGTTTTTTTTTTTTATTTTTTATTAAAATGGATACGGAGTCAACGTATATAATCAATAACAATTCGGATTCGGTGTAAGCGAGTGTCGCGGACGCACCGCCTAGTTGGAAGTGGGGCCACCGATGCACCGCTGCCGGTCCCGGCGTACCGAGTGTTGACAGTATGCGAAGTTATGTATTGCAGATTACATGTTTTTGTACATATTTCCAATAAAACATCAACAAGATAAAGAGTCTATCAAGAACAGATAGTTAATAATATAATTGAACTGTCAATGTCAACCTAATTAAATCTTGTATAGATTTAGTTTTGTTCGGTTTAGTTTATTTTTGTTCGGTTTAATTTTGTTTGGTTTAGTTTTGTTTTGTTCTGTTTTGTTTTGTTCGATTTAGTTTTGTTCGGTTCAGTTTTGTTTGGTTCGGTTTAGTTTTGTTTGGTTTAGTTTTGTTTGGTTCGGTTTAGTTTTGTTCGGTTTATTTTAGTTTGGTTTAATTTTGTTCGCTTTATTTTTGTTCGGTTTAGTTTTGTTCGGTTTTGTTTTTTTCGGTTTTGTTCAGTTTTTTTTGTTCGCAGTTTGAACGTCATCATTATCAGCTTTAAAAAATCATTTATTTTCATTTTTTTCTTTTTTGGTTCAGATCCTCGTTCGGAGTTTGGTGTCAATAAATCTGCATTTTCGTTATATTTCGTAGTCCTTTTTCTGTTGAAGTCCTTTTTCTGCGGGCGGCGCGGCAGCAGGGTTCAGTGCAGTGTTGCCATTTGCGAAAACTTGCCCAATAATTGTGCAAAAAATATATTTAATGTTCAAATACGTAAAACTAATAAACCAATAATTATCCGTTTTATTCGAATAGTAATGAAATTGATATCCGGATATTTATGCGGCTTATATCCGGATAATTCGGATATCCGGATAGTATGCCCTAGTCGCAGCCAACTGGTTTTTTATTTTGTTTATTTGCATGACAAGTTCTTTAACCCTTAACAACCCAGTATGCTTTAGTAACATACTCTGACCAGTGTCTTACGGACACATTAAAGGAATAGAAGGTATTTAAACGAAAATAAAGTTATTGTGAATAGAATCTGGACACACTCTCGTTATTATATACCAACAATTATCTTACAAGTAGGTACAACAATTTCTAAAAAAAGGTAACAAAGGCTAGTATAAAAATTATTTATAAATAAATCTAGATGGGAATAGTAGGTGACACGTGTGAGCGTTTGAATTTTAAAGATCGGCTGGTAACTTTTTTTGGAATTTTGAAAAATGTAAAAAAGTCGGGTTTTTTGGGGGTGTTTGTTTAGTAAGAAAAAATGAAAAAAAGGGTCCTAGGGGATACCCTAGGACCCTTTTTTCATTTTTGATACATTTTTTCATTTTTAATACAAGATGGCGAAAAATTTTTGAAAATCGATTTAAAAAAAATGTTAGCAAATGTTTTTTTTACAGACTCTGCGCACACGTTGCGATTGCTCTTATCACAGCACTGTTTGGAGCGCTTCTTTCTTTTTACATCAGGTTCGGATGAGTGAGAAGATGATTGATCTGATCCTACTACATCTTGGATGGCTGCTAGGTGGTAGTGGTAAAAGAAAAAAAATACAGATTTTGCCGAAAAAAATTTAAGTATCAGTTTTTGTATGTCTTCCGGTTTACCAACATCTATTAAACCAGTATCATCAAAATTATGGCAAAGAGACAGAAAGAGAGCGATGTTGTGCCGTTGTGCCGCTAGTCTAAGCGCGTGTAAATCAGCTTTAACACGTGTAGAACAAGGGTGAGGTCACGCTGCGTTGGACACTGTTGACAGAGCGGGGTTAAAGGGGTTACTTTTTATTCGGCGTCTCAGATATTAGCTCACCACTATGCAAACTTTACTGCCAGCCACACTGTGTACATGTGTACAAGCTAGCAAGCGACCTCTAACCTCTAAGTGCTTTACAAATAAACAAAGAATAAACTCCGAATAGTTATTCCGTATTTTGTTCCTGTCATGTAAACGTCATTTTAAATTAGAGCAAAAGAGACAGAACACGGAATAACTATTCGGAGCTTCATCATCATCATCATCAGCTCATTTTTTGTCCCCACCTGCTGTGGCACGAGCCTTCCCTATAGATGGATAGGGAGAACGGGCCATGAACCACCACGCGGGCCCAGTGCGAATTGGTGGTTGTTAGTGACTGCTAATGCAGCCGGGACCAACGGCTTAACGTGCCTTCCGAAGGACGGAGAAACTCGAGATTATAAATTTTTGGTTGCAAATCCAATGACCGGCCTTTGCGAAAGTTGCTTAACCTCAGCACTCGCAGACTCGCGTTAACCACTGAGCCATCGAGCTCTTCGGATCGGAGCTTATTCTTTGTTTATTTGTAAGGCACTAAGGGTCAAACAAAGCATCTTCAGGCGTGAGACCGGCATTCTAACTACGAGACCGCTACCACAAATAAGGTGACTGTAGAAGGCAAGCTGACAAACGCGGTCGAGCAACGCACTCAGGCAACCTCTCACGGAGTCACGGACACGGAATCCCGGAACAGCTTTTTTATTTTTATTTTTTCATAACCATGGATACTAGTTCTTCAGTCGAAACTTTATTTATATTTAAACTCTATATAGGATGATGATGAATGATAATAGAAATGAGAAGTGAGAAATGATATACCCCCCAACACCTCGAGTATCTCAGTAAAGTTGTGGGGCTTTACTAAGTCCTCACGCGACTCCTTGAGAGAATTTGAAAAGTGCCGTTGCACTGTTTAGTTTCATTTGCCAACACTCATGCTCACTCACGAGCACTTAACGGTTAATAATCCACCATTATTTCACATTAATATTTGACATAACACAAACTTTAGAAAATAAAACAAAACCGCAGACATGACTCTTCACTTTCCCGCCAAGAAGTCTTCCGGAACAGTGCGCTCGGGTGTTGCCAGTAGGCTTAGCCAAAAAGAAAACGATAGCGAAGTTCGAAAATAATAAAATGTATGGGATTGAGATAAGCGGCGCTAAATCACGTGGTCAATCTTATGTCAATCCTATAACATTTTACTCTTTTCGAACTTCGCTATCGTTTTCTTAGCCGTACTCAGAGACGTCAATTAAGTTTAATGACAATTAAATGTCTTTCCTTCTCTATTTAGCACTATACATAAGAAAGTGACAGCAAGAGACTTAATTGTCATTAAAACTTAATAGACGTCTCTGAGTACGGCAGTAAATGTTAGTTTGGCTGCCGCCACAGGTCCTGTGTGTCAAATTTCGGGACGGAAGAAAAAAATAATCGGGATTTTAGATTTTGAATCGGGACAACTTACAGTTGCTAAAAAAATACAGCTGTTCTTATGAATCATCACGATTGGATGAAAACAATGAAACTAAAACTAGATAAACTTCATTGTTGTGTTCGTCTATAAAGATTGTACAATTCGATCATAATTTTATGTATTTTTAGAAAGTAAGCATTAATTGTAACAATTGTAGACAAACCATTAAAATAAAATAAATAAATAAATGAAACAACATGAATGCAGGAGAGAGAATTCATTTTTGCTGTCAAAATTATCGTTAGGAGGTTAGTGAAAAATCGAGTCATTTGGCGTCCCGCCCAACCAAGGGTAAATCGGAGCCTGTCACCAGACTCCTGAAAATCGGGACGTCCCGCGCAAATTTATCGGGACACCTGGCAACGCTACTCGGACTGTTCTAAGCTGTCCCGAGATCTGGGTTCTGGGTCTCCTTATGTTGTGCCGCTAGTCTAAACGCGTGTAAATCAGCTTTAACACGTGTAGAACAAGGGTGAGGTCACGCTGCGTTGGACACTGTTGACAGAGCGGGGATGATATGGGTCACTTTTTATAATGCGGTCCAAGTGGAGAATCAACATCGTTAATTAATTAATTATAGTTTATCTAAGGTAATGTTTAAATAGGTTTAGAGAAACTAATTTTGAACTGTTTTCTTTGTATTCATATCTCGGACTGTTCTAAGCTGTCCTGAGATCTGGGTTCTGGGTCTCCTTATGTTGTGCCGCTAGTCTAAACGCGTGTAAATCAGCTTTAACACGTGTAGAACAAGGGTCAGGTCACGCTGCGTTGGACACTGTTGACAGAGCGGGGATGATATGGGTCACTTTTTATAATGCGGTCCAAGTGGAGAATCAACATCGTAAATTTTTTAATTATAATTTAACTAAGGTAATGTTTAAATAGGTTTAGAGAGACTTATTTTAAACTGTTATCTTTGCATTCACATATAAGGTAGTGGCCCGACAAGAACCAGAGGTCAATACTTTTTCTATCATCATTAAAAATAGGGGTTAGTAACAGATTTTTTACTTTGACAACAATTGAATACAGGGCACCTGTAAGCACTTGCCCTTCGTCTAATGTTAGTGATAAGACCGAAGGTGGAAGCGCACTTCACCCGAAGTCCACAACTACGGAGGCACTGGCTGGCTATCTTATCTCTAGCTGCCAACATTGATGTTATTGCGGTGGTAGCTAGGCAGGCGGACAAACAAGCCCTTCCACCAACCAAACAAGGTACACAAACATGTACCCCTAGAAATCGAACCCAGCAGACTTATTACCGAAAAAAAACAACCGCGTTACTGATTGCACAATGGCAACGCAACGCGACTGCTAAAGTTGCGGTTACTATACAATCGGTGGGTTTGTTTGAGAGTCGTCGTCATGCACTTTTAGTTCGCTCACTTGGGCGCTATCTTTTACGTCTTTTTCACTTCAAGATCGGTGATCAGTAGAGATGGGCCGACTAGTCGAGAAAGCCGACTACTCGGCGTCTTTGGTAGTCGGCGACTAGTCACCGACTATTCGGCAAATTATGCCGATTATGATCGGCACGAGATAAATGAAATAAAACAAAAAAAATACGCATGTTTTATAATTTACTATAAGAATATCTAAAGTTTCATTCGTAAAACATTTTCAAAGTAACATTAAGGTAACATAATAGTAACTTCGGAATCAGTCTAGTAAAAAAAAATGGAACATATCAAAATGGCAAAGACATAAATTATAATAACTTTATACTTAAATAAATAAATAATAAATGATACCTACTTAAATTTTTGTCCTTAAATATTTTTTTATATATTGAAAGGAAAACACTAAAAAAAACAAAATAATTTGCAATGACCAAGCCGAGTGGTGACGAAAGAGCATATGCCTGCGGACTATTAGCGATTTGCGATTTTAAGGAAGGCCTTAAAATCGCAAATCGCTCGTCGCTCATCACATCCGCGGAACCCAAACATTAATGTCAACACATTTCAACCTCAAGTTTGCGGCGCTTTGATACAAAGTGAATGTGAATAATCAGTTTTAAGCACTAAATTATGACACGATGTAAATGTTGAACACAGTTGAAACGTGTTCAAACAACATGCCCTTTGTACAACAAACGTATTTATGAAATATATTAAATTATTATAGAAAAATATATTAAATTATTATAGAAATATTTATTAAATTATTATAGAATTATCAAATGTAAAGTTCAAAGAAGACTTTCAACCGTATCATCAACATTATGTACCTACCTATATCTACGTAAAAAAAGAGCACCCTTTATTTTGTTTTTACTGTAGTAGGTAATTCATATCGGAATCTAGTTTTTTTTAAATCACCATATTCAAATAATTAGTTTCTTTTAATAATATTTACAAAATGGTAACACAAAATCGAAAAGTAACCAAAAAACACAAATAGTAGAAAAATATATTTTTTCCACCATTTTTTTTTCACTGTCATCCATTCGCATCATCCATTCGCGCCATCCAGTCGGTCCGTTCCGAAACGAGTTTTTATGTAGCAGTCTAGCACCATAGACTAAGCCATGGCCCCGGCACCCTATTAATTCAGCCAGGCTAGAAACCAGGCCCGTAATTACAGCAATTTGGCTAAATCGTTGCCGCAATTATCACGGGGATGGTGGAAAGCCGTACTCCTTGTATGTAGGGTAACCACACGAGATAATAATGTAGATAAAATCGCAAACAACTCCGCATTTTCTGCAGCAACTTTGTATTAAACTTGGTTTTGAACGTTCAGTTATTATAATGTGGAAAGTAATGGAACAGCCATTTTTATACAAGAGGAAAAAAGAAAATGGGATATATTTTTTAATTAAAACTATAACGAATTTGAAAATAAAACATTAATTGCCGATGAAATGGTTGCTCAGCATAATGCCATGCCAAACGTTTGCCAAGAATGCCAAAGCGCAGGGTTTCTGTGAAACCATCAAGTGAGACAGTTAAACTAAATACCTAAAATAAAATCAGTATTATGTGTTTCCCAGTTTATAGTCCCGGGTCTTTTAAGCGGGGCGTGAAACGGCATTTATGCAGGCCGTCATGAATGGGTGCGCTTGTTACCGTGCTTGTTCCACGGTGAGGAGCGCTCTCATTATCTTGGACTGCATCGGCTGCTTACCATCAGGCAGAATGTGGTCACTATGTCGTGTCAATATAATTTTTATTAAATGCGCAATTAAAACATTAATGACAGTCCTGCTGACTCATCTAGAAAGCAAATATGCTCGTGTAAGCCTTTTTAACAGAAAATGAGGCAAATGTCTCTTTTTTTATACAATTTCCTCAGGATAGATTTCCAAGCGCTTAGTTTTACAGTCTAGTGTTAGCATAAAAAAACATAATGCACTAATTGTTTTTTACTTTTTATTTTTAAGTGCTAAGCACTGAAGCTTGATTGCGGAAGACCCAGGTTGGATTCATGGCTGGGTCGGGTAGGCGTTTAATTTTTTCACTGTATTTTATAAATATATAATGCACAATATTAATTTTGGGCAGCACTTCGTCCAACCCTCCTGATTAATAAGAAAGAACTGTCACTGAGGAGCTCGATGGCGCAGTGGTTAACGCGCCCGGTCTGCGATTGCTAATTGCTGCTTCGTAAGGCACGTAAAGCCGTGTTCCCGGCTGCATTAGCAGTCGTTAACAACCACCTTACCGCACTGGGCCCGTATGGTGGTTAATGGCCTGCTCTCATGTGGTGTTTCCATTCACAGGGAATGCTCGTGCCCCAGCAGTGGGGACATCATAAAAATGATCTGGCGATGGTCATTGCATTGCCTCTTTTAATTTCTTAAACAACAACAAAACATGGTCAACCTAAATGTTTATATAATTTTTAACGCAAACTTTGTTGCGAACAAATTACAAAAACAAAAATGTTATTAAAAAAAAAAAAATTTTTTTTATGGTCAACCTACTTTAAAAGCCGAGCTATGCTGTAAATAGTTTAGTGATTTTCGTTAAACATTGATAGTGGTCTCCGATATCATAATGGCCCGGCGACTATTGGGTTGACTGTTGCCGCGTTACGTTGTATCGATTTGTACAATCGCAAATGTGGAGTAACGTTAGCGCTGGCCAGTCACGCGTTGGGTGCCCAAAAGTTTCTGCTAATGTAAAAAGCAAGAGGTCCTAGACTAGTGGTAAAATATTAAACTTTTCGATTCGCACAAGAAGCACTTTCCTTTCCCATTTTCCACAACGCGTAGGTACTTGGCCTTCGTCTCAGCTGATGGTATCAAGCCTGGGTACTCTAGGCTGCTGTGATCGGTGGTCTATCCACTAGACTAAAGAGACTGTTTTAATATTATTCCGATTTGAAGTTACTTTAAAGTTAAGTAATTAAATAATAAAGCCAGACGACAGGAGGCGAAAGCGAGAAACATCGACACTGGCAAAATGCAATAAGAGTGCGAACCCATAAACAAAAAAGAAAAAGAAAACTTTACTATCACCACGGAACCTTAAAATCTTAACAGCCACACCTCCTTGGCGGGAAAGTGAAGAGTCATGTTTGCAATTTTGTTTTATACTCTCGAATTTGCGCTTTGTCGTATATTAATGCGTAACAACAATGGAGGATTATAACCCGTTCAGTTTACGTGTACACATAAAGGCGGGTTCGACTGTGCGAACAAAAACGCCGCGAACACGCACATCGAACACGAACATCTGATTAGTGTTCGCAAACGACAGCCACCTACCTATCAATTACATAGGGAACGTATCGACGAACACGAACATTTCTTTCACAAAAAATTCAGTGCTTACGTCGCCAGTTTCCATATTATAACCTAAAGAAACTGTGCAGACATAGCAACTCTAGTTGCGAGTTTGATCATCAACATACAACATACAACTATCATCATCATCATCATTTCAGCCCGGATATACCCACTGCTGAGTATAGGCCTCCTATCGTATCTGACACTCATCTCTATGCCAAGCCATACGGCTGCAACTAGCCTGTTAAATTTGTACTTGTCGTGTAAAATTGCTAGTTTCCCCAACTGGTAACTGGCAACCGTAATCTATTGCGGCAACCTTTAACAAAAACTTTTAAAGATATTATAGTTATCCGCCTCTGTGGTCTAGTGGCTACGACCACCGGTTTAAACCCAGAGGTCCCGGGTTCGATTACCAGCGGGGGGTACATGTTTGTGTAATTGGTTTAGTTGGTGGTAGGGCTTGTTTGTCCGCCTGGCTAGCTACCACCATCTTATCTAAATATGTCGCCATAACATCAATATTTGTAGCATTGTTATGTTCCGGCAGCTAGAGATAACATAGCCAGTGCCTCACTAGTTGAGGATCCCAGGTGAAGTGCGCTTCCATCATTGGCCTTATAATCACTTAACATCAGGTGAGATCAAGGCACTGTGCTTACCCGTTAATATTAAAAAAAAGTTTCTTCAACCAAAGGTACTCTGTCTGCGAAGCGCCTAAAGGTGGGTAAAATCCACTATGTTCGCGAACCTCACGCCCTCCACGTTCCTGCAACGATCCTTCTAGTGAACACGCTCGCAACGTTTGCGAACGTATTCATTGCGTGCGCGAACATAAGACCCACATTTACGAAACTAAATTATTCGAATGTGCGTGCCCGCCTTAAGAGCGTTGTTTGGCATATGTCACGACTGAACAACGGAACGTAGCTTTTGATATTCTCCCAAGATGTCTGCGGTACGTTTCACGTCATGACTGATGAGGATCTAGCCTCCACATCCTTACAAACCCTTAAGGCATATTATTCCAAAACAGTTACGGTAAGCCTGTATCATGCTATCGTTGGGCAGACTTCCCCCCCATTGCAGTCACTTCTTACGATGTTGAGCTAAATAATAAACAAATAAAAAATAAATAAAATAGTTTTTATTTCCCAATAAAATCTACAATACTAATATTATAAAGCTGAAGAGTTTGTTGTTTGGTTGAACGCGCTAATCTCAGGAACTACTGGTTCGAATTGAAAAATTATTTTTGTGTTTCATAGTCCATTTATTGAGGACGGTTATGGATTATATTACATCACGCTATGACTAATAGGAGTGAAGCAGCAATGAAAAATGTTGCAAAAACGGGAAAATACGCGGGTGAAACCGCGGGGCACAGCTAGTACATAATATGCAGTGAGACAACCTCAAAGAGTAATACTCGTGTTGGGGTGCCTCGCTCTTAACCTAGTGCCAATCAATAACAATATTGGGCCAGTTTTAAAATTTTTATTATTTTGTATGAGGCCAAAGTGCTAAAGTATAAAGTGCTATCTTCTTAATATATAAAACTAGCTGTGCTCGCGACTTCGTCCGCGTGGAATAGTGACTTTCGGCAGCATTTTTAATTTTTTAGGCTCTTTTCCCGTTTTTGCAACATTTTTCACTGATGCTTCGCTCCTATTGGTCGCAGCGTGATGTTATATAGCCTAAAGCCTTCCTCGATAAATGGACTATCCAACACAAAAAGAATTATTCAATTCGAACCAGTAGTTCCTGAGATTAGCGCGTTCAAACAAACAAACAAACAAACAAACAAACAAACAAACAAACTCTTCAGCTTTATAATATTAGTATAGATTCTCGTGTCACAGTTTTCGTTGCCATACTCCTCCGAAACGGCTTGACCGATTTTGATGAAATTTTTTGTGCTTATCCGGTATCTATGAGAATCGGCCAACATCTATTTTTCATCCCCCTAAATGTTAGGGGTAGTCCACCCTAAATTTTTTTTTTAATTTTTTAGACAAAATTTTTATTTTCTATTTTTTTATGATACAACATACAAAAATACATACAATCCTCAATTTTCACCCTTCTACGATCAACCCTTATTTGTGGTCCGCCGGGTCAGCTAGTTAAGTATAAATATTACTATAAATAATAGTAATAAATAATCATAAACACGCCTCTTAAGCCGAGTGGTGAAGCGCCCGAAACCCTGATTTCAATTCCCAAGTCGAACAAAGCATGTATCGGATTTATCGATACATAGACCAGGGGCCCGGCCGCCTAACCGATCGCTTTGACTTCGTATGTGGTTTATGACGTCATCTTGTCGTTTCGTGTCGCCTATGAAAGCAATATCGAAAGCTTATAGCCTTTAGCTTTTGATATTGCTTTCATAAGCGGTGCGAGGTGGCAAGATGACGTCATAAACTATACGCGTAGTCAAAGCGATCGGTTAGGCGGTCGGGGGGCAGGTTTGTGATCATCAACCTGCATTAATCAAGCGTGGTGTTAAGCCAATAATCAACAATTGTAGCGATGATTTGATTTCAATGATGGCGGCCATTGCCCAGGAGTGAGACAGAACATAGTACAGCCTTTGCCCAGGAGTGAGACAGAACATAGGCTGTACTTCACATATAAAACACGTTTACACAAGAAATTTACAAAGGCGAGAATATCTCTCGAAGATATCTCTCGTATTCTATCGTATTTGCGAACTTCGCCTATCTCCTCCTTGGGTTCTTAAACCAAAGGTTGCCTGGACGAGATTACTTGTAGCGGGCGGCTTGAAGTATGGTTAAAGACAGTTGCCTTCATTTATGACAATAAAAACTTACAGCTATTTACAGCCAACACGCTTATTATTATTGTTATAAGTTTTCTGTCTGATTTACGTTATTGTGCCTTTATGTATAAATTAAATAAAAAATAAAATAAAATATACTAGGATATTACATCAAATAAACGCTAAATAATACAAAACAAATTATTATTAACTTAAGATAAATGTTTAGGGTATAGCATCTACGAATATATCCGCATCTTGGACTTTAGTAAGAAGGGAGTTAAGGTGGTAGGCCGCTCGAACGCTAGGACTTTTAATAAGCTTTATAAGACCTTTTTGTACATTTAATTGCAATAAATCACTTTGACTTTGACTGTTGCAAATCTCTTCTTCTTGGCCAACATAAAAACGTACATACCTACTGTATGTATAAATTCTTTAACGCAATACGAAAGAACCATTCAGGTTTCCCATACAATGGGGCATATAATATTGAGTGTGCAGAAAATGTCAGTGATGGACTAAAGAAAACCAAACCGCGCCAAATAACTGCAGGATGGATTTAATTACTGACGAAATAATGGTAAGCAGTAAAAAGGATATGCGATGGGGCGACCTCAAAAGAATAAAATACGTTTCGGTTCAAAATTTTTTTTTTTTTAAAACAATATGCCAATTCGCGTTTTTTTATAGACAGCTCGGCCAATAACTCCATCCCACCTGATGTTATGTGAAAAAAATATCATGAAACTATCTATGCTTAACGGAGATACCTAAGGAAAGTACAAAAATGATAAAAGTTTAAAAAAGCTGTCTTTGGGACCCTGCAGTGGGGACATAAAACAAGCTCTTCGAGATGATGATGATAAAAATCTATCTATCAAAAAATCGACTTTTAATATTTCTTATTCGTAACTGGCAGGCGACGTTATTTAAAAAAAAAGGACTATAACCGTGTAAAACGTCAATTCGTCGCACAACACAAGACGTTTCGTTCCGCAAAGGTTGAAGCGCATTTATATGGAAATGCAGAGTTCACTCGAACAGAGCCGGCGTGAAAGATCGTCAATGGAACACGGTATAACCGATACATAAAAGTCGACCAGGGTAAATGTAACTAAAAAAATTGCAGTTTTTTAAGTTGAAGTGCGAAATTTAAATTATTTTGCTTGACTGTAGGATCCACCGTTAAGCTTTTGGGAGCGGCTAGAACTAAAGATTATTTACGGGATTGCACAAAAGATCCCGATGGGTCAAACAAAGTGCTAACTGCTAATGGGAGAGGGATAAGTCTTAATTTAATGGTCAAAATTATATTATAATAGAAAATGATGTTTATAAATAAGTAAGTATATTCTGTGATGTTTAATGTAAGTAGATTTATAATGATAAAAAAAGTGTGAATGTTACCAAGTGGATTTTAGAAATTGTATTAGTATAAGATAGATAATAAGATACAGGGCATTTCTAAATGCAATAAAAATGGAACAGAGTAATCTGACACTAGTAAATAAGAAAAGGTTAGAAAATTAATATAGGCAAAAATATGCATTAAAAATGTAAATAAAAATAAACAATAAGTAGAGATAAGAGACTAAATAGGGCACCGAGCGTGCAATAAAAATGGAAACAGTTTTTGTTGAAAGAAAAATTATATAGACTCAGCCTAGGACAGTATTGGTAGATAGGGCACAAAGTGCCAAGGATATGTAGGCGTAAAGCCACTAATAGCATTTATAAATATAAGTAGGTACTTAACATCTCCGACATTGACGCACGTCGGGAACAAGTATTAAAAATTTTTAAAAAAAAAAATGAGAGAGGGAAACCTAGGCAGGCTCTACTAAGATAAGATAAAGGTTCTTCAAGGGTTTCTAGATGGTATGTGTTGCGGACTCATTTTGAGCCGCCCTTTTTATGATATTTTGTATAGCTTTAAATATTATTCTTTTTAATTTGTCACATTTGACTTTGATGTTTTATATAAATTATTGTTTTGCTTGTCTTTTGAGGTGGTAGAATTTATATTGTAAGTTATGATAATAAACCCACATTCCGTTTTATGAGAGCATTTTCATTATTATAGGATTCATCTTTTCCATTGCTATTTTCTCCGTTTCAGTATGTATATACATTATCAATCACGCAAGCGTCTCCTTCCCTACTAGATTCTCCAAAGCATTCTGATCGGATTGAGAGTGGAATTACCGAGTGCAATCTAAAGGCTACGCTATGATCTCTGTACGGGTTGACCGGGTCGTGAAGAGGGTATTAGATCCTTACCTATAGTCGAAATTAGACGTTTTGTATGAAGATTTTTTATAAAACTTTATTTTTAATTCTAACGTTTTTTTTATTATTTTCTTAGCATCTATTTATGTTAACACTATAAAAACTGTAGAGTAGTGTGTTTGTTTCACTAGCTAAATATAGCAGACATTAAAAAGAAAAGAAATCTAGTCCCTTCAAAGCTACAATGAAACAAAAAGACAATTCCGCGAACATAGAAAGTAGTCAATTTAAAAAAAAATTGGGCGATAAAGACACAAAATTAATAATCATTGTTATTACTGAAGCCTAAGTAACATAGTCCTAATTAAAGGTGTACCTATAATAGTATTAACAACCAGTATTGACTTTTAGAACTTTTAGACCTTTTAATAAGTGAGAAAAAAACGTCAATTTCATAGGTAAGGACCTAATATGTAACTGATACATAAAAGTCGCCAAAACAGTTTTTAGTCAAGATGATTTTTAAATTAATGTATTTTGCTCTGAATACGACTGGAGGGCGATCACCTTAATACCTATTTCTGCCGTTAAGTACCATTGTTTTGCAATAAGGATTAAGACGACATCAACACCTCGATTTGTGAACATTCAAAAAGGCTGATCCTTACTGACGATGGCATAAGGTCGATAATATGTAGCGCCTGCGACAATATAGACCTAAAAAATATTAAAAAATAATAATATTGGTTTTAGTTAATCAAAATATGCAGCAATTAAATTACGAATATTGATGTTATCAATATACCTATTTGAGTGGTTTCCAAGCATATAAATTAAGTAATTTTGTTGTAATTTCAACAATAGTGATTTTTTAGTGGTGCTTTCGAAAATAGTTATGATCGAGTCAAAATTATACAATCGTGTATTTGAGCTAGCAAATTCAAGATAAAGACATGAATTTACCTAGATATGAAATATGAACATTTCAGATTCGTAAGTCATATTATAGTCTTAAACTATTCGACGAAAGTTGGTGCATTTTTTCAGTGTGTCGCCTTAACCTTTGTTAATTAAAATTAACAGGTGTAATTTTTATATTGTAATTCATGATTGCATTAACGTTGTAATCCTGAACGCGTTCCTACTGAACGCGACTCAGAGAGAAAGAGAGGTATCATGCTATCTCACTTCTAATTGGAATCTAAGAATTTGTCACGGCGCGTGCGTTGTTCTTGTAATATTGGATTAAATCCACATCAGTTAAAACCTATTCAGAGTTTCATTCAGTGCATCATCAGACTACCTTGATCAGCTTCAGGACTTCAGGATCCATCAATAGTTTGACTGCAGTCGGAGTGCGATTCGAACCCGCGAGCTCCGCGGTCCGACATTGTTGGATTTTTTACGTGTTGGGTTTGGCGGCTGTGAAAATCCGAGACGGAGATTCAGCAAGTATTACGGGCCTTCAGTTTACTCCATCGGACGCCACGACGCCCCACATTTACCACAACACCATTTTGGTGGCCCATGAGGGGAAGAATTAATTTTGGTACACCACGACTCGCGTCGTAAGCAAGACGATCGCCGGCGCATACCTACTCAGACTTCAGAATTACTTCGCGTTATTTCGCAACTTCAGGAATAGAAGAAACGCAGAAGGCGTTACTTTCAGGCTAAAAAGGAAAAACATCAGGAACGAGCAATCAAAAAATATCCAATCAGACTCAGTTGGTGTATTTCTACATAAGTATATCGTCATTGTGTAGCGGCCATATTTTACTTTACGGTACCTACGGATATTTTCACGTCTAGTGTCAAGTGCAACATAGACAGTGCATCAGTGTTGCCGTGTGACAACCGGTAAAGTAGCGGCGATCAGTGTCAGAAAGTTCAAGGTGACTTTCTATAAGGACCCAATAAGTTAACGTGTTTCTGCGTGAACGGAACGCAGCTGTCATGTGAGTTTGACTTTACCTCAGACCTGTCAGTTGTCATTACGTTGTCAGTTCAGTGCCCTTCATTTTTATTGTTGTGATATTATTACAATAATTTGTAAAATAAGACGTGTTAACAGTGTTTTTTGGTATTGTTTTATGTCAGAATTGTTGTTCACTAAGTCATACGTATAACCTAAGTCGCGTTTTGTTGCGAAGGTGAATAGTCGAACGACATTTAATCAGATTGTTTTATTGTAATTTTGTACTTCAGAACCAAACAAACACAATGTCAGATAAACAACTAGCAAAGGCTACGGCCCAGTTTCAGACAAGATTCCGTATGCTTAGGGACTACCTAGCTACTGTTATGAAGGGGACCAGTAGTGTTGCGTCAGGAGTAGCCTATAGGCATTTTAATAAATGTTTCCCTCAGCTAGTTGAGTCGTTCGAGGCCATACTCAGGTGCCAGCCGGATGACGCGGCTGACAGCAATGCTTCGGAAGAAATAGAAAAACAGTTCTCCGAAGCTAATGGTATGTTAACTCAGATAGAGGAATTGATGGCGGCCATTTCCCCGCCTATTCAGACATCAGCAACAGATTCATCAGACCAGGTAAGAGTACAGTTACCATCTATTAAGTTACCATATTTCAATGGAGACCCTCTCCAATGGCTCAGTTTCAGAGATCTTTTTCTATCGTTGGTTGATAACAGGCCGAACCTGTCAGACTCAGAAAAGCACTACTATCTGCGCACGTCATTGGGTGACGAGCCCAAGTCTATCGTCAGTCATTTGCCCATGGATGGGTCAAACTATCAGGTAGCGTGGACACTCCTAAGGGATCGCTACGATAGGTCTAGGGTGCTCATTGATGCATACCTAGAACGCATCATGAACTTACCGCAGGTTACTTCAGCCACAGCTCTGCGTAAGGAATTTTATGACCCCTTACGTGAGAGCACTCAGGCCCTAACTAAACTTAGCCTTCCAGTTTCAGAATGGTCATACCTACTGGTATTTATACTACTTCAGAAATTACCAGTGCGGATCAGGCAGATGTTTGAGGAGCGGTATGGAAGTGAAAGTACCCTCCCAACATTCACTCAGTTACTTGAACTGCTGGACGAGCAGGGGAGACTCCAGCTGGCAGTTCCTTCAGCTTCATCAAGCCGTGCAACTGGGGCAGCTTCCAGACCGACCCCCCTCAGGATGACAGCGCCTCGTCAGCGGGTTGCAGCGACATCAGCGCATCAACCCACTTCAGAAAACCGCGCAAATCAGGTGATGTGTGCTTATTGTACTAACATATCACACACCTTGTATAGGTGTCGTGACTTCATAGACCTTCATCCATACAAAAGACAGGTATGGGCGGCCAAGGAGGGCCTATGTCAGATATGCCTTCGCGCACATGTGGGCAAGCAATGCGCACATAGATACTGGTGCAAGCATTGCAATTCAGAGGCGCATAACACGCTACTATGCTTCAAGGACGCTACCAAATATCAGCAGCGTGACCATCAGGTCAGTCAAGTAACGCGTCAATCATCAGGTTCACAACAGGCTCAGCGCCAGACCTCACGCCAGGAGCCATGTCAGACTCAGCGCCAATCGCCGCGCCCTCCACAGCGCCTCTCACCGCGCCAATCTCCACGTCAGTCCCCACGTCAGTCCCCGCGTCAGTCACCTACGCGTCAAATTCAGAGTATCTCTCAACAAATGAGAGATATGAATGTAAGGAGCCATTCTCCACCATCAGGTTACCTACAGCCTCGCCACGAGTTCTCGCGAGCACGTCAGGCCAATGCTCAATTTGAAGAGTTACGTTACGGCAGACGTCAGCCTTCAGATAACTCTCAATGAAGTCAGGCTACTGTCGGTGCAATGGCGCCATCTGGTGGTTTGTGTCCCACAGCCATCATTGAGGTCAGAGATAAAAGGGGAAACTACGTCAGGACAAGAGCACTCCTCGATACAGGGGCAAGTGTCTCTCTAATAAAATCATCATTAGTTAGCAAGCTCAGCTTGCATCGACAGTCTAATTCATGCCAAATATATGGAATTGGCAAACAGTCAGTCGATCAGCCCAATCAAATTACTAAAGTTGTAGTAAAACCAGTTGGTAAAGTTGTACCGATAATCAGTACTAATGCTGTAATAATGCATTCAATCACTTCTAATTTACCTTCAGAGTATATATGTAAAGGTGACCTATTCAAAGAAGGTTCACACGATATTCAGTTGGCTGATAATAATTTCCATGAACCTCAGGAAGTAGAAATGATACTAGGCTCAGACGTACTCAATTATGTGTATGATGGTACAAAGATTATTCTGTCTTCAGGAATGGCAGCCTATGGAACCTGCTTTGGCCACGTAGTCATGGGAGCTCTGTCTTCTCGTCAGGATCAGAAGAACAATGAAGAATACTCATCTCCTGAAGAGAGATGTACGAATTGTGCCACTTCAGTTCAGTATTTCGGTGTGCAGATCACACGCTTGGAGCAAGCCATAGAGAGGTTTTGGAAAACCGAAGAACCAGCTACCGAGAAGGTGGCTAACCCTGATCACATGGAGTGTGAGGAATTATATCAGAAAACTACAGTCAGAATGCCAGATGGCAAATATATGGTTAGTTTACCATTAAAATCAAAAAGAGCAGCATTAGGCGAATCAAGCGCTGCAGCTTATCGTCGTTTTAGAGCACTAGAGAATAAAATGATGAGAAATCCTACTCTAGCTCAGAAATATATCCAGTTCATGAATGAATATGAACAGATGGGTCATATGTCAAAGTCAGACTTCAGAATGGACTCTGAACATTATTTTATACCGCACCATGGAATATTCAAGAAGGAATCAGACAAACTCAGAGTAGTATTTGATGGAGGTGGTAAGACATCGTCAGGAGCATCATTGAATGATTGCCTACATACAGGAGCTCCACTTCAGAATGATATAACAGATATTATATTGAACTTTAGAAGGCATCAGATAGTATTTACAACAGACATTAAGATGATGTTCAGAATGACATGGATTCACCCAGATGATAGAAAATATCAACTCATCTACTGGAGAGAACACCCATCAGACAAGCTTCAAGTATATGAGCTCAACACAAATACCTATGGGCTGCGATCAAGTCCATTTATATCAATCAGAACGCTACTACAATTAGCTGATGACTGGGAATCTACTCATCCTCATTCTCAGGCCTCGAAGATCATTCGACGCAGTATATTTGTTGATGACATTCTCACAGGTTCAGATTCATTAAAGGGAGCACAAGCCTTGAAGGCTGAACTTATTGACCTTATGCGAAGTGCAGGTTACGAACTCAGAAAATGGTCGTCAAATTCAGTTAAACTACTGCAAGATTTACCAGCGGACTATTGTGAACAGCCTCGTCAGTTTGATAACGATGATAAGAGTTTCATCAAGGTACTCGGCATTCAATGGGACCCTATATCAGACATATTATCATACAAGATCAACATTCCATCAGGACAACCAGTTACGAAACGTAATATACTCAGTACAATAGCAAGATTGTACGATCCATGTGGATACTGCAACCCAGTAATATTCAGATTTAAAGTGTTATTACAGACACTATTCATGGACGGTTTGAACTGGGATGAACCAGTACCGACTTCAGTACTAAATCTGTATGAAGAGTTCATAGAGGATCTCAGATACCTATCGAGACTTCAGTTGCCAAGATGTGTAGCAATACCGAATGCCACATCATACTCACTCCACGGATTTGGAGATGCATCAGAAAAGGGATATGCTTCAAGTGTTTATCTACGTTCAGAGAATAAACATGGCAATGTCTGGGTACACCTAGTGGTAGCTAAATCACGGGTAGCCCCCAAGAAAACGCGTCAGACCATACCCAAACTTGAGCTAAGTGCAGCACATCTAACATGTCAGTTATTGAATCACGTTGCTAAGTCATATGAAGACTCAATCAGTATAGACCACATATATCCATGGTCAGACAGCTCCATTGTCTTAGCCTGGATAAAATCGAAATCACACTTACTTCAGACATTTGAATGCAACAGAGTGCAATATATTCAAAACTCAGAACGAGTTATTAACTGGAATCACATCAACTCGGAATATAATCCAGCAGACATTGCATCAAGAGGTATGTCTGCTAAAGACTTAATCAATGATGACTTATGGTGGTCTCCTCGGTGGCTTGAATTGCCCAAATCAGAATGGCCTCAGTCAGTCATCAGTATACCAAGGGATATTCCTGGGTATAAGAAGTCAGTCCATGTCATCACTCCAGTTGAGTCATGGGACCTTTCATTGTTAGAAAAGGTCAGTTCATTCAACAGGCTCATAAATGTCACAGCATATGTACTTCGGTTCATAATAAACCTCAGATTATCAAAGGAAAATAGAAATGTAAATCGAATACTGTCTATAGAAGAGACAAGAAATGCAAAGAAATATTGGATAAAGAAGGTCCAGTCAATGTCATTCAGTCACGAATTATCTTCATTACAGAAGAAGAAATCAGTCCATACAGCTATGCAAAAGCTAAATATATTTCTCGATGATGAAGGAATTATCAGAGTCGGAGGTAGAATACGACGATCAGAACTGCAATATGGATCGCGACATCCATACTTGCTACCCAAGGATACTAAATTTGTTCAGTTACTAATTCAAAATCATCACAAGAGCTATTGTCATGCAGCCACAAACGCATTGATTGCAATTCTACGAAGAGAATACTGGATCACGTCGATGAGAAGACAAGTCTCTCGCGTAATAGGAAAATGCATTGTATGTTTCAGATTTAACCCGCCAACTCAGTCACCGTTTATGTCAGATCTACCAGCTGATCGAGTGACAGCTGCGCGGCCATTCTCGAGTGTGTCTACGGACTTCGCCGGCCCATATTTGGTAAAGGCCAGCTTACTCAGGAATGCCAAGTCAGTAAAGGCGTATTTATGTATATTTGTCTGTTCAGCATCAAAGGCGATTCACATTGAGGTTGTATCCAGTTTGTCAGTCGAAGCCTTCATCGCGTGCTTCACACGATTCGTAAGTAGACGAGGTCTGCCTACACTCATCAGGTCAGACAACGGCACCAACTTCGTGGGAGCCAACAACTACCTAAGGGAAGTAAATCATTTTCTATTGAACAACGAGCTTATACTCATGGAGGAGTTCCGGAATCAGAACATCAGATGGGAGTTCCAGCCCCCAGCAAGCCCCCACATGGGAGGCCTGCATGAGGCCGCTGTCCGCAGCTCTAAGAAGCTACTCAGGCGAGAAATAGGTGAGACAATTCTAACATTTGAAGAACTCTCTACCATAGTCTCCAAGGTCGAAGCCATTTTGAATTCGCGACCACTTGTTCCCATGTCAGAAGACCCAAGCGATCTTGAGGTACTCACTCCTGGTCACTTTCTAATTGGTCAGCCACTGGTTGCTCTACCAGAACCTAATTGGAAAGATTTTAAAATGTCACGTTTGTCTAGATTTCAGTTAATTCAGAAAATGTATCAAAATATATGGTCTCGTTGGCACTTAGAGTACTTAACCTCACTTCAGGTTAGAAATAAATGGTATAATCAGACTGATAATTTAAAACTTGATGATCTTGTTTTGATCAGAGATGATAACTCACCCCCCTTGCAATGGCGGCGAGGTAGAGTCATTGAAATGTATTCAGGTAAAGATTCTGTTATCAGATCTGTTAAACTTAAGACTCGGAATGGTGAACTAATCAGACCTGTGATTAAATTGTGTAAATTACCAATGTTAGATTCATCAGGTTAAATTTAAGATGTTGTTATTGTAAGCTCGCTATAAGTATTGATAAGACTTTGACTTGTATTCAGATTCAGTCAGTACTTTGCTATATTGTCAGATAATAGTTGACGGGAATGAACCCCGAAACCTATGCTGCATGACTCAGTTATTGTATCCTTGTGTACCTATCTCTTTCCTTCCCACCCCCGGGAGGAATGTTAATTAAAATTAACAGGTGTAATTTTTATATTGTAATTCATGATTGCATTAACGTTGTAATCCTGAACGCGTTCCTACTGAACGCGACTCAGAGAGAAAGAGAGGTATCATGCTATCTCACTTCTAATTGGAATCTAAGAATTTGTCACGGCGCGTGCGTTGTTCTTGTAATATTGGATTAAATCCACATCAGTTAAAACCTATTCAGAGTTTCATTCAGTGCATCATCAGACTACCTTGATCAGCTTCAGGACTTCAGGATCCATCAATAGTTTGACTGCAGTCGGAGTGCGATTCGAACCCGCGAGCTCCGCGGTCCGACATTGTTGGATTTTTTACGTGTTGGGTTTGGCGGCTGTGAAAATCCGAGACGGAGATTCAGCAAGTATTACGGGCCTTCAGTTTACTCCATCGGACGCCACGACGCCCCACATTTACCACAACAACCTTTTCACCGCCCAACTATCCTGCACGCGATGTCCCGCTGTACGCCAACGTATAAATGTATTTTAATAAATTAGGTAGAAGAACTTCTATAGAAGTTCTGGCGTGGACGGCACGAAAATCTCGAACTTCTATAGAAGTTGTTGGCGGTAAAAAGTTAAAGGGTAAAAATACAAAATTCAAAATCATTTGTTCAGTTTAGGCTACCAAATAGCTCTTATGATTGTCACTATGACATCATCGGTTCCTAAGTCTATACAGGACGGGAGACCTGTACTGAGAAGAACCGGCAAGAAACTCAGCAAAAACGCAATCAATTGACGACCTCCTTGGTCGACTGGTTTTTACATCAGTTTTCATGGTCGCCATCTCTGTGGTCCCGGGTTCGATCCCCGGTCGGGTCAATTTAGAAATTATTGTTTTTCTAAATTGTCTCGGGTCTGGGTGTTTTCTATGTATAATAATTATGTATTTAAGTATTTTATTTAAGTATGTTTATCCGTTGTCTAGTAACCATTTAACGAGTTTCTTAACGAAGCTTCTCTTGGGCTAGATAAATGGTGTGAGTGTAGGAAAGTTTATTTATTTGTTTATTTATTTAAAGGCATTTCTTTTATTCCTTACAGCGTCATAATATTGGAAATATCATAAAGAACACTTTCCAGTACAAACACACAAAGTATATAGCACAACCAGGGGCCCGACCGCTTAACCGATCGCTTTGACTTCGTGTGTAGTTTATGACGTCATCTTGGCGTTTCGTGCCGCCCATGATAGCAATATCGAAAGCTATATATATATAGCATTTAACTTTTGATATTGCTTTCATAGGCGGTGCGAGGTGGCAAGATGACGTCATAAACTATACGCGTAGTCAAAGCGATCAGTTAGGCGGTCGCGGGGCAGGTAGGTATTAGATTTAGTGACATTATAGGGCATAGAGGTATCAGAACTGAAGCTTCAGTATTAGAAATGCTCGAGTGACCCTTGGTTTTACAGGAACTGCTGTGGACGCTTTCCATTAGGCTAACCGTATGAAAACAGTAACATTAAACAAAAAATATTATAAAGACAAAACCTAAATTCTATTAATTAAACAACATAATTAGAAAAACACCGACGAAAGAAGTTGTTCCAAGAATTCTCTTTAATACGGCCATTCTAATCATTCTTTGAAACAAAACATGGCGCGTGCAAAAAAACTATTTTCTTTTATTTTTTTAATAACATGTTAACAAGATTGATTTACATTTGTTTCATTATAATTAGAAAAAGAACATCTGAACGTTGTTTTTTGCTTATGACATTTTTTAATTCTCGTCTGGCGAAAGAAGTCAAACAGTTTTTTTTTAAGTTCCAATTAACCTGAGTAATTTAAATTAAGACTGACCTGCGGCGGTTATTTAATAAGAAAGTAATTTTATAATAATAAGATTCTTTAATATACTTCTCTCATCATCTACTAAAATTAATATAAAGTCATGAACTTAAGACACAGTAACAAAAGATTAATACTTATATATATACTGGCTTTATAACCTTATCTGGGAATAAAACCTGGACCTACACATTTCGAGCCGATCGCTCATGCTACTCGAGTACCGGAGCGTTCAGGCCATTGCGAAAAGAATAATAGAAAATATTCGTTTATTACATAATACCTAGTCAAAATAACGAGATTCATCTTTCTTTTTAAGCAATACAGTTTAGGAATCACGCGATCGAAACACCTCGCCGAACTGTCAAACCAAACAATTTGGGCGTGAACACGAAACTTTAAAATTGAAAATTCGAATTTGGAACGTTCCGAGACGCGCCCGGGATGCATCGCGTAATCAGATCTCGCACGCTAATGCATTCGTAGTAGTACGGATTTGGAGTAACGAAACGCATCGATAATGGAACTGGAAGGAGGTTTTAAGTCGTTTTTCTTTTTGATTATTATTTGAGGTTTTACTTTCGGAACTGTTTATGTTTGCTGTCTTATTTTTGTTAGTAAAGGCAGATAGAGATACCATCAGATAACCAAGTTTAACTATATGTAGCTTCAGCCTTAGGCCCGGACGCGACAAAGCGGAGAGAAGAGGTTTGCCAGTAAGAATCAACCAATGAGAGAAAAAGAGGAATGCCAAAACACATTATGTTAAAACATCTTCCTTTCTCTCATAACAAGCATTAAAGCGTTTTTTTTTCTATCGAGAATACGTGTTGTAATCGTGGCTTTAACCCTTTTAACGCCAATGACTAATATCTCAGACAAACCATTTCCATGCACACCACGCCAGCGACTGATATATCAGACAAATAAAGTAGTAGGTAGTTAGAAACAAATCTTTTATTTTTAATGCCTAAAAGAATTTGTCAAAATTTTTTGTCGGTATTCCAAACATTTAATATCTAAAGCATAAAATAAAGTTACTATTGCAGAATATTCTTAAGTCTTTTCATTTTAATGTCTAATAAATTCAAACCTTTTTTTTGGCAAAAATTAAAGCGATATTTACCTTAATATCCAGCTCCTAAGTCTGATATATGAGACCAACAGTGATGTTACCTATACACAATTATCGTAACTATTTTAGTCGTGTTGCCTCGATTTTTAAGTAGTTTTAAATTCATTTGATATTTAGGATTAGCCTTATTACCGGCTTATTTTAAGATACAAATTTTTTATGTGAAATCATTAAGTTTTACTCCATACATACATAATATATGATGTATTTTGATAAACAATCCACGTATTTCCCAACACTATCTTGTTGAAACTTGTAATCAGTGTTAAACGCCAATGTCTGATATTCAAACAGGAAGTGACGTCAGAGACGCAGGTATTTTCAAAATATATTTTTAAAACTTACCCACCCTACATATTACTGTCATATTCGTTTCGTTGCTATTATTATATCGCATTAGTCTTGTCACTTGTAACTGCAAAAATGACCACCACCGAGGAATTAATTCGAATATTAGAGGGAGAAGACGAGTATGACTTTGAAAGTGACGAAATTAATTTTAAACGTTCAACAGGTATTTTACTAGAAAATATCAACCAGTCCCAGGAAGCTCGAGTGGGAATCAACCTCACGAGTCAAGACCTTTGGCTAACCTTCGAATGAAATTTAGTTAGCAAACCATTATATTTTCATAAAAGTCTTTATTATAACCTCATATGTTTTATCGTAGTGATGTGTCATCATGAGTCATAAAACACTACAGTTTCAGCATAGAATATACGTGTTGGCGCTTGAGACACATTCTTTTGCGGTATATCATGGCGGTTAAAAGTTAACTAAATATTTAGTTGAAATTGGTTCACTCTCCACAGCCCATATGTGGGCTGTTCACCCGTACACTTTCTTTACTTTTTTGTGAGGTGGGACTCATAGGGTTTGGAGCCTACAAAAGAGGACTTGATAGAACAAACTATAAGATACAAAAACCTACTTGGATTTGGGGGCATATTTTACGATTTAGCTGGGACTGTGAACCTGTTTAATATATTACAAAATTATCGATGTTATCACCGTAAGCAGTCACCTCACTAAAACTTAAAGGATTGTGTGGCAAGCATACGCCAGAGTCTGATAAATCAGACAAATGGTGCTGCGAAAGGTAATATCTCTCTGAGAATTTACTTTGCTTTATTATTTATTAAAATACCCCTAAATATAACTGTTGATATATCTTGACAGCAAAGTAGGATGTAATGTTGCTTTAAGGTACACTGTATAATCCTGTATTATCCTATTTTTGATAAAATAAACATTTTTCATTTCATATATTAAAAAAAAAATCTTTCCATATTTGAGTAAAAAGGTGATTGTAATTCAAACCAAAGCATATTTTCACTCGAATAATGCTTTAAATCATATTTTTATCGAATCTCGATAGGAAGGTCTCTTCACTACCATACGTAACGTCTCAAGAGGCCGTGGCGTCAGGGGCACGACTTTCGGAAAATAGCGTGGTGTGGAAAGGGTACAGAACTTCTAAAATATGCTCAATCAATACATATCTGAATATCAAACAACTAATATTAGCACATTCCCTAAATACACTAGTACCAGAAAAAGAAGTACAATGATACTGCGTGCGCCAACATCAATATAGAAAAAAGATAATAATACTATAATAATTTAATAATATATTGAATTGAATTCAATATATTATTATTATATACTTTGTATATATTATATTATGTATAGTAAAATATTATTATAGGTATATAGTATTATTATAGTATCAATATTAAATATAATAGATATTTTATAATAACAGTCAACGGATTGCCCAAAAAAGCGGGTTCGATGTCCGCTCGTTTAAATTCTTACTCGTGGGTATTAAAGAAACGAAAACTTTCATACCAAAACTGAGCTTGACGCATCTAAAAATGCGAATTAAAGTTCACAGGTCATTTGGCATGTAAAATTCAAATCGGGCCTGCAACTTGTAAAGGCGACGGCTTCGGAACAACTCAGACGATGCTTTCGAAAGCAATTATGATAAATCTTCTCTGAAACGCGCTATCTAACCTGCCATGTGTGCATGTTCTGTAAATTAATTCTGTGAGTTTTAAATACAGTAGTTTGTTTCACTAGACTATTATTTTTAAATATAAGTAGGTTTATAAATATGAGTAAGTTCTTAATGTGCTAGGTATATATTATTATAATGGTGGCGACTGGCTGGAGCGATCAGCACACCTATGGGTGTGCTTCGTGGAATACTTTAGGTGTGCTTCGTCTGGGTGTGCTTCGTTTGGGTGTGCTTCGTGAAATACCTCGCAACGTGACCGTAACGTACCATTCGCGGCGACCGATAACAGGGCGGCAGGCTTATTACCGAAAAAACCAACCAGTTGCTAATAGAACAATAGCAACGCGACTGCTACTAGTTGCTGTTGCTATAATCGGTCGGTTTATTTTAGAGAATAATATTTATATTAAACGACCTTACGGTATATGCGCTGCAAGAGTTGAGGTAGCGTTTCCATTTAACAATTCGTTTAATCACCACACATAAATTGTGTTAATGATTATTTCTTAATGCATATAAATAATAAAATAAAACTTTTTAATAAGATAATTGATATTTGCTTTGCTTTCAATATAAATCGATGAACGAATTTAACCGCCAAGGTCGGATTAATCCAACAAATTTTTTCGGGCCCATTTCGCCAAGGTAGTATATTTACAACCAAATACCACTACTCGTATAATCTGCTTTTTTTGTATAATAACGCTGTATTATATGAAAATAATGGTTAATAGTTAATCAAGTAATCATTTAAAATTGATTACACTTTAGTCTCTTAATTAGAAGACCTAAACATAATGTCTGAAGTTAGATAAATTACTGATATTATTCTTAGAAAATTGTATTGATGTCCAACGCCCCTGTCGGAAAAATCTGACAATAGGGACGGGACATAAGCAAAGATTTACTGATACAAAATCCATATAAATTAAAATATTTCTGTTTATACTGACTAATTTATTACAAAACAAATAAAGCAACTGATGCTGTAGAAATAAATTTGTTTATTTTAAATTTTTACTTTTTATTTTCAAGTGCTAATTGCTGCACTGAAGCTAAATTAAATATTTATAAAATACAGTGAAAAAATTAAACGCCTAACCGATCCAGCCAGGAATCGAACCTAGGTCTTCCGCAATCCGGGCAGCTGCACTGACCGCTATGGTACCGGGAAGGCTGACGTAAGCGCTGATTTTTGTCACTGCTTTTTTAATTTTTTGAGTGCTAATAGCGGCACAGTGCGCCATCTATCCAATGGTTATTGCAACTGATGGCTATGCAGATTCATCTTTGCAGATGAAATACCACAAATTTGATAACACAACGCTCTATAGTAAATTTTTACTTTTTATTTCAAGTGTTAACAAAAGTCTTAATTAATATGAAAAGCCTTAAAATACTGAATCGCTCTGATCACTAGCTGAAGCTATTTAGTTGAAAATTGGGTTAGGGTGTAGCAAACGGGGTCCGAGACATAGCAAATTTTTCGATCATGTTTTGTATGGAGCTAGGACTTGTAAAATTGTTCACTTTTTGCTGTAGGTCACGATAGGTTAGTTAGTATTTTTTTTATTAGACAACAAAAATCTAGCTCCATACAAAAAATAAAAAAAATAATTATTCAAAACTAAAAAATCTAAATCTCTTTTCGTTAGCTAGGTTTTTTGGCAATTTGTGAAAAAAAAAATTGTGTTGTTTTTTGGGGCCCCCTTTTCTACACCCGGACCATTGAACATTGAAATTTTAAGCGTGCCCGTGCGTAGCTGGGACGGGTATATCAAAGTCATTGTTTATCGATCTACCATTGAACATCCCTATTTGTTGAAGGTATTTATTTTTAGATTTACGTGGCTGGCGCTGAGGGCACGACAACTGATATGAAGTCTGGCGGTTAAAGGGTTAAAATGGTTCGCAACGCTGCATTTTTTAAATCGATTTGGCGCGTAAGGTTGCTAATCAATGACCAATTTAATCAACAATGTCAAGTCAAATGTGACTTTGTCAATCTGTAACAGTAAGTTTTTTTTAATACGCCGTGAAGTCAAGCCAAGTCACAAAGCCATACCGCCTCATGTTTCTGCTCTCAGTCTCAGTCAAACTCGGTAAGAAAAAATGTTTTCAATAATGGTGTCGAACATTTTGGAAAATAGGTAGATTTAAGGCTTAGGGTGGTAGACAGGTAGACTGAGGGCAAAGTAGGTAGATCTACCTAAAAGTTAGAAAATATGACAACACTGCAATAAGTCTGTCTTTGTCAAGCATCAGTGGGACAGTAGATTGGTGTAATTTACTTTGCTACTTTTCGATGCTTACCCCGGGTTTGTGATCACCAACTCGCATTTGGCAAGCGTGGTGATTTAGCCAATATCCATGTAGCTATGTCTTGATTGAGGTCTTTGCCAAGTACTTTACGCCTGACCAGTTGTGTCTTTTATACAAGACTCAGGTACGGTCTTGCGTGAAGTATTGCTCGCACATCTGGGACGGTTCCGCAAAGTACCTTCTCGATGCCTTAGACAGATTGCAGCGTCGCGCTGTACGCATTATCGGCAATGTAGAGGTCACTAATACTCTCGAACCCCTGCAATTGCGTAGAGATATAGCGTCACTCAGCGTTTTCTATCGCTTATACCACGGCGAGTGCTCTGAAGAACTGTTTGACCTTATCCCACCTTCTCCCTTCCTCCATAGGAGTACACGTGCTGCTCTCCGGAGTCATCGCTTCACTGTCACAAATATCCCATCGCGCACAAAGAATTTGGTGACTTGTTTCTTTGTCGCACCTCCAAAAGATGGAATAGTCTATCAGCACACGTTTTCCCTCCTTCCTATGATATGGGGTCCTTCAAACGAGGCGTGAAGAAGCACCTTGTGGGCCGGCAGAGTGAGGTTGACTGATGCTGCGTTGTTTTCACGCTGCACCAGTTGTCTTCGCGTCTGGACTCCATTTCCACTTAACATCAGGTGGTATGGAGTCATTTGTCGTGATAGGTAATATAAAATAAAAAAAAGGTAGTGGGAGGGACAGTAGATTGGTGTGTATAAATTTTACTCTTCCAAATGTTAAGCCCGGGCTCGACCGTGAAATGAGCGAGGTCATTAATGAGCCCTCTTAACTCGCAACGATACTTTTCATAGTTGAGGCTCTCTGCTAGCCTCTTTCGCGGTCGAGAATTAAACGATATATTATATTTTTTATATTTATTTATCACAACAAATCAGTTTTAACAATTACAGAGGTTGATTCTCTCCTTTGGAGTGTGAGAACACTTGTGACAGGAGAGAATCGCTCTCATTTAACATAATAATACTTAACAATTTGTTGAGTAGCCGCAATACTTAGGTTCTAGTACTTTGATTTTCATAATATAAAAATATGATAAAGATATATTGATATATATATGTGTGTGTGTGTGTGTTTGGTGTGTGTGTGTGTGTGTGTGTGTGTGTGTGTGTGTGTGTGTGTGTGTGTGTGTGTGTGTGTGTGTGTGTGTGTGTGTGTGTGTGTGTGTGTGTGTGTGTGTATGTATGTGTGTGTGTGTGTGTGTGTTATGGATGGTTAGTTATTATCACAAGTACATATTTTATCTATCAATATGAACAATTACTCTTTCTACTTTCTCATGTTCCAATTTTTTTTTTATCCATTCAGTCAACATCTGTTTACATGTGAAATTTGTTTTAGTGTAAATATTTAAGATTTTATTAACATAATTATACAAATGAGATGATTGAATGAAACGATGAACTTTTGGATCTTGTGGTATCAACGGTGATCTTAAACGTAGAACGGTAATTACTTTGCTACTTTTCGATGCTTATCCCGGGTTTGTGATCGCCAACCCGACTTTGAAAAGCGTCGTGATCAAGCCATTGGCCCATTAGTCCAATCAATTGTAGCGATGACTTGATTTCAATGAGGCCTTCACCTAGCACTAGCAGTAGGTTAGTAAATAGGCTAATTACTTCGCTACTCTTATCTCTTATCTAGGCTCTGTGTGTACTTGCAATTTTTCTGACAAATTTTGCGATAAATATTCATTTTATGACTCACTGACACCAATTCTACAATTTTTGAAATTTTTGTCTGCCTGTCTGTCTGACTGTATGTCCACTTTTAACTCATGAACGGCTTGACCAATCTTGATGAAAATTTGTATGTAGTAAGAACATGCGATTGTGCAAATGATAGGCTATAAAAAAAAGAAAAGTTTACGCTTAAAATTTGTATGTAGTAAGAAAATTTATTTGTATGTTGTGCAAAAGATAGGCTATATAAAAATGAAATTTTATTAACAAGTTTACGCTCAGCGAAGCGGGCGAGTTTGAACTGGTTTGGGATGGCTACCAACAGAGAGAGATGGCGTGCAAAGGGAGTAGGCCTCTCCCTTTGCACGCCATCTCTCTCTGTCAGCATTGGGCAGCATTGGGTGGCGACTGAAGAAGAAAAAGAAGAAGCGGGCGAGTGACGGCTCCTAATGAAAATTTGTATGTAGTAAGAACATGAGATTGTGCAAATGATAGGCTATATATGATGTTGGTAAACTTATACCTAATTATTTTGATTAGCATTCATTGACCCATTATTTTCGCACAGCGATACGGGCGGGTGACGGCTAGTTAATAATAATAATAATAATGATAGAAGCGCTGGGCGTTTGTTGTTTTTGAGTAAATTATATGCAAATATTATGGCGATAGTCAATGTGGCAATGTCAATATTAGTCGTGTACTTATTGGACATAGCTCGAGTGAAGTACGAATACTAAAGTGGTATAGCATAGCCTATAGCTAGATCGCACAAAACTAGCTCATTACCGCATCTGTGGTCTAGTTTGGACTACCAGTTTCAGATCTAGAGGTCCTGGGTTCCTTACACGATTGTGTATTCGGTTTGGTTGGTAGTAGGACAGTTTTTCCTTACGTATATAAGCACTCGGCTTCCACCTAAATTGATCTTAAGCCTGAAGCTGGAAGCGTACTTTACCCGGTATTTTCCACTACTGAACACTGGCTATCTTATCTTTAACTGTCGGAACACAAAAATGCTACTAACATATCGGTGTTATGGCGACATTGATAATATCACACTAATATCATAAATGCAAAAGTTTGTGTGTAAGTATGTATGTTCGTATATTTGTTGCTTCTTCACGCTGCAACGGATTGATGGATTTGGATGAAATTCGGCATACAGATAGTTTATAACCTAGATTCAACACATAGGATAGTTTTTATCCCGATATTCCCGCGGGAATCACACTATAAATATACTAAAAACGATAATTTAATTTTCCAATACAAAATGATTTGTTTGTTTTGTTGTCATGGAAACCAAAGAGAATATAATCACTTGATGGAAACTGTCAAAGCGGTAGGTACGAAGTCCGCCGGGTCCGGCGCCGGGTTTTAGATAAAGATTAACTAAGTAGACGCACTAATTAATGGAATCAGGCGTTATTTTGCGGAAATCCACAGTACAAAAAAAAAATAAAAAAATTTAAATAATAATATGTAGTGTTAATTCCGCTAACTCACTCGTTTATACAGCTTGGATGCAGTACGCATGCACCGCCCTCCCGCCGGCAAAAAGTATGCACATGCAGGAGAAACAATGCGTGCAAGCGAAAATGCACACCAACACCGATACCCACCGATCCGGTCGGGTCCGATAGACGTACTAAAACAAGCTCTACCTCCAACCATGCGAAGAGCAACACAAAAGAACGAGTGGTTTCAAAAGTTAAAGACTATTACCTAATGTTATCGCTTGTTGCATTATGATGCTTCACAAAAAGTGACTGCTGTTATGCACCATATTTATTTATTTATTTATATAAGGTACACTTACATACTTTACTTACTAAGGGACCATTCCAGAGGATGGGCAGCAGCATCTCTCTGAGGTTACCCTCAACCTACTGCGATCGCCAACCCGCCTGCCAAGCGTGGCGATTATGGCAAATACCCCTTATATCCTTGGGGGAGGCCTTTGTCCAGCAGTGGACGTCTTTTGGTTGAGATGATGATGATGACACTTACAGAATACACATTATTACATTGATTCCTTAATTATTTAGATTAATAGATTCTAATATGTATTCCAATTATTAGTGCACACACCATTAATAATTATTATTAACACTACAAACTACAATTATTATTAACAAATTAAAAAAATTCAAAAACAATGTCATAAAAAATAATAATAATAATAATAATAAAATAAAAACAATTAAATAATAATTAATTATTTAAAACATAATTATATAATATTTCACATAGGTACCACAATCTATTAATATAATAAAAATCAAATAAAATCCATTAATTTAGAATCATATTATAAAATAAAATAAAATAAAAATTAATAAAAAGCCTGAAAAGTGGAGCAAGTGCATCAAGTCGCTATTTTGGGCTGAAAACCCTGAATCAGCTTCAGTCTCAATTTAGTTAGTGAATCGTGGAATATATCTAAGTTTACATTATTTTTGTCAATCATGTTGTAACGCGTGTGTATTTATAATCCAATCTACTCTTGTGCTATCCATACTAAAGCTTGAGACCAGAAATGGGATAGGTAATAAAGCTGATGATGTTAAAGATATTACTACCTGCGAAGCTTCATCATTATAACAACCAAGTTTGTAGATCTGAACCGAGAATCATAATTCATAGACACTGCTATAACTATGCGGTTAAAAAATAACCGGGTCGGCGACATCAAAAGAATATTTCGACGGGTGCCCACGTTTGATGTTATTGGAGTGGGTGTTAACGGTCTTAGATGGCGAGATATCCTTGTTTGTTCATAAAGTCGTTAATGCTTGTGGCGGACATTTTCCTGTGTTGCACTTTTTGATGTTGTTATTTTTGTTTTATATATAACTAGTAGTTGCGTGCTTCGGAAGGCACGTAAAGCCGTTGGTCCCGGCTGCATTAGCAGTAGTTAACAACCACCAATCCGCACTGGGCCCTCGTGGTGGTTTATGGCCCGTTCTCCCTATCCATCCATAGGGAAGGCTCGTGCCCCAACAGTGGGGACATGCAATGAGCTGATGATGATAAAGTGGTGACGGCAAATCCGCTCTACCTATATATTATTTTTGGCATTTTCCAATATATTATTTTTGACGCTGTAAGGGAGAAAGAGCTGGACACTTGCTGAGTTTCTTGCCGGTTCTTCTCAGTACAAGATCTCCCGCCCAGAGTAGACTTACGAACCGATGGCATAGCGACATTCACAAGAGCTACTTGTAGCCTAAACTGAATAAATGATTTTTGAATTTGAATTTGAATTGAATTTGGTTGCCTATTTTTTTTAACAAGAAATAAAGTAGATATATTGGGGTTGCAGAAAGAAAATAAGTATTTTATTTATTTGCACAGGCTTTCTTACTTCTTTCACCCACAACTTATCAAAATAGAGTCATATTAATTCATGCATATCAAAGACGTTGAAAACAGTAGTTTGTGTATATATTATTTTTGTCCAACAGTAAAAGAAATAATGTGTTGAAAAACAGTAATAATACTTTTTATATTTTTAATTTTTGCATTGACAATTCAAAAATATGTACGACTAGTTACTTACAAGATTAAATTTTACTAGAAAAAAAAACGCACTAGTGCGTGTTCCCGTACACTACCTAGGTACTAAATATTCCGAGGAGTTCGGATCGGATCGGGGGCGGAACAACCCGAGGTTTTTCTTTTGAGAGAGATTGCTGATTGCCTCAAAACGACATTATTAGCGTCACCGTGCTTTTTTGGGGGCGGCGAGGTACGTAAAGGGTACCTCAAGCCGTGTTGAAACGACTCACCTTCGGAAGTTTTCTAGAGGGAACGGCATCGCACACTTAAAAGTGCGCGTCCCCGTGCCCTACTAGATTCTCCGAAGAGTTCGGATCGGATCGGGGAGCGGAACCACCCGTGGGCGCCTCTAAAGGCACGGATCTCGGCTCGGGTAGACCGGGCCGTGGAGGAGGAGAGAAGCGCCCAAGTACATGTCTGTACCTGGTATAGAGCGCGTGTCAACCGGTTCTACGTACCCTTGTTAACCTAACTAGTGTGCATGTTTAGTGTATTTTGTAAATGTGTAGTGACATGCTTTTCCACCAGAGCTGTGCGAGGTAAATATCCACCAATAAGATTAGTTCCTCTTCCTTGCAGTGTAAAATGGAGTAATCCGATTGGTGGATTTTGACCTTCGCCTCTTAGCTACCTCGCAGAGCATTGGTGGAAACGCAGCCTAAAGGGTAGAACTTCGGCCGGGTTGAACGGGTCGTTCGTGGGGAGGATGGATACGTGTGCTGGGAGAGTAACCAAGTTTTACAGTACCAGTAACAGACGTTATTAAAATAGAAAATCATCTATTAAACGCCATTAACAAAAATATTCACGTATTTGTACGAACCCGAGACGCCCCGGTTGAAAACAACAAACAACACTACAGCAGACGGCTAAAACCGACTAGTTCAAAATACAAATTTCAAGCGAATCCAGTTAGTCTAAGGAATAGCAAGAACTAAGAATTGAATATCCAGCTAAGTACTTAGAATAGGTAGGTAGGTATATCATATAACCAGTTTTTGAAGTAGCTTCCTAGTAATGTTAATTTGTATTAAAACTAGCAAGAAGCTTCTGAACATATTGTCTATGAAAGAGCTTTTTGATGCAGCACCTTTCGCGTTTGGGATTCGATAGTGAATACTAAGCAACTTTAGTAATGTGCGGGTCACTGGATGGGTGATTATGTGTTTCGAGCTGAGCTTCGAGCTTCGAAAGGCATGTTATGGTGCGTTTAATTTATATTGTAAATTATATTATCCCATTGTTAGGCAATTAAATAAATTAATCACTTATAGTAAAATTTTAATTTAATCAGTGTCTTGATAGCTTAACTGGAAGAGCAATTAGCCACATTGCTATTAGGTAGAAAACTCATTGCTTGGGTGATTGATTATTCAATGATCAGTTGATAACAGAATAAAAAAAATGAATAATAATAATAAAATATAAAGTGCCTTTCACTCTAACGGAATTGCCACTACACAAGTTTAAGACAATAATTACAAAGAAATACCTAATACTGTGTGTGTACTTATATTATTTTTTAATATATTTTTGTTTTTTTTTATGTAACTAGGTAGGTACTTAACGTTCATAAGTGCAATTTATTTGCCGTACATAGTCGTAGACAATCGTCAATATTATTCAAAATATTTGAAGCCTTGTTGGTAAGGTAGCCAAACTAATAGATGAGGATTTTCATTTCATTTAATTTCAATCAGCCAAAATAAAAGCCTTTATGGCGATAGACTAAGATATACTATATAGTTAGATAATATATATAATACACATACCTATATAAAAATATATATAAAAAATGGGATATTTTGATATTTATTATACCTAATACCAGATTTTTACGAACCCTGATTATTATTATTATTATTTAGGTACAGCTTTTAGCATAATATTTTAGCATAATTGTTTCATGTTTCTGTCTGATCTTATCAGGTATATACTATATACTTATATCAGTTGATATTTATTTATCGTCGCTCGCTTGCAACACTTGTAATAACTTTTTTCAAAGTGGCAATCTTATAGTAGCTTTGGGAGTTCCTCAAATTGACAGCATTAATTACTCAATCATCAATGTTTTATGGGCGATTCTCTGTAACCTCGTAATCGGCTGTCCCGATCTTTTTTTTCATAAAGTAAGTTAATTATTTAAAAAAAAAATCACTTCTATTGAAACTTAAACCCTGAAACTTAACGGGCCTATTGTTTTTAGAACCATAGCTATTTTAATTTTTTTTCTAGACGTGATAGAAGCTCTAATAATACAGTCCCCTGGCTGTCCCCATCACTGTATTCTCGCCTAGAAACGAGATTTACGAAAAAGTTATTGAAACTACGTACATTTGGCAGTTAATATAATAAGCAAAACAATAACAATTATATTATTTTCGTAAAACAAAGCCTCATTACGAATTTTATTATATTATTAAACACCTGTAAACTTTGTCCCCAGAATTTCCATACAGTCCCCTGCCAAAAATTAAAATCCATAGTAATAAAAAACTGTAATACTTACAAACGTTTTTTAGAGAGAAACGAAACGCAATTATAGTAAATTTGGCAACCTTGCCGAATGCGGCGACGAGACGCCTTTTTGTTTAGTGTCACAGCGTCATTTGTGAGGTGAACACGCGTTTGGTCCGCTACCACACACAGTCCTCTGGCAAGTAATAACATTTATATGCTAAATACTTTAATTATCGCTATATAGGTTAATGTTTTATTATTTATGTCTAAATTGATCGGTAGGTTCTTAAAAAACTATTTTACATCAGTTTTTGTAAATATTGTGAAATATAACCTAAATACACAGTCCCCTGGCAACAGTCCTCTGCCTGAAAGTGCAGCAGGGGACTGTTTTACACAACAGGGGACTGTGTATTTTGCGAATTGGTTATTGTTTTTATGTATTGTTTGTGTAAATTTATCCGCTAGTCTGCTTTATAAATGTAAGAATCATCAAAGTATCATTGCTTCGCATTATTTTCCTTTATAAACTTATATTATTTAAATTATTTTACACAGGCCGATCGAACACACATGATATTGCTCCTATAAAGAAAAAAATATCCCGAGAGGAATTACTACAGAAAAAGAGAGAAGCAGAGCGACTACGATACGAAAGAAGATAAAATGACCCTGAAAAGAGAGAACAAATGAGAGGAAAGGAGAAGTTGAAGTACCTAAAGAAAAAGGAAAAAGGTTTGCAAAAATTAGTAGGATATGCCACCTCGTGAGCACAGAGCTGCCTTAAAGAAGTGGAAAGAACATTGTACTGTTTACCGAGCCAAAAGACTAAGACTGAAAAGCGTCACTAATACTTTTGTACGAGAAAATACACCGTTATCTAGAAGCAGATACTCCGCCTACAAGACTTGCCACTCCAGTTCCAGTTCAAATATCTCCAGCTCCAAGCCCAGCTGTCTCCAGTACTAGTCTACAGCAAAGAAATAAAGAAGCCACAATGCGACAAAAGAAGTTTAAAAGAGAAAGAAATGAAAAGATCGCATGTTTAAAGACAAAACAAAAAGATCGTTGAATATACACCTAAGACAAAGATTTTGAAAATGTTACGAGGAGCCTGATCAAAGAAAAGAAGTAGTCAAGAAAGCGTTGTTTGGCAACGTCATTAGTAAGCAGTTGAAAGAAAATTATTCCACATTGAAACGTACCAAAGAGAGACAAATCTTTAAAAAAGTTGTTATTGGCAGTATTGTACAAAAGTACATTCACTGAATACCTAAAGAAATGAAGTCGAGATCTAGATCTGGAAAAAAATCTAATCTCAATGGCTTAGATGTACCTGTAGCTAAACAATGTAAAATACCTGAAAGTTATAAAAAAGCTGTTCAGAATTTCTTCCAAGATGATAGTGATAGCCGTATGGGAGCCGGTAAAAAAGACGTTTTAACTAGAAAAATTGTGAAGAAACAGAATATATTTGATATCTTTTTGACACAGTTTTAAATCTTTATAAAAAGTTTATTCCTAGGTACTTAAACTTAGCTACCAAACACCCCCTGTCAAGTACAAAACAGTCCCCTGATGCCTCAAACAGTCCCCTGTCATGATTTTTTGGAAAATCGCTAATAACTCGGAAAATACGTATGAATTCAGTGGGCCTCCTTATCTTTTTTTTTTTTTTTTTTTTTTTTTTTTTTGGCACAAAACCGTCATTACATACAATAGTTCTATAATTAGAGTAGTAATGGTAATAGACAAAACAGTGCCGACAATAATATATATTATAGTTGACACAGGGCGCGCGTATTATACTCGTAGGTATGTCCATTAAGACTGAATCAAAAAAAAAAAAAAAAAAAAAAGGAATACAAGTCATTTAAGATTTAAAGTAACAGAATTTGAGAAAAATTTTAGAGCTCCGAAGAGCAAACAATCATTTTTATTTATTATTATTATTATATATTTTTTGTGAACAAAATAACTTATAATATATTATAATTATAATTACAAATATAGCTTGCCTATTCTTAGCCGATCTTGTAATAACCCTCCTTCTGACGCAGTCGGGTAAAAATATAAGATCGGATGTCGAATGACACAATTGTTGAAATTCGGTGAGTCTCGCTTGGCTTACAAATTAACAATATAGTGACGATAGACTTACAAGGGCTGGCTGGACAGAGCCAGAGCCACGACAGCATTTGAAAATGCACCCAAACCACGGTGGGGTTCAAATACCGCCGCTTTTTTTTTTTATTTTTTATTTTTATTTTAGCTAAACTTAAATACTAAAAATAAGTGTAATTCATGTTGCATCTTGCAGATTAATAGCTATCAAACGTTTGAATGTTCTAAGAGGACTGTTGAATAGATCGAGATTCGAAAATTCTTTATTATACATATTGGGACAGCGGAACAAAAAACAGTTACGTGTGTAATTTTTCTTGCGGTGGGGTGGTACAAATGTAGTAAGGGAACGTGAGGAACGAAGAGGAAGACGGACCTTGGATAAGAAGTTAATTTTAGATAAAAGGGATTGAGAGTCTATTTCATTATTGAGCAATTTATAGAGGAATACAAGGTCAAATTGTTTGCGGCGATTACGTAAAGATGATATTCGATGATAAGAAAGAGATTCTTCGTATGTTAAGTTAGTACGGTTACCACGATAGTTCAAGATTTTGATGAATTTTCTTTGAACCTTCTCGATCTTACTAAAATAATAGTTGATTTTCTTCGAAATGGGACACGGTTTTTTGGCAAATGGCAAAAATAATTGCCAGGACAGCATTTGTATGGGACCTGTACGAGCTTACAGAGAAATGCCCTTATAATTATCTATCACATATATCATCATTACAATCATCATCACATTATCACAATAAGACAAACATGTCTTTAATTTTATACTGAATTTGATTTAACATTGGATATGTGGAAGCTAAGTTAGCTATAATTCAAAGTACCTACTTGTATTGTCTTAAAACTAATAATTTACTCATTAAATCTTCTTACAGAATTAAATTTGCGTCTATATTGGATATCAATATTTATATATCTCATCCAGACCAACTTGGTTGATAAAAAATAGTAATAAGAGATGATATTTATATATTCGTTGATCGAGACCAACCTTGGTTAATAAAAAATAATAATTAGAAAGAAGATAAAAATAGTTTATTTTAATATCAACTAAAATACCTACACCAAATATTAAATAAATAATGATGTGGAAAAGAAATATTCTGACCTTGATGAAGATTAATAGAACAGTTTGGAGAAATTTATATCGTCGTGGAAGGTAAGCAAAAGATAAACCAGATCTTTATATTATCACAAACTATAATCAAAAGGTTATCTTTATTTTAGAAATTGGCTGTTATTATGAAAATCTGAAAAATTTTATATGGAACTTAGTTTTTTTGTGTGAGCAGGCTTCTAACAAGGCGTACCGATGATCTGGTGCCAGTAGCCGATAAATGCGAACAGCACAAAACCAGTTGTTGTGGAGACCCTTGGGCAAGGCCTTTGTCCAGCAATGGACGTCTTTTGGCTGAGATGATGATGATGATATTATTATTTATACTTATTGGATGACTTGTGGTTGTGATTTTTTTAAATGTTGAATAATATGGAACATTGCAATAATATCATCTATGGTAGGTAGTTGGTGTTATTGTAAATTTATTTAACCTTTATTTACTTACCATTTTATTACCACTTTATGTGGATTTTTTAATTTTCTTTTTTAACCTACAAGCATTTTTTGTAAAAATAGCCTTTAATTTCAGTATTTTTACAGTGACCATTGCTAGGCTCAAAAAGAATAAATGTTTGTTTTGTTTGTCACACGACATGACGCTTGCTTCATGGTATTGTAATTTGTACTAAATACCTTATAAAATTAACAAATAACAAAGCTTTCATTAATTACTTATATCAAATTAACTATAACAGCAAACAAATTTTTCATAGCCTTAGTGATTTACTTGTTTAAATTTTATAATTAATTACCATATTATTGTAAAAGTTGTTGGTGATCCAAATAAACAAAATAAAATTACAAAGCAGGTATGTTTAATTTTCTCCCTTGTAATTTTTTTTAAACAAAGACAGTTTTGCTCACAGTTACTTTTAGCAATTCTATTATTTTTGATAAAGATAATAATAGTCAAAGCAATGGTGGTTACAACCATAAGCTATGCTAAGCTATGGTTACAATACATCAATCATTTATTCCCGATCCCATCCGAACCACTCAGAGAATCTACTAGAGAACGGGAGCACCCACAAGTGTGTGACGCCATTCTCTCTAGAAAACCTCTGACGATGCTTCGTTTCATACTGCTCGTGGATTCCTTTAAGTTTCGCAGTCCCCAAAAAAGTTTGGTCACACTAAAAATGCAGTTTCATTAAATCAGCAAATGCATAAAAAAAATACAATTGTAGAAAGTTTATAAAATACAATAAGCCAATTAGAAGAGGGGGCTCTTCTAATTTGCTGCACCCAACAGTACTCATTATGTTTTTAAATCATCATTGACATTGTATTGTGATATTGCGGAAAACAATAAAGAATCAAATTAATTAAAATAACAAAAAAATAATGCTCTCTGAAATCAAGACAGTCAGAAATTCAGTCTGGAATTATCAGTGATAATAACTTGATAAGATATATTTAGTTTCAAAAGTTTCTTTACTATTTATTTACCTATTTATTTAAATAAAAAGACAATACAAACTTACAGCCAACACGCTTATATGCTAGGATATTACATCAAAAATAACACTAATCTAAATTTTTATATGATTTTGAGTTAAGTAGGTATATATTATTTAAAGTTAATCCCAGGCTTTTCTCACTCTGGTTCATTCATCATCCATCACACACGAAAGAATGATTTAAAATGATAATAATTTATCACACCTGTCCCTATAAAAGGTGACAAATCGGATGTTGAAAATTATCGTCCCATCTCCAAACTATGTCTTTTTGCTAAGATCTTGGAAAGAATAGTGCACAACCAGGTGTATGCCTCCCTAAAATGCTCTTTCAATGATAAGCAGCACGGATTCTTAACCGGACGATCAACTACATCTAATCTTATACTAGCCAATGACTTTATAACGGAGGGCATGAATGACTTAGCTCAAGTTGATGTCATTTATACTGACTATCGTAAATGTTTCGACCGTATCGATCATTGTGTACTAATGACTAAGCTTGCAGCTGCAGGTATTCATGGTGATTTATATCGCTGGTTCTGTTCATACATTGACAACAGGAGTCAAGCTGTAGTAGTTCAAGGGTACATATCAAAATGGAGCCATGCCCATTCTGGTGTACCTCAAGGTTCACTTTTAGGGCCACTTTTATTTACAATTTTCATAAACGATGTAGGTAACTGTTTTTTAAATTCTAAAATTATTTTATATGCAGATGACATGAAAATTTTTAAAATTGTTCAGTCTGAGTCAGATGTGAGAGAGCTTCTAGATGATTTAAACAGATTTGAACAATATTGTTCTGTCAATAAGTTAGACTTGAATGTTTCCAAATGCTTCCATATGAGTTTTACACGTAAAAAGAATATCATCTGTTCTAAATACATCCTTAAAAACTGTCCCATTTCTGTTGTAACTGAAATTAAAGATTTAGGTATAATTCATGACAATAAGCTATTATTTGATAAACACATCGACAACATAGTTAAAAAAGCAAATAAAATGCTTGGATTTATTATGAGAACATCTTCAGACTTTCATAATTTGAAATCGCTTAAAATATTATATTGTATGTATGTAAGAAGTCAGCTGGAGTATGTTAGCCAAGTTTGGAATCCCCGATATGAAATTTATAAGTCTCGTATTGAATCTATTCAGAAAAGATTTCTAAGATATTTAGATTTCAAGGCCCATCATCGTTTAATCGATTACGAATGTCGCTGCAAGCATTACCATTTTCTACCACTAGCACTAAGGCGGAACATAAGTGATATTGTGTATATATTTAAAATTGCAAATGAATTGATTGACTGTGCTGAGCTTCTGTCTAAGCTATCACTACGAACTAACCTGTCACTAAGGCCACGACCTATTCTTTATACACCAAATGCTCAAACAAATTTCCGACAAAATTCTTTTATTATAAGGGCAGTAAGAAGTTTTAATAGTGTAGAAACATCTGAAGAACTCGACTTGTTCTGTACTAGCTGTTTAAAAGTTAAACGCATTTTAAGTGAACAATACTTTAACTAATTAGCATCATTTAATATGTAGCCACTCAGTGTCCGGAAACTACCTTTATGTTTATTATTAATATTTCATTTAAATGTGAGTCAAAGTCTTTATACTTATTTTACTGCTAAACGTGGAAATTTGTTATTAGCATCTGATTGTTTACAATTTTATTTATGTTATTATTTGTCTGTAAATTTCCCTAAAAAAATAAAAAAAAATAAAAAAAATAACAATTTCGTATTTATCAATTGTTAGTATGTAAAACAAAAAATTGCTCTAGTAGCTAATGTAAACTTTATTCAAACAACAAAATGATGTGTATTACCAAACTTATACGAATGAGCTCTGTGCTTCTCACTAAAGGTTCAGATCTCTGTATTATGGCATTGATTGTCAAAATAATAAAAGGTAGGTATGTAGGTACCTCCCTACTTTCAAAACAAAAATATTTATACCTATATTATTTTATTTTGCTACACTATACAATTGCCTGAATTTTAATGCATTTCTTAATTTATTATAAAAATATAATTAACCATCCATTTGACATGTAAAAGGACTACTTGGTATAATTACTAAAAAAAAACAAGCACTAGTTAATTTTTGAAGCGTTATTTTTTAAAGTGTCGCTCTAGTAAATTTATAATGTATTTCAGTACAATTACAAGGAAATAGGGCAGATTTTATCGCAGATAGAAAGACAATCACACGACGCCCCATTGTTTGGCATTTAAAATCAATTTTAAGCCTTTTTGTTTGCAATAGTTTGCATGCGGTGAAAACGAACAACATGTTAAATATTTTGATTATCCGATATTACTTTTACAGGCAACAATACGCGAAAATATAGATTAAAAAGTAAGATGTACGAATACGAAATGGACAGCTGATTTTATTTTTTAAATTTCGAATATTGAAAATTTTATTAGTCAACCACAGAATAAGACTTACGTAAATCGACGAAAACTAAAAAGTAATAAAATAAACATTATGTACCGCTAAAATGTACACAATAAAAATGTTTTGTTTACTAACCTCCTCAGATACCTGGAACGATGAGTGCACTGTCGATTGAAATCATCACCATCGCACTAACATGACTTGAACGAACACAAAACAATTGCATCCGTGTATAAACAAATTTTGATTGATATCGCAACATTCGACCCGGCACGGCACGGTATTGACCCGATCCTTTATGAAACCATGGGGAAAATATGCATTTTTTATCAACTTATATCGATTCTAAGCGGAGCACAACTCAAGCAGCGACGACGGTCCGCGTAACCATACGCCCCAGTAAACAGGTTCTTTTATATAACAGTATCACTCGCGAGCACCTTTGTAATTTCATTAATAACACCTAAAAATCGATCCCACAACAAGGTTCACGACAATTCAAACAGAAGACTGCGGCGGCGTGTTAAATTCATTATTTTACTAAATAAAATGGTAATAAAATAGTGCACAATTGATTTGATTGCTCAACACACTCGCGCAAGGTTATGGTCTGACGATTTGATAAGTATTACGGCGGCGCATAGCGATTTTCCATGTCATATTCATAATACAATGGTTGCAAACAATATTTAGTCGGTCGGATACATACACGACCCAAACAGTGCGCGTTCGCGATGACACTAAAACTCAACAATTCAACATAGATGTCGCGTTTCTAGCGGCCATAATGGAAAATGGCGGTCGACACGATCCGTCAAAAAACTACAAAATATTTTCAACCTTAGCGCATTATTTTAAGATATGAAATTGTTTGTACATCTCCATCCTTCAGCACTATTCGATCGTATAAGACGGCCAATTTGAAAAGTCTCAAGTGTTCTCAACTTTGATTTGGTGAGATGTGCGCTTTGTCAGTTCGCCTTATAGGAGGGTTTTTTCTGTCTCTTTTTCTTGTACGCGATTTGGAACAATAAAATACATTTTATTCTACGCTTGCGCGAATTTCTTCCAATGTCTGTCAATTTGCTGAACTATAGTGAACTTTAACATGTCCGCGCTAAGATTTAATACTGTAATGTAAATATTGTGTATCAAATAATTATTTTTGTCATTCGATGACCAATGTTTCACCAAAAACAAGAAAGACATTATTAATAGGATGCACTAGCTAGGTGATGACTGATATAAGTGATGATAGACATAATTATAGATAAAATGTTATTGTATATTTACCTACTTTATTTAGGTATTGATAATGCTGACGATAAAAAGGGTCAATAAAAAATGTTTGAAGTCTTTGTTTGTCAGTCTGTCTAGCTAGGTGGATTCTACAGTCAACCTACCTACCAGTTTAACTCTGGCCGGTGGCACCAGTCTCTCACAATGTTTATGTAGGTATGATGTAAGCTTACGATACCTACCTACTGGTGAAAAAAAAGAATTACTTAGGTACCTACTTTGCTACTGTTCACTGTTTATAGAAAACTAATAGTAATGTGAAATAATGGTGGATTATACTGTACTAGCGGCCGCTCGCGGTTTCACCCGCGTGGTTCCCGTTCCCGTGGGAATATCGGGATAAAAAGTATCCTATGTGGTAATCCAGGTTATAAACTATCTGTATGCCGAATTTCATCCAAATCCATTCAGTAGTTTTTACGTGAAAGAGTAACAAACTTTTATCCATACTTACAAACTTTCGCGTTTATAATATTAGTAGAATGGTGGTAACTAGCCAGGCGGATAAACAAGCCCTACCACCAGCCAAACTGAGTACACAAACATGTACCCCCCGCTGGGAATCGAACCCAGGCCCTCTGGGTCTAAACCGAAGGTCTTAACCGCTAGACCACAGAGGCGGTTCAAACAACACGGTACAACGGACCCTTTAAACAAATAACAATAGCATGTACAATAACCTTTTTTTAGCAAATGCACTCAACGCCTGAGGGCTCCACATATTAAGCTTTGTGATTTCGATCCGAGCCAGGTATGCTACTGAAGGCTTTGTGTATACTTTGATGGGTAATTGCTCAAATGAACAACAATTTAAAAGAACCTTTTTTGTAGAATCGGGAGTAAGTTTTTCTTTTTAGGGTCCCGTAGTCAACAAGTCAAGTCCCATAAAGTTTCGCCATGTCTGTTTGTCTGTCTGTCCGTCTCCAGCCTAACTCATAGACTCTTAGTACTGGAAAGCTGTAATTTGGCATGGATATACATATTAATCACACCGACATAGTGGTGAAGTAAAATTTTGAAAAATATTTTTTTATGGTTACCTTCTACACGTGAAGTGGGGATGTAATTTTTTTTTCTTGTCTACCACATAGTTTGGGGTGTCGTTGGATAGCAATTTCAAAAATATTGTGGATTTGTTGAAACAGTTTTTTGATTGAGGCATCCGTTTGTGAACTATTAAGCTTTAAAGTGCAAAATTTTGATAGAGTCAAGTGTCACCCACTGCCAGCCAAATGGTTGTTTTTGGATACGTGAAAAAATTCACGGTAGTTGTATATATGACGAAGTTAAAAGGAAAACTATCACAGCTAAGTAGGCTTTACAAGTTTACGAGTAACAGTCGACCAACTTATATAATGTATTTGGAGTAGTACAAATTCCTCATTGGGAACTACTTAAATAACGTTGTCAGGTGTGTAAAGTAAAACCGGTAGTATCTACATCTAAGTATATGAGCCATCGTTATATTAAATAATAATCATAAAAGCCCTCTTCTCAGAGTCCGCATTATTGAGATGGGCTACGGAACCCTACACTGCGCGTGGCCCGACACGCACTTGGACGGTTTTTTTTTACTTACCTGCTCTGACGTTTTGAAATTATTTGGTGGAATGGAATTATGTAATTAGCTATAAAATAAATAACTGAACTTACAATAATACATACATAGCTACAAAGTTTAGCTCGATGGCGCAGTGGTAAACGCGCTCGATCTGCGATAGATGAAGCTAAGCAACTTTCGTAAAAGGCCGATGATCGGATGGGTGGCCAAAAACTTAACCGTGCTCCGTGTATTGGAAGGCACGTAAAGCCGTTGGTCCCGGCTGCATAAACCATCGCGGCACTACACTGCCCCTCTTAAGGGAAATAATGACTATCCTTTGTTGTCATAAATGAACATTTTTAATTTTTTTTAATTTTCATCATCATCATCATCATCATCATCATCTCAGCCAAAAAGACGACCACTGCTGGACAAAGGCCTCCCTCAAGGATAAATCATTTTGAGGGGAATTTGCCATAATCGCCACGCTTGGCAGGCGGGTTGGCGATCGCAGTAAGGTGAGAATAATCACAGAGAGACGCTGCTGCCCATCCTCTGGATTGGTCCCATAGTCGCCTTCTACGACGCACGGGAAGAGATGGGGTGGTGCAATTCTTATCCCCGGCACCACACGGGGGTTTTAATTTTCATACAGAAGCAAAAAAAAATATTAAAATTAGAATTAGAATTTATTTGTATATTAAAATATATAGTGAATTATAATAAATAAATAATTTTAATTATGGCTTTGCGTTTAGCATTTCAAGTTTATTTTATTATCAGTAGTAAGGGTACAATTGTTTTTGTACGGTAGATTGAAATTAAAATGGAGTTTCACAACACGTGTTATTACGGGAAGAACGAGTGAAACTCCTGCATTATATTTAATATAAACAAACTGATGAACTTACAACTTTTGATCGCCACTGACGGCTATAATCGACAAGTGATAGCGTGGTGGCTGGTACGCCTTAGACGGCAATCATCGACAATATTGGTCGTAAAAAAACACAAAATAAAGATATTTGGAAATGTCAAAACTGGTGTCACTAGAATGTATTGTAGACCATTAAATACCATGTTTGGGCTTAGATTGTGTTTAACGATCCTCGCAACCCGATCCGACCCGGACCCCTCGGAGAATCTAGTAGTATTTTGCTCTAATTTGAAATGAAGTTGAACATGATGCTATCATCATAATAATATGGAATAATTATTCCGTGTTTTGTTCCTATGAAACTATTCCAAGCATACTCTGCTTAGTTATGTGAGGCCCTTGAAAACATAACTTACATCTTTTGGAAGGCATCAGTTGGCATGAAAAATACTTATTACTTCTTCACTCTTGGTACTAGTAGCGTCATCTACGAGCATAAAAAAGTGTATGATTTTTAAGAGATGTCTTGCAAGTAGTGTTAATAGCGCATGATAGATGGCGCTAATCTCGACGTAATGTTATTTCAAACAAGAAACGATAGATGGCACTGTACTTAGTAGTTTCATAACATGTTAGTAGATGAGGCTAGTATCGGAATTAGTTTTGGTATTTTTTTATAGATGGCACTGACCAGCAATTAGTTTATTATTGATTGCGACTTAAAAATATTAAATTACAAACGTTTTTTAAAACTGTTATCTGACAAATTACTAGGTAGGTAAGTACTCTATTTTAGAAAGCTTAATTATAATTGACCTAATATGTATAAATATTGTTAAACAAATAAATAAACAAACAAGCTGAAAAACACTTTAAAGTTTATATGTGACACTGAAAAATTTTCAAAAGCTCAGACAGTTAGAAAAGTATTTTTTTTTTAAACTTTACAAAAGAAATGTTTTAAATTAAAGGAATGTTTTCTCAGCGTCTGACATGATCTTACCACTAGATAAGACTGCTGTGTAACAATAATAAAATAATTAATGGTATCAGGCGTTATTTTGCGGAAATCCATGGTACAAAAAAAATGTAATTTAAATAATATGTAGTGTTAATTCCGCTAACTCAGTTAGTTAGTCAGTCAGTTAGTGAGAAAACGGAATTAACACTACATATTATTTAAATTACATTTTTTTTAAAATAATGAAATAGTATTACGTATTAAATATTTATTGCTATTTAAAACTATATAATATTAAACTTTTATATATACTAATTTATACTTACATAAAATAATTCTCACAAACTGCAAATAATGTACCTTTTTATTTTTTTTAAATACCTTTTTGGTATTACAAATTATTCTCAGAGAGCTGTGTCAGAGTGAACGAGAGTGCGGCAACAGAGCCGTGACCTTGAATTGACGTAGGTACGAGCTGTACCTACCGGCTAGGGCGCAACCACACATAGTTAATTTATTATTGTGTGAATTTGGGTGTCTTATAAATATTTTAAATGATTCAGCCGCGTCATCGGGTACTCCTTTCCCGTGCTGTGTGCTAATCTAGGTGAACTACGAGCTTGTGTGCGTGCATTTCGGAGCGCATGTATAAAGTTGCCGCACTCTCGTTCACTCTGGCTGTGTGCATGTTTCATTCGCCATTCGTGACTTGGCCACAATATATAAGAAGACCCGCAGAAAGTAAGATCTATAGAAACGCGCTCGAACAAACGCACACATAGTCAACCTGTCACGGACACGGAATCCCACAACCCACAACAGCAGCAGTGCTATTCTCTAAGCAAAACAGCGTCGACCTCAACATTGAACTCGCTCGTAACCTGCAAACGAATGTAGACTTTATTACTATTCACAAGTAGGTTGAAATTCGTTTGCAAGTTATGAGCGAGTTCAAAGTCGAGTTCGACGCTGTTTTGCTTAGAGAATAGCGCTGCTGCGCTCGTTAGGCTTATTACCGAAAAGAAGCAACCAGTTGCTCATTGCACAATGGTAACGCGACTGCTACTATACCTACTCAGTTAAGCGGTCTAGGTTACCTAGACCGCTTAACTGAGTCGTCGCCTGCGGCACCTGCGGTAGGTACGCGGGGCGGGAGGTACGTAGGAACTCTGCCATGAGTACGAGCGTTTTTCGACGCGGCGAACGGATTTCTAGTTCACTGCGCGTTATACTACGGCAGTCATAGTCAGCAGTGATAGAAAAAGCGCAATGAACTAGATATCCGTTCGCCGCGTCGTAAATCGCTCGTGTTCGCGGCAGAGGCCCTACGTACCTCCCGCCCCGCGTACTTACCGCAGGCGAGGACTCAGCTAAGCTATAAATACGAATATGTTTTTCAATAGCGATGCGCTCCGGTTGCCTTCGTAGCCCTTTTTAGGGCAAAAGGCGAACCCCAGGGTTTTTTACTGTGGTCTGGTCTTAGCCTTCTTAGAGAAGGTGAAAGCAAATCCCAGATCCCGGACCATACCCAGATCTTGAGATCCTTCTGATGTCAAGGTCAGTATCTCCGGGAATATGCGAGCATATTTCTCCCTGGGCGAAAAAAATAAAAAAAAATAAAATCAATAGCGATAAATTGAAAATTGCCGCGATTGCGTCTGTTAATCGGTAAAAGCCTGCGGACTGTTCCGTGCAGTTCGGCAGGGTTATTTATTAGCGAAAAAAGCAACCAGTTGTTAATTTGTACAATTGCAACGCGACTACTCTAGTTCCGATTGATACATACATACATACATACATACATATAATCACGCCTCTTTCCCGTAGGGGTAGGCAAAGACCACTTTTTTCCACTTGCTACGATCCATACATACTTGTTTCGCTTCGTCCACTTTCATTATTTTCTTCATACATGCTCTTCGGTTTAGGGTACTCTTGACCTGGCCTTTTTCCAAGACGTCCCCGATTTGGTCTCGAAACGTCCGCCTAGGTCCACCCCTTCCAACACTTCCATTCACACTCCCCTTATACACTTTTTTCGTCAATCGTTCTTCATTCATTCTCTCGACATGTCCAAACCATCTCAGCATACCTTTCTCAATTTTTGTCACTACATCTTCTTTCAGACCACAACGTTTCCTTATCTCACTATTTCTTATCCTGTCACTCAGTTCCTATCATCTATTGGTATTATACGGACACAAATTGCTCAATGTACGAAAACTATTACATTTTAATCGAAAATGCACTAAGCCAGTGTCTTTCAATCTGTGGGTCGCCTTACTCGGGGGGTCGCCTAACTCGGGGGGTCGCCGGCAAAAGAAAAAGAGGCAAGTTTCTACACTACAATAAAAACAAAATTTCAGTGAGTAAGGATGGGCTTGTTTATTTTTTTTTAAATTGCCAAATCGTGGTGCTTTTTTTGATATTATGTCTAGTGCTCGTGTTAACTTCAGTAAACACTATCATAAACGTAGTATTTTAAATAATATAAATTTAATATAATTTAATTGTATGACTTATATGTATAAACAACCTTAAAAATATATATATATAATATAATAATTAAAAAATATTATTAAAAGGAGTCCCTTTAGGCAAGGTTCCGAAGATACTGGCAGCGTTCCCCCTTTGAATAGCTAGACTAATTCTTTGTCCGAGGTAGCTGCCAGCTCTTCGGTCTCCTGTGATGTCGACTAATCTTTTTGCTATTTCCTTAAAAAGTCTTATTTTAAATTACACATTTTTCGTCTGTCTATGCCCAAGGGGGTCGCCCGACTTTTTAAACCTGCAACTTTACAGGTTTAAAAAGTCGGGCGACCCCCTTTTCATAAATTAGAGTACTGGAAAGTGTTTCTAGAAATACAAATTAGAGCTTGAATAAGTATTTAATTTACAATGAAATGATATTGATTAACAATTAATTTGAGGGGTAAAATTAATAAAATAATATAATTAATAAAAATAATTTTAATATTAAAGTGGGAGTTTTAGTATTAAAAAAAAATATAAAATTTATAGTATTTAACTATTCAACGTATTGTGAAAGAATTTTGAAATAGTATTAAAAAAAATATTTGTAAGTAAATTTAAATTATTATAACTTGGGTATCAGAGTTGATTTAAAAAAATATTTAGTTAAAAACGCGAACGATCATTAAGCGATTTGAGTCAGTAAATCCAACTTATCAACCGCGACTGCTCTAGTTGCGGTACAATTAACAAGTGGCGGTACAATTAACAAGTTGCGGTACAATTAACAAGTTGCGGTACAATTAACAAGTTGCGGTACAATTAACAAGTTGCGGTACAATTAACAAGTTGCGGTACAATCAACAAGTTGCGGTACAATTAACAAGTTGCGGTACAATTAACAAGTTGCGGTACAATTAACAAGTTGCGGTACAATTAACAAGTTGCGGTACAATTAACAAGTTGCGGTACAATTAACAAGTTGCGGTACAATTAACAAGTTGCGGTACAATTAAAAAGTTGCGGTACAATTAACAAGTGGCGGTACAATTAACAAGTGGCGGTACAATTAACAAGTTGCGGTACAATTAACAAGTGGCGGTACAATTAACAAGTTGCGGTACAATTAACAACTGGGTGCCTAGTGCGAGTCTCATTTACCATTCGATCACGCTAACGAAAACAAGCATTTGTATGGCAAAATTGTAACTCTCTCGTAAATCGCCATGAGGCGCTGCTTCAATGCCATGCTAACTTTAGTTTTCGTAATAATACGGATAGTAAACTAAACACACTAGGTACAGTGGCCCAAGAAAGTGGTGTACCAGTTTTGATTTAGTTTTCTAGTCATCGAAAATTACAACAACGTTCGTACTAGATATCACTGAAAGAGATGCATAATAATGACGTAAACCTAATTGATAAGTATTCATACGTCATAGGTCACTTATAAGTGCATGACATTTTAACCTTTAATACAAAAGGATAAGACATTAATTACTGTAAAGAAAATATGAGTTTTCTAAGCAAAAGTAATAAAAATTATTTTTATAGACATCCAAATTCTATTTGATAAAAAGAAACTGACAATTGACGTTTTGTCAAATATATTTTAGTAATTCTATTATTTTCCTCAGAAAAATCGATTTATTTTCCGTATTTTTTTTTTACTCAATTGCATTTATAAATAACATCTTCAATGCCTGCCAACTTGACTATTGCTGAAAGGCCGCAAATAATTGCCCAATTTAATGTAGGTTTCAACATTAGTGCGATATCAAGAAATTTAAATATATCGAGACGTCAAATAAAGATGGCAAAGGATGGCAATAGAAGTTGTCAGATCGATCTGCAAGCGAAAATAATCTTTTCACACCACCTGCTCGACAATGCCTTATTATATATCATGCAAACCTTACTCAAAGTAAATCATTATAGCCCTTGTCTTTTGCCGGGGTGTAATGTTGTACTGAATTTCATTATAACCCGCCGGGCAGTAATGTGATTCTCACTTCGCTTAGTTCTTATTGTTATGCATTTAAAGTCTAATTTCGTCAAAATCGCGCGGCGCGCGGCTGCTGCAGCTGCTGGTGGCCGACGGCGAGGAGGTGGACGGCGGCGTATCATTTATTTGAAAATGGAACTTATTCGAAAATCGAGCTGGCCACGCCACGGCAAGCCGAACGAAAAAAAATCAATACTTAAAACAAAAGCCGCGAGTATTTCAATACGGAGCAATCAGTATCAGACAAAACTGCAAAAGAAGATAGAATAAAACATTAAGAAAATGTCGAGTGACGAAAGTGATTTAACTCCGGAGTCCATTAAATTAGACGCCTTAGGTATTGTTAATACCTACTACCAGAGAAGTCGAAGGAAAAATACTTGAAAGCTTACGACGATTTCCACAAATGGAAAACTGCAAAAGGCGCAAAGTCTGTGTCGGAGTCAGTGCTTCTTGTTTATTTCGAGTATTTATCGTGTACAAAGAAGTCCAGCAGCCTGTGGTGTATCTATTCGATGCTCAGGTTAACAATAAGCATCAAACACGACATTAAGATAAATACATATAGCAAGTTATTGGCATTTTTAAAGAGGAAATCAGATGGTCATCGAGCAAAGAAGTCAAAAGTATTGACAGCGCAAGATGTGGAAACTTTTCTGAATGAGGCTCCTGATCACAGCTTTCTGGCCATGAAAGTAAGTATGAGTACTGCCTACTTTTTAGTTACGTTTCTAGTACCTACCTATAATAGCTCTATAAAATAGTTAATGAATAAAAGGGTATTTAAATGGCACACATTTAAAAAATACACTTTCTAAGGTTTTGTCGCAAGCTTTTTTTATAATATAAAGGTCAAAAAATGTAGAAGTGTATCTATCTATTTACTCACAATCCTATTTTTTGTTACAGGTAGCCTTGATTTTTGGAGTGTATGGCGCATGTCGTGGAAATGAACTCGTAAACATAAAAGTCAATGATATCAAAAAACATGCAGATTTATTGCTGATTAACTTACCAGATACCAAAACAAATAGAGAACGTTCGTTCATCATCATCATCATCATCATCTCAGCCAAAAGACGTCCACTGCTGGACAAAGGCCTCCCCCAAGGATATGAGGGGTATTTGCCGTAATCGCCACGCTTGGCAGGCGGGTTGGCGATCGCAGTAGGTTGAGGGTAACCTCAGAGAGATGCTGCTGCCCATCCTCTGGAATGGTCCCTTAGTCGGCTTTTACGACACCCACGGGAAGAGATGGGTTGGTGCAATTCTTTATCCCCGGCACCACACAGGTAGTGTGTGCCGGGGATAAAGTCGTCGTGTTCGTTCATAGTTCGTGAAGATTATGCAAGAATTGTTGAAAAGTACCAAGCTCTGCGCCCCTCTGATATAAACACCAACAGATTTTTTATCGGTTACAGTAATGGCAAATGCACCAGGCAAGTCATTGGCAAGAATAAAATCAGCGCCATGCCAAAAGAAATTGCAAAATACCTCAAATTGCAAAATCCCGAGCTCTATACGGGTCATTGTTTGAGGAGAACATCGGCAAGTCTGTTGGCAGATTCAGGAGCAGATATGGCCCAGATAAAACGTCATGGTGGCTGGAAATCCGATGCAGTAGCGGAGGGCTACATAGAGAATTCCATACAAAACAAAAACAAGATAAGCTGTCGTATTGGTGACAACATTCATCTGAAAACTACGTCCATTATTGATGATCCTTGGAAACCTTTGCCACCACAGCCATATAGCTCAAAATATATCCCGTCAAGCCCACTGCCTCAAGCACCACCTTCCCCAACCTTTACTGTGTCAAACGACCCTCACACGCAAGGTACTGATGTATTGGGTGCTGCTACTCAAATAAATTCCACCTCAACTAACATAAGCGTACCAAAAAATATAACCATAATCTTTACATAACTGGACTAATGTATCAAACATCAATTTTAATTTACTTTTTATTGTTATTTACTGTGCCAATTATATATAATTAGTAATGAAAATAGTATTTTAATAAATAAAATACTTTTTCTAGTAGCCTTGGTTTTTATTGTCTCGCAAAAGGTGAGAAAAGTAGAGTATACTCCTCAGGGATAAAACTGATTTTGCCTTGGGCGCGCTTAAATCCTTCACTGCTCTCAGGACTCCATTTTAATTCCCTCGCTTCGCTCGGGAATCAACTCAAAACCCCCTCGCTACGCTCGGGAGTTAAATCTGTAGTCCTTCGTTACGCTCAGGATTCAAATATCGCGCCCGTGACATAATACAGTGCTTTATCCCCTTGGTGTACAATCTACTATTATCGCCTATGAATCTGCCAAGCGACACTCAACCTTAGGGTGGTAAACCAATATTTTGGGCGACCGTACCTACTACCCTGGTTGCTTTTTTCCGTAAAATAAGCCTGACGAGATTAGTGTCAGTGAGAGTAGATCCTCTTACTGACACGGATCTCGGCAAGCTGATTTTTTACTAGCGACCACTCGCGGTTTCACCCGCGTGGTACAGCGGTGACTCCGGAGAGCAGCACGCGTACTCCTATGGAGGAAGGTAGAAGGTGGGATAAGGTCAAAGAGTTTTTCAGAGCACTCGCCGTGGTATAAGCGGTCGAAGACACTGAGTGACGCTATATCTTTACGCAATTGCAGGGGCTCGAGAGCATTAGTGACCTCTCCATTGCAACATCATGAGAATATGCAAACCATATTTACGTAAATATACTATGCCATACAAAAAAATCATATTTAAAAAGAAAGTATTACGGGTATGCACAGTGCCTTCAAGTGATGATAAGGCCAATAATGGTGGATGCGTACTTACCCGGAATCCTGAACCACTGAGGCACTGGCTATCAGAGGGGTGAATCTTCCATACATTGAATAATTACAAAAATTTGATATATGGCAGCGCCATCTTCCGTAAGAGGAACCTCAAGTTACTAACTGGTTATCCATATAATGTCACTAGATGGCGGTGGTATGGATAGCATTTATAATAAGTTATGTTTAGTTATTTTCTAGTAACTTTCTTATAACCACAACTTTCATCATCTTCACAAAGAACTTGTTAGCCGAGCAGCTGCGACGACGCATTGTGCTATAGTAGTGATAGAGAGATCCTGGGTTCGAGTCTTCGGAAATAATTTAATAACTTTTTGATTTTTTTGTTCATTTATAAGTTTTTAATATGTTTATCAATCTTACAATTAATATTATACACAAAAAAGTTAACTAGTTTTTTGTAAATATTATATATATCCTTAGCGCCATCTATCGGGAAGAAGCGTAAACGCGCACGCAAACGTCTACTACCGCCATCTATTGTACAGAGAACCTAGTTTCCCATCTTTTTTTCTATGAGAGGCACATCTATATACCCAATATTATACATAGTCTATGCTGGCTATCTTACCTCTGGCTGCCGGAACAAACAATGCTACAAATATTGATGTTACGGCGATATATTTAGATAAGATGGAAGCCAGGCGGACAAACAAGCCCTACCACCATTCAAATCAAGAATAAGAACATGGAAATCGAACTCTGGACCTCTGACTTTGAGACCGGTGCGGTGGTCTTAACCACTTAAATTTATTGAAACGAAACAACTTTTACGGATCTACTCGCGATTATTTTACACATTAGTTTAATTAATATTTATATCCTTGCGTCTCCCTGTGACCACGGACCCTGCAAAGGGTTCGAAAAGTCAGGATAAACATAAATTAAAAGTAATGTGTAAAATAAACGCGATTAGATCCGTAAAAGTTGTTTCATTTCAATGTGTAGTGTTCGCGAAAACTTTTAAAAATACTTAAATTTATTATATTGCGTTATTTTTGTTCAACCCTGCCATGTTTAGACTTCTGTTTTTTCTATTTCGATTGGACCATGAGGTTGACTACCAAGATCAATGTATGAGTTGAACCTAGGGTTGTCACTATGCAAGTTTTCCAAGTAGCAAAATGCCTCAATATTTCGGCAATATATTTTTCAGGCATGTTTATAATTTTCCGGGATCCTAAGCTTTGTACCCTGTCTGCCTAATTCGGGATTATACAGTACAATATACCCTATTTCAAAGCGAATCTAACGCTTCCCCAATTCACAATAGCTTGGCTCCGCATAATCGTCACACTCCTTCTTATCTTTACTATTCACATATGAATAATTTTCAAATACGTTAGTATAGTGAGAATCTTTTCGGTCACCGTTCATCCCATCACTCTGTTGACTTATGCTCGCGTAAGTAGGATCAGTTATCTTCAAGGCACTCGCGTGTTCAGCACCATCAATACTAGTTCTGTTCAAGTGTTTTCCTTTGCTAATAGCCAAGTATTTTTTCTGCAGTTCAGCGTAGATTAATCCAGGGTTTTGTGTCTCTTTCAGCCTTTGACTTTTGGGTGGCACAGCTGCATAAGTCGGCGTGGTAGCTATCTCTTTTCCTCTTTTCGATTTTGGGACAGGTTTCGAATATAGGTCGTCCAAGTTCTTTTCGACGTACGGTAGCGCGTACGTTTCTGTTTCTGTGGTACGGTGGTGGTATGAATGTGAGTAGGCGTACGGTGATTCTTCGCAGTCTGCTGGCGATAAATAGGTCTCCTCCAGTTTAGCGCCTCGGGGGAACGGGACAGGTGTGGACGTCTCGTTCTGCAGGTTCTCGTAGGTACCGTCCTCTTTTTTCTATAAAAAACAAATAAGGTTTTTATTCGACCAAACAAATTTAAAAAATTTAACAGTCTTATATTCTTAAGTAATATAACATCGCAGTAACAAGCCGTCGATTGAACAAGGCTTCGCAGTATAATAGTTTCGCAGTAAAATCATTCGCAGTTAATTTTTCGATGTAACGAAATATCGCAGTATCAAGAAGTCGATTTAACAAGGCGTCATCGTTAGGCGCAGTCGTTGAAAGGTTTTCGAAGAAACAAAATTCGATGATACGGCTTTCGCATTCAAGTAGGTATCCCGTTGACCTATGTGTAATAATGTAATGTTCCACAAGGAACAATTAGAAATAGTGCAATTAAAATTATATAAAAAGTCTTTGTATAAATTTAACGAATACTATGCTGTTGAATGGGTATTATTCACAAAACTTTAGATCTGTATTTTTAGATCCGAAATTTAAAAAAAACTATTGATAAGTACTACAGTTGATATACTATACAGGATTTTTTTTACCAGTGCACAAATTTTCTGGAGCGACACTCAGAATTGGTAAGTAAACAACTTTCTTATACTAACATGGGTCGAAATAAAACAAAATTTTTTAGACTTCCTATACTTTAGCGAACACTTGATTAGCTTCATTTGTATGAAGAGTCTCAAAATTTTCGACATATTTCAACCCATGTTACTATGAGACAGTTGTTCACTTACCGATTCTATGTCGCCCCAGAAAATTTGTGTACTAGTAAAAAAAAATCCTGTAATAGAATACCTACAGATGTAAGAATTTCTATTTCTATTTCAAAGTTCTTAAACACCAAAAAATCTTACCTTGGCCTTTTTCTTTTGATACGCTACTACTCCTAGGATGATAAATATCAGTATGCCGATGACGCCAGCACCACATACGATGAACACATTCGTTAAGACACCACCCGGGCCTGCGAAATTAAAATTACCTCTTTATCCAGTGCACAACATAAGGCGACCCACAGAAGGTAAATCGGCTGATCCTTATGGTGGCACTTCACATGGCTATTCGTATTTGTTATTTGGTGTTCTTTGTATTTGTCAAATATTTGACATATTTGAAATATGGCAAATACCAACAAATACGACCGTCCACACATGGCAATTATTTGCCAAATATGGCAAATACGCGAATACAAATAGCCAAGTCCACCACCAACATGGACGTATTTCAACTTGCTGCAGGATTTTACTATTTGAATGCATGTTATTTTTATGGTAGTCATTTAGAGGGTCCCATACAGGAATTAATTTAATACAATTCTAAGAATTTTAACACTGTTGCGTTGTCCCAATTCATTCTCAACAATTGTTCCTCAATTTGCAACGAACGTGTCCCTACAGGTCGACGGCGCGCGCGCTTATGACTGAAAATATGTCTGAAAAACTGACAGAAATGGTTCAAAAACACCCCTGCTTATTAATATAAAGGATACTTCTTATAAAAACATAGCTATGTGTCTTTTTATGTCGCGAGCGCTTAGCGCGGGGCATGGCGGCATCAGAGACCCCTCGACCTGTCCTGCCTTTGCCTGCCTAGCCGCCCACGTCTGTTACTTAATTTTATATTTTACTAGCTTTCCGTCCCGTGGTTACGCCCTTATTAAGTCAAACTTTCCCGTGACAATAATGAGTAGAGTGTGTGAGAAAGTACGGTAAATTTTTAAAAAACAAGTACCTAAGTGCCTAAATTTATTCTCTAAAATAAGTGGTGCCGGCAAAGGCAAGCTCAGCGCCCCTCGGGCCTAGCGCCCTAGGCTCCAGCCTTATAAGCCTGTGGGTAAATAATATTCAACCTCCGTAGCCGAGTGGCTTGCACGCCGGATTTTGGCGGTGCTAACTACCTCTGAGGTCCCGGTCGGGTCAAATACAGAATACACTAAACATGCACACTAGTTTACGCCCAAGACACCGTACTCATAGAACAAGGGTATACGACAAGCCGGTTCACACGCGCTCTATACCAGGTACAGACTTGTACCTGGGCGCTTCCTCCTACCACCACGGCCCAGTCAACCCGAGCTGAGATCCGAGCCTTTAGAGGCGCCTTCGGGTTGTTCCGCTCCCCGATCCGATCCGAACCCCTTGGAGAATCTAGTAGGGCACGGGGGCACGCACTAGTGCGTGATGGCGTTCCCTCTGGAAAACCTCCGAAGGTGATTCGTTTCACACGGCTTGAGATAAGATAAGATAAGATAAGATAAATTTATTGCTGTATAAAAACATAGCCTAGATACAAAAGACTTATGTAAAGTAATTGGGGTTAGTGTATATAATATTATGTATTACGTAATACCTATGCTAAGCAATCAATATTGCCTGTGTATTAGGTATCTATCTAGAACAGAACGTTAGTGCTTATTCTACAATAAAACATTTACACAATAATATTGACTAACTATTTTAAATGCGGAACTGGAAAGTACTCGAATAATATTATTAATTGCTCTACTTAATTAGAATTTTCTAGATGGTCTTAAAAGTTATGTCATCATCATCATCATCATCGGCCTATATTAGTCCACTGCTGGACATAGGCCTCCCCTAATGAGCGCCATAGCGCCCTGTCCTCGGCTTGACGCATCCAGTAAAGTTAAAAGTTATGTAATTACTAATAATAATTTCTCTGTGTCATCATATGTTTTCCCCTATAGCCAATCTTGTACGGTTTTTTTACATTGTGCTTTGTTCATGGGGTAAAAACATAAAGAAAAATTTAGTCTGTTGTACAGAAAACTACTCAGATGACAAAAGAATCTGTGCGTGTTTGATCTTTTGAATCGTTCAGTAGAACAGACAATATCTGCACGTCTTCGGCTGGTTTCGAGCGCAGGGTTAAAGGGCATTAATGAGTGTTTTTTTAGTGATTGTTAGTAATATGAAAAGCTGGCGTACGGACAGGTAATCGCATTTGGTAAGGAGCTCTGTCGTCGGGAAGCGTATTGGTCGGAATGTGCTGACTTTTAGAACTGCTCTCTGCAATATACAAATAATGACTGACAAAGTGTCAGATATATTGATTTTAGTAGACTACCGCATGCAACGTGCCGAAGATTGAGGAACCCATTAAGATTCTCGCCGCCCTCAAAAAAGCTTTTTTCTATATTGTGTCGGGTCTGGGTGGTAGTGGCACCGTCCGTCGTCGTTGTATTTTTTTTTTATGGTAAAAGGAGGCAAACGAGCAGGCGGGTCACCTGATGGAAAGCAATCACCGCCGCCCATGGACACGCGCAAAACCAAAGTTATCGCAGATGCGTTGCCGACCTTGAGGAAGGAGTTGGATCTTGAGGAGGGAGTAGGAATTGGGAAAGGGGAGGGGTGAGAGATGGGCCTCCGGTACTTTCACTCACCGGACGAAACACAACAGCAACGAGTGCCGTTGTTTCACGCCGATATTCTGTGAGAGGGTGGTATTACGCCGGGCGAGCCGGCCCATTTCGTGCTGCAACGCAGCGTGGCTCTACCACTCAGAAAAATCTTGTTTCTGATTTCCATGAAACGAGTGCTTTAGCTACTTAACTTGGGCTCAGAACAATGTATGTGATGTTGTCATATACAGGGGTTATTGGAAATACGTAGCGATCCCTTTAAGGGGTGATAGTAAAGATCATTAGCTATCAAATTGCCCACGGGTAGATGGGGCAAAATTGTACCAAATTCGAAAAAAAATTGCTTTTCTCTTTTCTTTTTTTCTGTTCTTTTTTGTATCATTATTACGTATTAGAGTGTTAGCAAACTAAAACACCAAAAACCACTATTAAATACGTAAGTTCTTTTTTTAAATGCACTTATTATTACGTATTAAGAGTGTTAGCAAACTAAAAAGACCAAAAACAACCATTAAATACGTAAAGTTCTTTTTTAAATCTACTTTAAAGTAGCGTGACCCACTTTTCTTTAAAAAAAAATATAATTAATATTTATTTATTTTCAAATCGGTACATTTTTGCCCCATCTACCCGAGGGCAAATTGATAGCTAATGATCTTTACTATCACCCCTTAAAAGGATCGCTACGTACTATCAAAAACCCTGTATATTATACTAGCTGTGGTCCGCGGTTTCACCCGCGTTCTATTAGTCATAGCGTGATGTAATATAGTCTATAGCCTTCCTCAACAAATGGACTATTCAACACAAAAATAATTTTTCAATTCGAACCAGTAGTTCCTGAGATTAGCGCGTTCAACCAAACAAACAAACAAACTATGTAACTCTTCAGCTTTATAATATTAGTATACTCGTAGAATATTAGACAACACCATATTATGCAACGTGTAAATTATTAGTGACAAATGCATAATTATTAACTTGTAACTTGCTATGCAATTTTTAATTAAACAGTTCTTTTGTGGCGACATAAAAATGAATAAATAAAATTTTTATTGAAATACGTTTACATCTATTGTTTACAATGAGCTCTAAACTAATAATCTAAAATAAATTAAATGCTGTTGCTTGAGCTAGGTAAACCCTGTTTTTCAGGCGAATGTGGGCTTAGTCTAAGTTTAATATAAATCAAAACATAAATTAATAATATATAACAGTTAATACGCTAAATTACAATCTAATATAAAGACATAAATAAAATAATAATAAGTTAATACACACAGAAATAAATAAACAAAGAATTACTTAACGACGGTCAATAACCCCTCCGTATCGTCGATAGGTCAATTTTTGTAGTTCTTCCTGTACAACCTTTTTGCAGTTGATTTAATGGATAAATATAACATTTAGCATTTATCCTGTTGTACAGAAAGGGTCCTAAGAATATAAAGAACCTTGATGAGAAAGCGCATTTCGTACAGACGCCTGCACATCAACCTATCTAAAACTGTCAAATTTCTTCAATACATTTTCAACCTTATGTTTTAGGCATAAAGTTCAAAGTTTATTGAGGAAATTTGACAGTTTGTGGTAGGTTGATGTGCAGGCGTGTGTACATTTGAGATAAGTGCAAACCATGTCTTTCCTCCTTTTGTTAGTAATTTCAGTGCTGTAAGGAAGAGCCTTGTGCTGTTTTAGTATTGTGCTTTTTATAGATAATTGCCGAACTGTTAAAACTTTATAGGATTCATATAAAAGATGAGTAGGATATAGATAAGGACGGAAAGTGGACACCTTCAGTATTACTCTTTGGGCTCTTTCGACAGTTAGTAACAGGGACTTATATGTACCACCCCATGCAGTGATGCAGTAAGTTAGTATCGACTGACACAAGGCGATGTAAACTTAACTTAACTTAACTTAAAAAAAACGACGGGTTGCATTCCGGGAGTTCCGGCAGAAGTGAAAACTTGAATATTAACGTTGTGCATTTTTGATATTTTGGAATGGTTAGGGAATAATTTTGCACGAATTGCTTCAATTATCAGTATAAAGTACTATCATTTATGTGGTAGAATACAATATTTATTGACAGCCATCAGCTGTCACCATCGGGTCTAGGTCACGAAATCGACAGTCACAACATCGACAGTCGCTGTATCGAAAACGTTCCATCGACGGTCACTGTAGTGAGAGTACACTATATCGATGGTACGCTACATCGACAGTACACCATATCGATGGTACACTGCATCGACGGTACACCATATCGAAAGTACGCTGCGTCGACAGTACACCATATCGATGGTACACTGCATCGACACCCAAGTAGCATTTTATTCTCTTTAAAAGGCCACATTTATTTCACTGGTGGTCTCTTAGCATTAACAGTGGTCACACTTGGTTCATCGGCTGCAATAAAGTGAACATGTCCACATGTATAGGGGTGTAAATGTAGCCTATTATGTAACTTTTTGTCAGGACAACATTACTCTTCTAGTCAGCTTTCATTTTCAAAGCTGAACAAGAGCGTTTTAAGAGAAGTAAAATTCGGCAGGTCTAGTTTGTGATATATTAATCAGCTAATAAATTATTCTGTAAAAGAACGTTTGATGAGTTCACATGTACATGTAAGGTATTTACACGCACCACTATTGATATCTAGTAGCACTGATAGCAGTTTATTTGTTCATGAGGACCACACTGTTATCCTCTAGGCTGAACAATTATGTAATAGTAGTTTATGCAACTGTCATATAATGAAGGGTATTAAAACACGAGTGTGAGTTTATGAAACGAGCGCAGCGAGTTTCATAATAGTAACGAGTGTTTTAATACCCGTGTTATATGCAGTTGCATACACTACTTTATCTTCACTAATGCAATTAGTCAAACAACAAGAGTAAAAGCTGACAATAGTTTATTTATAATAATTGTTCAAATTTTGGATGGTACAATTTTGAAAGTTAATGTTAATTATTGATCCAGCAGCTGTAGCGGTCGCGGGGCAAGCAGTAGAGCTCGTAGACGGAGTTGGAATATTTATAATTACTTCATTCGTCTTGTTTTCTATACTGTTCAAGATCGTATTTGAGACTTGAATTTTATTCATTAAAGACTCATCAATGTAGCTTTCAGCCACAGTAGAAGTCTTCCACCCCCCGTGTCGTTTCAGTGCGGTCAAATCACCACCGCTATCTATGAGAAGGGTCGCCGAGGTGCGCCGGAAGCAATGCCCCGTGTACAACGCTGGGTTAGGCAGATTCAAAAAACTTGCGATAGTTTTTCCCAGAGCACCAAATTTATTAATACCAGTTCTTTGATCGACTCACTTCCCCGATCTATAGCTCAAGAAAAAGGCAGGGTTTCGACAGGGGGTGGGTCGAAGTTCCATGTATTTTTTACATACGGCATAGCAGTTGCCCGTCACAACGAAAGAACGATCTATTTTCGTTTTTGTTTTCGAAACTTTCACCATGATTGTACTGTCGTCTATGTTAGAGACTTCATCGAACTGGATGTTGTATAGCTCTTGCCTTCGGCATGCCCCCATTATGCCGAAGATTAGTGCAACCTGTAACAATAAACGATATAATAAGCTTGAGGTACATAGCCAAGGCAAAAACTATGATTTATGAAGTAGTAAAGTGTAGGTACCTACTACCTAATTTATACACAAAGCGCTTAAACGGAGTGTCTAGATAACTTGCGTGTGTAGTACGTAAGTACTAAGTAGATTAAATAACAGAACTAAAATACACTTACCTTTTCAAAAAGATACAAAATATCTGGTGAATCTTTCAGGAACATCTTTATTTGACCTGATGTAAACGTCAAGGACTTTTTTTCCTTGTGTCCTTCTGAACTGCGTTTCAGGAACGCTATGACTTTTGAATACTTCGTGATATCAATATTGTTGTAGATACTCAGTGTGGACTTGAGCATAGAATATTTAGCCCACATAGAAGATGGCTTGAATTTGTCGGAGAGGTCTTTGAGGTCTTTGATCTTCCATGCCAAAAAGTTATTATATTCTTTTTCATATAATTTTCTAGATTTTTCTGGCAAAAGATTGTGAGTTACTTTTGTTGCCAATTCTAGAATATCCGGAGGCGTACAAATATCATCGTCGCTGTCCATTTTTAACTTTTAATTTGTATTTTAAAAACAAAACACATTGCGAAACATTAAATTCACGCGTACGTGTATTGTCACAGTGAACTTGCCGCCATTAAAATCTAACCAATGAGAGCGCAGCTGCGCGCGCAGGGCCAATCAGGAGCGAGCGCGCGCTGTTCTTTTTTTATTTAATTGGCACAAGATCTTACCAAAGAGTTTTGTGTATGTAAGTTTAGTAGTTTCGACGAAGTTTTCATGTATAACCCAACTGTTTTCAAAAGCCAGCCTAATATCAAAATTTTATACAACTTGTATGAGGATTTTGACATAAGGCTCGCCAGGTTAATTGGTCGCGTTTTATTGATGTTATAATGAGATTTTACGATATCGATGTGGATATTATACCATCATGTGAAATTGCTTAAATTGAGTGTTTTGTTGTCTGCGCTATAACAGTAGCAATTATAAGTCAAGTATTGGAAAAATAAGTAGAATGTTACAACATTAGTGTAGATAAACGTGTTTTTCTTAAATACTTACACGCGTTGCATGTAATTAACCTAAAATAAAAAAATGCATAAAAACAATTTGTAAACAGAGAGTGAGGACCGGTGGAATCAGAAGAAAAATCTTAAATGAATATTTGTAGATAGTAAAACCGAATAATCAATTGAATCAACACATTGAACAGAAACTTGTTAGTAATACAATGACATTGACTTTAAACTTAAATAATGACGGTTCCGTACACAATACAGAGAAAAAATTGCCTGAAGCTGAGACCAGTAACACAATTTCAAGTGTAAGTTCAAACTTTATTTATCACGGTTCCGTACACAACTTAAAATAAACTGATGGTGGTTTGGACGACAGGGCTCTATACCCTATGTATATATATTTCTCTATGGTTTATTTTAGGACTGATGAATTGATGATAACAATAATAACAAGCGAGTAGTGCTCGTCGTTCCCGCTTGTACCTCTCACTTTATACCCTGACGCGCATTCGTTGGTATATACTATTTCTAATTACATTGATCTACCTATAATTTAGTTTAATATTGAAGTGCAAAATACTTGTCTATGTATATAGGGTCCTAAAAGTATTGCCGCCCGGCGCCCGCCCTGCGCGTGACTGAATGAATTAAATATCGGAGTAGGGTGGATATGCGTTTGAGTTTTGGTCGGTTTCGTATTTTTATTATTATTTTTGTAATATCCTTTTTGTTGTAAATGTTATGTTAATCAAAATTAACTTAGAATTAGATGGTTATGAGGATAGGTAATTTATATTAAAAAAAAATTATTAAACTTTTTTTTTTAAGTGCTATCGTCACCTATATCATTTACCTATCTCACACGTTTATTTTCCTGACGGTAAAAAAGTCATCCAGTATTATAATTTTGTTAGGCTAATCAGTCTGAATTCTAACCTACTCGACCATTAAAATTCATTAAATTATCCCTGCATTTACTATCGAAGACTCCTACCTCCACAACCAACTTTTGGTTTTTAAGCTAAATTTTAATTTTCAATGCGGATCCCTAAAATTTAATATGCAAAAAATATCTAAAAGAACATTCACGTGAGCTATTGAGGCAATGCATACCAGCCCAGGGCTGAATATGTGCCCAGCTCAGATTATGTTGTACAGAAATTGGCATTGTGATAGTACACATGTGAACCTTTCTAGAGCTGACGTCATTATAATGGTACACGCGTGAAACTTTAAAGAGGTCACAACACTAATTTTGAGTTATAATGGTTCACTGTAGATTGTAGATTGTGGAGACAATGACCACCATTTTCACTTTTAATAACCTATAATATGTCTATACTAATTTATGATTTTGTCACTTAACACGGAGTTTTCGTCATTGATTTTATGGTTGATGTTTAAATACAAAACCATACAACGATTTAAATGCCAATAAAACAAAAATATGAAATATTGCTTTGTTTGTATCTGCTTATTTCGATATAGTATTTATTTGATAAAAAGGCATATAGCCGAGGCGCGTGAAAATTTAAATAAATAAATTTACATTACCCCGTAATATTAACACAATATCATATATAAACACAGTTTACCAGTAACAATAAATCACATCAAAATGGCTGTTAGACACGATTCGACTATGGCCATGGCCGTAAGCTATCACAAATAAATATTTATTAAAAAATGTGGTACCAAAGTGATTATTTGAGGAAAAAGCGGCCTAATAGTTGGTTTTAGGGTACACTTGTGGTTTGGGTTTTGGATTTTCGGCTGTATAATTGTTCACTTGTTACTTATTATAACTCACTTGTCTGTATGAATAACCACACGGAATCTAATATAGGGCCGTTCATCAGCTTTAAAACCACAGTTCTCTCTTTAAACTACCATTAAAGATCTACTATTCTGCTACCATGTACCTTTTGTACACTCAAAGCTGAAAAATTTGTGCCCAAATGGGTGGTACAAGGGCTGTATAGCATGCTATACAGCTCTTGTGCAGCTCACATAGACAGCTTAATGAATAAATGTGTACGATAAGTCAACCGCTATAGAACCCCCAATGCTACTTGGGCAGTACACCATATCGATAGTACGCTGCTTCGACAGCCCGATCCAAGCCAGACGCAAGTGTCCAAAAGGTAGAGGAGGTCTAAGAATTCAAATTCGAACAAGTCTACCTAAATTTTTTATGAATCTAAAAATGTTTACTGAACTTACCTGCAAAGGTACTGACGATGACGTTAACATATTACAAAATTAAAAGAAAATTAAAATAAAATGGCTCAAGTTATTAATTAAGGTCTTTAAAAACCTTTTTTTACTTGTGTCTGGCTTGGATCGGGCTGTCGAAGCAGCGTACTTTCGATATGGTGTACCGTCGATGCAGCGTACCATCCATATGGTGTACTGTCGATGTAGCGTACCATCGATATAGTGCACTCTCGCTACAGTGACCCGTCGATGGAACGTTTTCGATACAGCGACCGTCGATGTTGTGACTGTCGATTTCGTGACCTAGACCCGTCACCATCCATGGATGCGCGTGGCACGCTGTAACATAAACACACACGAACATTCGCGCAAGCGCCCTGCGCCGCCTAAACGAAACAGCAGGCATACATTTTCGCCGGCTGTCTACTCTCCATCCGTCTTACGAATTTTCGATCAGGTCACGTGTCCTGACGCGAATTTAACATTTTTTACCCATTACAAAAAAAGTGTACAACGCCGCTAAAGAAGTTTTCACTTCAAAAACACAAGTCACAACCCTAGTGGTTTAGTAACCTCTGTGTTCTTACATTAATGATCACTGCTGCTTGCTTATGCGCCGGACGTGCATGACTTCACTAATATAAATATTTAATTAAAAAATTGCATGACAAGTTAAAGTTATTAATTATGTCTCAGTAACAACACATACATTTATTTATTTATTTATACAAGATTTAGATCGGATACTCTTTGGATTTTTTCATATTGACCACATCTTTCAGTTACACGTTGTTTAATCTATATACAGGGTCTAACAAAATCAATAAGCGAACGTTTAGGGGCGGTATCTATACATCATTCTGAATACAATGACAAAAAATGGGCTCCAGTTTTGTAGTGATTTTTCAAAGTTATGTTTTCTAACAAACTAAATCAATTAAAATAATGCACATCATGAAACATGCTGTATCTTTACTAACACGCACGCAGGCGTCGATAAAAAGATAGTGTACAGATACACAACACAACGGCTATCTTTGTGTGCGTGTAGTACAGCTGTACGAGTTTGGAAAGACTGTATTTTTTTGGTAAATTATGATAATGTTTTGTCGATTATCTCGGTAACGAGCCTGTAGTTTTGGACCAAATTTGGTGAGCATGCTCAGTGTGATGTATAGATGCTCCCCTTAAACGTTCGCTTATTGATATTGTTAGACCCTATATATAAAAATGAATCACTGAAATGTATGTACGCGCATAACTTCCGATCGACTGCACAAAATTGGATAATTCTTTTTTTTTTGAGTTTGTTATTGTCAGGACAAGGTTTGTATAGAAGAAAATTAAAAGAAAAAAAGATATTTTTACTAAAATACGATTTTTTATATCATGAGAAAAGTGAGTGAGTGTATGTGACAGAATGATACAGAGCATTTGACATTATTGACAACTTCAAATGGACAATACGTCACGCTTTTTTTGCAAAAGATATCGGTGTCTCGTGTGTTTGAAGGTTTATCGTAGTGTTATTGAGGCGTCAAAATATCGGTCGGCGTACGCGTAATGCAAGTCGAGTTCACAACACGGTCCATGAATCATGTTCTTCTTCACTTAGTATTTCATACAATTCTAGATTTACTTCGGGAATTTCTGCGCAAATTATTGAGTCAATTTCATCTGGTCTTATTTTTTCGACCATCCACAGAAGAATATGCGCATGAGGCAGTACTCTCTTCTGCCACTCTACAGAGTACATCCAACATCGCACGTCTCCGAAGACATGATATTTTACAATGAAGTTTATAAGCGCTTTGAGTTTCTGCTTGAACACTCGTGCTGTTATGTCATGACGATCGCTGGATATTTGACCGGATAATAACAGATTAGTGATTTCTACCCATTTTGGGTTGCACGTTAAAGTAATATATTAGAGTACCTACCCTAACATTTATTTTTTCATTTTTTGGATTTTTTTTATTCTTTCGGTTTAAAATATGTGACATAAAAAAATACATTCAACCCTAAATTTTCACCCTTCTATCACCAACCCCTATTTTTTATAGCCATATTAATCACTTGATCAGTTGTCTCCGCCAGGCGTCTACCGGCGTCACTTCTCACTCAGTAAACAGCACGGAGTAGGAATGACTATCAATCAATAAGTCCCAAGGCCAAACGATGTCTGTTTGTGGCTTAGATTTGAGCACACCATGTTTTTCAAAAAAATTATACACGGCATACTCTCGAGTGGTCAAACCATCCAGTTTGTTTGTATTAGCTAAGGTGTTAGCTAAAGATGGGCTAACAAAAAATATTGTTCACACTGTAGCATTAACGGATTGATGTTGTTTGTTAGGTTTATTGTCGTAATTAATGATATAGGATATAGGAATAAATTATAATCATCATCAGCTCATTTTATGTCCCCACTGCTGGGACACGAGCCTTCCCTAAGGATGGATAGGGAGAACGAGCTTTTAAACCACCACGTGGCACAGAATAAATAATAGTACTAGGGTCATTTCGCCTGTTCGCGTCCATTTAGTGCAGTTGGCAAGTTTGAAGGAGAAAATAAAAATGTCCCAGCACTAATTTCAATGAAAAATTTATGTAATGTGTTCATTATATAGTCTATTTTAAGGTTAACTTTTAGGTTTGTTCGAAACATCTTGAGTTTTTTTTTAAATAGACAAACATCAGAATTAGGCGTTTTACCCAGTTTGCGTCCACAAAATCCAGATTGCGTCCACCCCTGGACCATTTCACGTCCACCAGTTTAAAAGGAATGTAGTGGTGATATTTTTAAGATAATGTAAAGAAAGATTGGATTTTAACAATTCTTTATTTAAGAATATAGTTATTTAAAAATCAACGTTATTATCATTAATAAATCACTTTAAAGAATATAAAAATACCTATTTATTCTTCTCAACATTGATTGAACTAAAAATTAAAAAACAAAGTATGTAGGTAGTAGGTAAATATTAATTCCAACTGTTTATGTCAACAATAATCAGTTCTGTCAATTTTACCCTAAAATCACGAGGAATATTATTAAAATTATTACTAAAGATCAGCCTTGATTAATAATAAGTTTTTGGCTATATTATAGCAACAAAACAATACAATAATTGTTGTCTAATCCTACTACTAAAAGAAATGTTGAATCATAATAATTACGAGACGAGGTATGATTTATTATAGCCTTAGAATTTTAATTAATGACATGACGTCCATGCGGACGCAAAGTGGAAGTTTTATAAATTCGGTGTAGTAATTCGCGTCCACCTTATTTTAACTGTTAACTATAGAAAAAATAAGCAAATTTATAATTAATAATATTCCTTTTTTCATTATCAAAGTCTAGAAACAGCTATGTAACCTAAAATTCACATAAAACAATACAAGACTTAATGTCAAACGCACCGCTGGACACTATTTTTTTCTTAAAATACCGCGGGTCCGCGCTTTCTTGTTGAACAGCCGAGACAAACTATTTTTTCTAAACAGGATTGGTTGGGCGCACGGAACTTTTGTCTATGTGTGCGTGTCTCTTATACATTGAGGTATTGGCGGTAATGACTTTTCGTTTTATTGGTGTGTTAGTATAATTATTTTCGAGAATGTTCAAAGGGAGATCCGTAAAATGGACGCGAGCTGGGCGATGGACGCGAACAGGCGGAATGACCCTACGCACGCGGGCCCAGTGCGGATTGGTGGTTGTTAACGACTGTTAATGTTACCGGGACCAACGGCTTTACGTGCCTTCCGAAGCACGGAGGAGCTCGAGATGATACACTTTTGATCACCCATCCGAAGACCAGCCTTCGCGAAAGTTGCTTAACCTCAGCACTCGCAGACCGGGCGCGTTAACCACTGCGCCACCGAGCTCCGCAAATTATAGTAATTAAATTATAATAAAGTAAAAAATTAATGTTTAGTGTTTTCTTATTTTTATATTCCGTCATCGTTCACAGCGATCTTAGAGTATTAAACCAACACAGCGATCCATGCCTCTTTCACTCATATACTATCTATATACATATACACTACATATTCATTAGAAATAATTGGCAAAACAACGTTTGCCGGGTCAGCTAGTATAATATAATACGTGTATTTCTTACCGTTTGAATCTCGTTTTTTCTCTTTTGCTGCTTGATCTAGCGCTGATTTGGCAAAATCGTTGTCTGATTTATTTTCTGTAATAATAAAAAAATGTGCATATAAACACACGAGTTGGCTGAAGGGCGCTCAAGTGATGATAAGGCCAATGATGGAAGCGCACTTCACCCGGGATCCCCAACTACTGAGGCACTGGCTATCTTATCTCTAACTGCCGGAACACTACAATGCTACAAACATTGATGTTTTGGCGACATATTTAGATAAGATGGTGGTAGCTAGCCAGGCAAAATTCAAAATTCAAAATCATTTATTCAGTTTAGGCTACAAATAGCTCTTATGAACGTCATTCTATGCCATCGGTTCGTAAGTCTATCTACTCTGGGCGGGAGATCTTGTACTGAGAAGAACCGGCAAGAAACTCAGCAAGTGTCCAGCTCTTTTCTCACTTACAGCGTCATAAATATTGGAAAATGCCCTATCATAAAGGACACTTTCCATCACAAATAAAAACACAAAATGTAAAGGACAATCACAACATGTAAAAAAAACACAAAAAATAAAAAATAACTAAATAAAATATTTAAGCCTGCAAAAACATAATTTACCAGTTTATTTTTTTACAATATCATACAGTACTAGTAAAAGTCAAAAAAACTATAGTTAATAATAATAAAAATAAAACTAATTGTAATGTTCAATGCAACGCTATTTTGTTATCTGCAGGACACTATTTATTGATGAGGTTTTAGTTTATTGTCATTGAGTTTTGATTAATGTTAATTTGACAGGTAACTATAGTTACTGGTAAAAAATGTTGTTGACTGTCAGATCGAGGTATGTACTCATGTAGTAGTAGTAATAAAAGATTATAGTGATCGGATCGTTTTAATAATAATATATAGGAATATGGAGACTTCCTTGTGCTAATAATAAAATAGGTTTTTAACAGGTTATGGGCCGCCCCATATTCCTTGATTTATAATTCGGGGAACGAGAAATATATATATATTTTTTTTTTCATTTGTATATCCTATATTACATGAGATTACGGCTTGAGATATGGCTATGGCTCATCAGAAAAATATACAAAGTGTTATTACTAAGCTGGAGGATGGAGACAACTTTCAAAATTGGAAATTCAGATTACATTTAATAATGGAGGAGAAAGGTCTTAAAGATATTTTGGAGTGTGACAATATTAAAGTGGAAGATAAGAAGCGAGATGCTGAAGCAAGGTCACTTATCGTTCAATGTATAGGAGATAAATTTTTGGAAGTTATAAAAGGGTGCAAAAACGCAAAAAACATGATGGAGTCATTAGAAAATACATTAACGAGAAGAACTGTGATGAATAAATATCATTTAAAAAAGAAATTAATAGAATTGAAATGTGATAATAATGATAAATTACAAAATTTTTTCCTGAAATTTGACAAATTAGTAAGTGATATTGAAGTAATGTCAAAAATGGAGGAGTCTGACAAAGTGGTACATCTACTACTTGCTTTACCAGGGAAATATAATAATGTTACGACAGCCTTAGAAGCGATGAATGAAGATCTGACTATAGAAAAGACAAAAAGGACTCTACTTGATGCGGAAATCAGATTGGATGACATGAGCGCATCAAATCACGATAATGCATTTCATATAGAATGCTGGAATTGCAAGGAAAGGGGTCACAAAGCAATCTATTGTAATAAAAATATTCATAGCAGACAATATTATACTTCCCAACGTGGTGCACATATCCGAGGTGGTGAATTATATAGACGAGGTCGTGGCAGAATTCAGGGACGCTTTCGAGGTGCAAATAGAGCAAACACATCAAGGGACAGTGCAACAATAGCCCAAGAAGAAAATATAGAAGAAGTGAGCTGTATGGTTGAGGAATTCAATTTATCTTGTAAGGCTCCATTAAATCAATCAATTTCTTTTGTAATAGATTCAGGTGCATCGCAAAATTTTATATCTAATCATTATCGACAATTTTTGACACAAATAAAGAAATTAGACCATCCGATTAAAATTAAAACAGCAAATGGTGAACAGTTAATAGCTTACGAAAGCGGCCATTTACCGATAAAATGTGGCAATGTCAAGTTTACTGTCGAGGGACTTATAGTGGCAAATTTAGCCTATAATCTACTATATGTTCGAAAACTACTGGAAAAACCGAACGAAATCATATTTAGAAATGAATATGCAAAAATTACCTTTTATAATGGGTCCACTGTCTGGGCTTATAATAATAGTAAACTTTATATTTTACAGGGTGAAATGTTAAAAGAGGATGTAGTTGCGGCAGCTATACATTCAGCAGATGGCATGTTGTGGCACAGACGTTTAGGACATACCAGCTCTAAAACTTTACAAAGGCTACAGCTACCACTTAACAATAATGTTTGTAATGCGTGCATGACAGGTAAGGCAACATGGCTACCATTCAAAACGTTAGAGCGACCTAGGTCACATCAAGTCTTAGAACTGATACACAGTGATATAGCGGGCCCGTCCAACATTCCGACAATACAGGGTGAAATCTTTTTTCAAACAATTATAGACGATTTTTCACACTTTTGTGTAGTTTTCTTGTTAAAAAGGAAATCGGAAGCTGTTCAAAATATTATTAACTATATTCATCGATACGAGAATGAATTTGAGACAACGGTTAAGCGGATAAGGTGTGATAATGGAGGTGAATACACTGGCAATAAACTACGTCAATTTTGTGATCAGAAAGGAATAGCTTTGGAATATAGTTTACCATATTCACCTGCCAGCAATGGGTCGCAGAGCGAATGAATCGCAGTTTATATAACAAAGCAAGAACGATGCTTATTGAAACAAAGTTACCAAAAAATTTGTGGGGTGAAGCTGTAAAATGTGCAGCTTATCAGGTAAACCGTTGTACATCAATGGCTATTAATTTCAAAACTCCATGTGAAATTTTGTATGGGACTAGAGACTTAAGCAAACTTCGTGCTTTTGGTGCAAAGGCGTGGGCATACATTTTACCAAAACCTGATAAATTTTCAGAAAGAGCACATGAATGCAGAATGGTAGGGTATAGCAGGACAGGATATAGCTTATGGGATACTAAAAACAACAAAATAATTGTGTCACGAGATGTGAGATTCGATGAAAATAATATTGTTTACAACGAAAGTAATCAAATTGATAAGAAATGCGAATGGCTAAGGGTTAGTAGTTCAGAAAGGAAAGGAGAAAATGACAATAGGAGCACTGAACTCGAACAGGATAATGAAGATAGAGAAGAGGTTGTCAATGATAATAAGAATGTAGATGAAGAAATTCTGGAACCAGAAGAATTATTTGAGGATTGTATTGAAGAGAATACAATTGAGAGAAGCGACGTTTCAAATGAACATGTAATAAAAACAAGAAGTGGCAGAATTGTTAAGCCTCCGAAAAGATTAGAAGATTATGAAACACATGTAGCTTATTGTCTGTGTACAGGTGATCCAGGTTCGTATAAAGAAGCTGTCGAAAGAGGTCGAGAATGGCAAGATGCTATAGACAAAGAATTAAATTCCCTAAAAAGTTTGGGAACCTGGGAAGAATCGGAATTGCCTAGAGATAAAAGGGCTATTGACACGAAATGGGTATTTGTTACAAAAAAGGATGGTACGAAAAAGGCCAGATTAGTGGCGAAAGGTTTTCAAGAAGAAACATTATTTAATGTTTATTCACCAGTAGCTCGTATGCCTACGATTCGAATGATGCTGAACCAAGCAATACAAAATGATATGTATATGAAACAATTAGATGTTCCAACGGCATTTTTAAACGGTTTTTTAAAGGAAGACGTTTATATAAAACCACCTTTAGGGGTTAAAGTTGAAAATGGCATAGTTTTGAAACTAAAAAGATCATTGTATGGATTAAAACAAGCACCTAAATGCTGGAACAAAAGACTACATGGATTTTTAGTTGAAAAAGGATTTATACAATCAAAACATGATTTTTGTTTATATATTTTAGAGGATATATTTTTACTAGTTTATGTTGATGATATAATTTTAGTGTCAAAAAGTGAAATAAACTTAAATAAAGCGCATTTATTTTTGAAAACAGAGTTTAATGTGAAGGACCTTGGGGAGGTAAGTTCTTACTTGGAACTAGATATTGTAAGAACACCCGAGTCGATATCTATTTCACAAGAATCAGCAATAAATAGATTACTTGATAAATTTAACATGACAAATTGCAAAGGTGCGGAGACGCCAATGGAAGTTAATTTCGGAACGGATGATGATGAATCTATCACTTTGGATATACCATATCGTGAACTCATTGGTTGTCTTTTATACTTAGCTACTTCAAGTAGACCTGATATTTGCTTCGCGGTATCTTTATTGAGTAGATTTTTGGATAAGCCCACTACATCACTGTGGAAAGCAGCGAAGCGTGTTTTGCGGTATCTTAAGCAAACGAAGACAAAATCTCTCGTATATAAACGGGGTAGCTGTTGTCACTTGGTTGCCTATACTGACGCTGACTGGGCTGGCGACAAAACTGATAGGAAAAGTGTGAGTGGTTCTGTAGTGTTTTTTGGCAATAATTTGTTGGCCTGGTTCTGTAAAAAACAGAACGTTGTCGCCTTATCAACAGCCGAAGCTGAATATATAGCTGCGGCTCTAGCTTGTACAGAGTTAGTTTATTTAAAGGGATTGTTACAAGATTTTAGTTGTTTTTCGAACTCGATGTTACTTGTAGATAATCAAAGTGCGATTAAATTAATGGAATCTAATGAAAATAGTAAGAGGTCAAAACATATTGACATTAAATACCACTTTATCAAAGATTTAATTAGTAAACGAGAAGTCATTGTGAAATATGTGAGCACAAATGAAAATATAGCAGATATTTTAACAAAGGCCTTGGGAAAACAGAAGCACAACTATTTTGTACAAAAACTAGGTTTGAAATGAATAGTTGCTTTGTATACGGTACTATATATAAAATATGATGTGGTTTATAAACTAAGATAAGGTCTATATGATATATACTTACAGCCGGTTGCACCAAAATTGATATACATTTACAAATTCATTTTTACGTTTTACTTATACTATTCCGTTACTTTCACGAATTCGTAAATGTACGTTGCACCAACAAAATACGAGTAAAAGTATCAGTAAAATTACTTGCTACACAAATAGAGCGTTAATTTTACCAGTTTACCTCAGTAGTTTTTTACTACCATGGTAGTTTTTTAACCGACTTCAAAAAAGGAGGAGGTTTCTCAATACGACTCGTATACCTATATATATTTTTTTTATGTGTTTGCGGATAACTTATGCGTTTATGAACCGATTTTGATGATTTTTTTTTGTTGGAAAGGAGATATCCCAAGAGTGGTACCATAATAAGGAAACCAGGATCTGATGATGGCATCCCAGAGAAATCGAGGGGAACCTTCGAAAATCGTAGTAGCGACTAGTGCGCTTATTAATGTTTTCATTAAGTATTTTAAAGCACTACTATTTAATGAAGGTCTGGAGTCGATCTAATGATGGAGCCGAAAGACAGTCGAGGGAACTCCTCAACGATTTACAGCAATTACATGGTGTTTGGGCTTGATTGTATTGATGAGAACTTTACACCTAGATGGGTTGTGACTAGTGATGGGAAATTCCCGAGAATGTTCTTTCAGTGAGAACTTTGCTGTTAAGTTCTCGAGAATATTCTTTTGGAAGAGAATTTAAGAGAATGTATGAATTGGATGACTATCTCATTAATCTGATTAACTTAATGGAACTGCGATTGCATTTCTGCTTTATTTACAAATATTTCACACGGAAAATTTAAATTATTGTCTTTCCTGAGGTTAAATTCTTCTAAGCGAGAATATTCTCGAGAATATTTCGAAGAAAATTCTCGTAAGTTCTTTTTAAATTTCCTGCAAAATTTAATAATTCATTTTGGCGATAAAATAGACACATCAGTATTTTCAAACAATCACCTTTACTAAAGATCTCAAGATTTAACAACTCTAAATAATTTAAATTCTTCAAAATCAACATGAAAAAACCTTAATGATAATGACTAATCGTGACAAGAAATTTTAATAACATGTAATCTGAAATACGAAAACTTCTACTTGAAGTGGGTTACTTTACGATACACAGTGTGAACGAAACTACGAAGAGTTTAAATGCTGTTCTATCTCTCTTATGGCGGAGGTACCCAAACCTGGATTAGGTTCCTCGGTTTTCTTGGCAAAAGTTTGTAACTTATTAAATATTTTCCAATTATGAGAGATCAGACAATTTTTTTTCGCTGATAGACGGCAGGGAATTAACTGATGTAAACAAAATGGCGGCGGTGCGTGGCTGGCGGGCCGGGGCGCGGGGAGAGGGCGCAGACATGCTACGCTACTAGCGCGACTAAACAAAACGTTTGTACATAAAAAATATTGCGGTAGAAACTTAAAATCATTTTTTACTCGCAAGGTTATCTGCAAAAACGATGGTACTGTGCTAATTATTAGCTAAATAAACTGAGATACCAACTTATTTTATACAATACTGCCATCGTAGTTCAAAACCACTAAAAGAATACATGTTTTTTCTAAAAATACGAAAATCTTCATCCAATTTTAAATTCTCTTAAATTCTCCTTGATCTGAGAATATTCTCAATTAAAAGGAAAATTCTAGAATATTCCCGATTGGAGAATATTCTCACTTGGAGAATTTTCTCGCGACCCATCACTAGTTGTGACTATCATTAGAGGTCTGATGATGAAGACGAAGGTCAGTCAAGGGAACTCCTCAACGTTTTACAGTAGCTACCTTGTGTTTGGTCTTAATTAATTTCTATTGATAAGACCTTTGCACCCCCATATTGGTTATAAGTGCCATTACAGGTCTGATGATGGAGACCATAGACTGTCGAGGAAATTCCTCAACGATTTACAGCAGTTACCTTTTGTTGGGCTTATTTCATACAGTTCAATATGCCAAAATGTTTAGTTCGTACAAAAATAATACCTAATTAAGATTGAAGTTTTTCATAGGAATATCACTACTTACTAAGCGGTCGTTTCCTCATCCGAGAAGCATCCTTGTTAGGTCTACCCATCACTAAAATTCGTAAAATAAAATAATTTTTAACAAAAAAAAACCGACTTCAAAACAGGAAACTTAAAAAATTAAAAACAGCTCTAAAAACCAAGAAATAATATTGAAATCATATTATTAATTACCTAGATACGCATATCAGTTTTAAAAAATGTCTACTGAAGTCGGGTGGTTGGTGGTCAGAACTTGTAGAAGATATTATAGTGATTTATTCTCTCAGAGCACGTTTCTTTAAATAAATAGAGCGTTTTTTAACCTCCAACACGAATTGCAAACACGAACGAACTGTCATAATCTTATACTTTTACGTTATGAGCAAGGTTTGAGTTACGTAAAAAGTAACCGTATAATGTAACCGTAAAACGTATCGCAAAGCGTGGTACAACAGCGTTTTACATTATACGTTTACTTTTTACGTTACTTTTTACCGATTCGTAAAGTGAAAGTTTTGGTGCAACCGGCTGTTAATCTAAAACAAATAAAGTTCTAACATTGTGGGGGGAGTAAAATAGTTTGAATGAATACATTTTATTTTGTTTAAGTAAGTGTTTTGTTAAAAAAACATTGTAAGTCAGTGAGTTAATTTTTTTATTTGATTTCAATGTTAACTTATGTTTTAGAATACTTTTATATTATAAATTTCCTAATTTATACCAATTCTTATTTTGTGGTAAATTCGAATTGAGAGGGGATGATGAGGTTTTAGTTTATTGTCATTGAGTTTTGATTAATGTTAATTTGACAGGTAACTATAGTTACTGGTAAAAAATGTTGTTGACTGTCAGATCGAGGTATGTACTCATGTAGTAGTAGTAATAAAAGATTATAGTGATCGGATCGTTTTAATAATAATATATAGAAATATGGAGACTTCCTTGTGCTAATAATAAAATAGGTTTTTAACATTTATAAGTAGTATTATGTATATGTTTTTTATTATAGCCAGGCTATTTTATCTTTTAAATATTCTTTGACTGTATAATAACCTTTTTTAAGTAAAGAAGTCTTTACATGTTTTTTAAACTTATCTAAAGGTAAATCTAGTACAGTATTTGGTATTTTATTGTAATAGTGTATACCTTGCCCCAAGAAAGAACCAAGCACCTTCTGTAACCTGAACAGTGGCATTACAAGTTTTGACTTATTTCTAGTATTAAAATTGTGTACATCACTGTGTTTAGAAAATGAATTGATATTACAACGTACAAGAACTATACAATTATAAATAAATTGAGACGCCACTGTCAAGACGTCAATTTCTTTAAAAAGATAGTCATAGTCATAGTCATAATATTTATTGCAACATGTTGGTTATTACAGATGGTAAATACATAAAAAATGACCCATAAACATGACCCTGTAAGGGTATGGCAATTTTTAAATTTTATAAGTATAAGATAGATAGATAGATTTCTTAAAGAAGTTCGTGAACCTAATCTATAGATTGCTCTTACTGCTCGTTTCTGTAAAATGAATATAGTTTCAATATCAGCCGCTGTTCCCCACAGTAAGAGGCCATACGACATGACACTATGAAAATAACTAAAGTAAACTGTTCTAGCAGTTTCAACGTCTGTTAACTGCCTTATTTTTCTAATGGCATAAGCAGCAGAACTGAGTTTGCCGGCCAATTTCGAAATGTGAGGATTCCATTGAAGTTTTGAGTCAAGGGTTATAACTAAGAAAACTGTTGAGTCTACCAAATCTAATCGATCACCGTTTATTCTTATATCGGTTGGTTCATTTTTGACATTTGGTAATTTAAAATTAATACATTTTGTTTTTTTAGCATTAAGCTGCAAATTATTAATAGTAAACCAACTGAGTACATTAGAGAGTGCTTTGTTTACATCGTCGTAATTATTCTTACACCTACTTACATTAAAAATGAGTGAAGTATCATCTGCAAATAATACGATTTCACAGAAGTTCTCTACAAAGAATGGCAAGTCATTAATATAAATCAAAAACAGAAAAGGACCAAGAATGGACCCTTGTGGAACTCCCATTTTTACATGAGAACCAGATGATTTAGTTCCATTAATATCGACAGTTTGTGTTCGAGAGCTAAGATACGACTGAATTAAATTTAGTGCGAAATCTTTGAGACCGTAGTAATTTAGCTTCATCACCAGAGTTTTGTGCTCAACGCAATCGAAAGCCTTGGACAAGTCGCAAAACACTCCAAGGGCGTTTTGAGACTTCTCCCAGGCATCAAATATATGTTTTAATAGAGCAACACCTGCATCAGTAGTAGAACGACCCTTTGTAAAACCATATTGTTTATTATGTAAAAGGTTGTTTATGTTAAAATACGACATCAACTGTTCCAATATAACTTTTTCATAAATTTTGCTTAGAGTTGGTAGTATTGAAATGGGTCGATAGTTACTGGGGTCTTCTTTGTTTCCCGATTTGAACAAAGGTATGACCTTACTAAACTTCATAAGATCGGGAAAGATACCTTTATTCACACAGTTATTAAAAATTTCAGCAAGATATGGTGCAATAGAATGTATAATATTCTTAATTACTTTTATAGAGATGCCCCACAAATCACTTGTGTTTTTCATTTTCAGTGATTTAAAAGTTTTTATAATATCCAATGAATCAATATATTTAAATTGAAAAGAAACATTACATTTTGGTACATATTTTTGGAGTAATGCTTGTGCAGCTTCTGGTGATGAATCCAAATTTGAGGTTGTCAGCACAGGTATATTTACAAAAAAATCATCAAAAATATTAGCAATATGTGAATCTGAATTGACTAAGTTGTCGTTTACTTTTAAAGTGAAAGTATTATCCCGTGGTTTAAATTTACCTGTTTCACGGTTTATAATGTCCCAAGTGGCTTTAATTTTATTGTTGGACTTTTTAATTTTTTCTTTAATATAATTAGATTTTGCTACTATACATACTTTCTTAAATATTTTCGAATAATTCTTTACATATTCCGTAAAATTAGAATTTTGGTTATATTGTTTTAGACTATATAAATCATACAATTTATTTCTACTTTTATATATACCAGTCGTGGCCCAGTCACAGAACTTAAGTTTATGAGTAATTTTGATTGTTCTTTGTGTAAACACTTGGTCATATTCAGTCTTTATGAAGTTAAAAAAATTAGTATATAATACATCTGGATCATCTTGTCCAAATGGCAATGCATTAATTTTACACGATATATTATTTTTAAAACGCTCTACTCGCTTTTTTGTAACTGGTTTACAGTTCACTATTTTTGGCTCATCCCTAATATTAAAATCATAGGTCACCTTTAAACCGCAATGGTCAGACGTAAGCTTACTAATGACTGACTTAGAAACAGGGTCATAGTCTGTAAAAACATTATCAAGACAAGTGGCTGAATGTGAAGTTATTCTAGTGGGTTCGAGAAATAGATTAATGAGATTAAAACATTTAAACAAGGCAACAAGACGAACACTCATTGAAGTGCTTTCTAGAATATTTATATTAAAATCGCCACATACAAAAACAAATTTATTTTTTAATTTTAATTTTCTTAGTACGTCTTCCATTACAGATTCGAAAATACCGAAATTGCCCGATGGGGGTCGGTATACACACACTATTACAAAGCTATTAAACTCCACACATGATAGCTCAATATTACGCTCCACTGATAAGCCTACAATATCGTTGCGATCTTTATATTTTATATTACTTCTTACTAGTATTAAAGAACCACCGTGAATAGCTGAGCTTCGCACGTACGCGCTTGCTAATTGGAAATTATTTACATAGAATGATGTGTCATGACTTCTTAGCCAATGCTCAGTTAAACAAAATATATGAATTGCCTGACTTTTTGCAAATAATTCTAACTCTAAGTCTTTGCCAGCCAAACCTTGAATATTTTGATGTATAATAGTAATTAATGAGGACTTGGCTTTTGTCTTAGACCTCAGTTTAAACATGAGGTTGTTGTTACCTTATTACTAGTTGTAGATGTTGCATTAGTAGAACTACTAATGGTTACGTTGTTATGACGTAAAGACTTAGTTATACCATTTATAACTGTATCCTGTATATTATAAGCTAACAATTTAGCTATTTGGGTCCTACATTTCGTAGAAAGATACATAGTATCTGACGTCAAACTAAAGCTATTAATAAATTTATTTATATCAAAATATAAAATAGTGTCACTATGACGACAAATCAAATTAAACAGGCGGACAAACAAGCCCCACCACCAACCAAACTGAGTACACAAACATGTACCCCCCGTTGGGAATCGAACCCGGGACCTCTGGGTCTAAACCGGTGGTCTAAGCCACTAGACCACAGAGGCGGTTAAATTATAATATATTTATTTATTTATTGTCTTATAAACGACATACATCTATTACATCTAGCACACAATTAAATTAAACGAAAATAAAAATAAAATAAAACATTAAAAATTAAAAATGCAAGCTCATATGCAATGCAAGTCAGAAAAAATAAAAAAAGATTAAAAAAAATAACTACAAAATTAGAAAATACAAGATATTAAAAAATAAAAAATAATCATTAGGTATCAGGTATGTAATAGGTATGTAATAGGCGTTCTTGTTCAGAGTAACTATAACCCTTAGACAATTTTAACTTATTGTATGGTATGTAATAGGTATGTAATAAGCTTACCTTCTGGATCTCCTTATTTTGTGATTGGAATCTCGAGACAGCAGTGCTCGGACTGTTGCGAGATGTTGCGAGATCCGTGACCGGTCGGCGGCCTTAACCACTAAACCACAGAGGCGGTTACAGAGCTACCGAGACTCCCTTCGAGACCCTCAGCTCAGCGGTCAGAGCATTGGACCGGTAATCCAAGCGGGTTCGATTCCCGCTCGAGCTGCCTGGGGCTGGTTGATATTTTACAGTAAAGTTTTACCTTGTAAATTGAATACCTTTATCATCAGTAGGGAGGCGGGTTAAATGAATTTCTTGGGTCGATATGTACTCATTTCTTTCATTGAACACCTTACATCTCATTGTGACATTTAAATCGATCACTTCCATTTTACGTAATTGCACTTGTATGTTATTAGTGGTGTTGGACATCGTATATATATTCACGATCGTTGTAGTATTGTAGTCTGAAATTTTTAATATTTTTTTAAGAGCTCTTTTTACATACAATTCATCGATGTCCTAAGCAAACTTCTTTTATTTCCTAATAAAAATCTAATCATTAAGAGCGTTTACGCCGCACACTAGCGCCGCCAATGAAAAAAAAATACATATCTAGTAATTAGAGATAGAAAATCAATGGCGTTATAGTTAAAAGTGGCCGTAACGTCTTATTTAACTAAACCATAACATGTAAGGTGTTCATTAGGTGACGTAAAAATGCTAAATTACTTCATTCAAATAGTTTGTTGAGCATAATTTGATTTTCTATCTCTAATTACTAGATATGATTTTTTTTTCATTAGTGGCGCTAGTGTGCGGCGTAAACGCTCTTAATATCTTAACAATTCAATAAAAAAATATTAAAATAAAACAAAAAACCCGACTGCTAAACAACTACATATATTATTACTATATTACTACTTATATACTCGTAAAAACCGAACTAACATAAAAAATAACTGTAAATAGAAATAACTGAAAAGAAAACTATCCTGGACTATCCTGGTCTGAGCACGTCATTAGAGTCTGTGATAAACTCCGTGCTCTTCTTGCCAAATTTAATATTATTAAGTTCCCCTATCCCATCTTATTATGTGTCTTTATAAAACACAGTGTTAGGTGAAGAAGCAGTCTATGATTCATTGCCAAATATATCTATGGTATTAAAAAACTTACCAAATTGTCCATGGCTTTTTCGTCGTTTACCTTTCTTTGACACCAGAGGCGCCACTTCCTATGCGAGTGACGCGTTGAAACCTGTTTAAACTTCATAGCGTTTGTGATTTTTGCCGGGCAACCAGCAAAAGTTTTGATAAGTTACAAATAATTAAATTTAAGCGATAAATCACAGTGTTATAGTTTTAAAAGTTGTGTATAAGGTGTGTAATGAGTGAATTGGAGAAAGGTGTGAGTGAAAAATCGTGTTCTGTCGCCCCGGACGGGGGACAGACTCGAGATGATTCTTCTTCCAAATCAGAATCTTCTTCATCCTCGGAGGATGAAAGATTTGCCTCACCTCCTCCCAACAAGAGACGTAAGTACAAACACACCTATTCCGACCCAAGGGTCGATAGTTTGGTAGCGCATGTAAATTACATATCAAATTACGTAGCGCAACTGTCGAATCAGCAATTGCCGACAGATCCAATTACTTTAAATGTACCTAGTACAAGTTCACAAAATAACAGTGAGTTCCTTACTAATCCTACTAATTGCGCTACCAATAGTACCTTGTCATTAGGTGATATAAACATTAATTATGATGAGAACAGGATTATACCTGTTGCTAATAAGGAACGACTTAGTGAACTCAATAAGTTGCAACAGTTTGACTCTCAAGCTTGGAAAGGCATTAGATATAAAAAAGCAATGCAATCTTTTGTTGCCTCACCCGGTTTCATGGGTTTAAAGATTAATGAAGAATTATGTCACTTCAATAAAAATAAAGATTTTTTAGCTTCAACTGAAACTCTTATGGCTAGTTTATCCAATGCAGTATTAGAACAGAGACATTTAGTGCAAAGTGCATTACAAAATATATTAGATTTGGCAGCAAAAGACTCAACGAATTTAAATGTAAATGATTTATTTGAAAAATTCTCATTAATGTTTGGTCCGGGATCAGCTATATCAAAAAATTCTGAAGTTACAATGCAGATTATTTACGGCAAAAGGGCAGAATGCATTGAATTAAGACGTGATCGTATATTAAAAGAGATAGGAAATTCTAATCTCCGAGCAACTTTACAGAATATTCCTCCTAGTTCAGAATATTTATTTAGTAGAGAAGCCCTCCAGCCGGTTATTCAATCATTAGGTGGTTCCCATACATGGCTAAATACTCCATCTTATTTAATAAAAAAGAGACCATATAATAACTTTGAGCCACCGAATTCATTCAAAAAGCATAATAAACAGACACATAAAAGTAACTATAATAATAAAAGTGAAAGAAAATCAAAGTTTATTAAGAAGCCCTTTCGTCGCAACAACCATACTGAACAGTCCAATACCAATTCAAAGCAAAATTGACAGTCCGTTAAGGAGCTTCAAAGGGGGATGTCTAAAACATCATGTCGACACTTGGAAACAGCTAGGTGCAACTCAGTTTATACTGAAAGTCATAACACGAGGAAGGATCCCATTCAAAATAAAACCCCCATTGCAGTTCCCTTACAAAAATCTTTTGAACAGATTTGCAACCAAAGTTACCCCACATATGTCAATCATGATCAAAGATCTCAAAGCAAAAAGTATATTAGAACAACCACCAGTTCTCAATGCGGGTTTCCATTCGAGAATGTTTTTAGTGAAAAAATCAGACGGTGGAATGAGACCTATATTCGATCTTCGGAGTCTCAATTCACACATAGCAACAAAACATTTTCATCTGATATCACAGTCAGATGTAGTAAATTTTTTGCAGGACTGCGACTGGCTAGTGAAAGTAGACCTCCAGAATGCTTATTTCCATTTACCAATAGCAGAGACTCACAGACGGTTCCTCAGAGTTGTTTACAACGGGGAAATTCTACAACTGACCGCTCTACCGTTTGGCCTTTCCTCAGCTCCTCAGATTTTTTCAGCGGTGTCGAATTTGGTTGCGGAAACCCTTCGAGCCAGAGGTTTTCGTCTGTTGGTATACTTAGACGACTACCTGTTAGTCCATCAGGACCGTTCCCTTCTAGTCACTCATTTTGCGGAAACACTGAGATTGCTAGAGACTTTAGGGTGGCATGTCAATTACCCAAAGTCTGTTTTAGAGCCTACCCAGGAACTGGAATACCTGGGCATAGTCTGGAATACCCACATAAACAGAATGTCATTACCCCTGAAAAAGGTTCAGAAAATAAGAACTTTGGTGTCCCACACACATAGAGAAAAGGAACCTAACCTGTACTCTGAAAGAAGTGCAAAGCTTGTTAGGCCTTCTAAACTTTGCAACTCTCACCATCCCCAGGGGACGACTTCATTGTCGGAGAATGCAACTTTTTCTGAGAAAGTACAAGAAGAACCGACCCAGAGAAAGGAAGGTTTTGCCTCAGGAAGTTTACCAAGATCTGAACTGGTGGGTAAGAGCAGTAGATCACAATTCCATGACTTTACACCGAAAAGAAGTTTCACACTTCTTGACCACCGACGCAGCGGATGCGGGGTGGGGTGCTCAGTTGAACAGTCTGTACATATCAGGGAAATGGGCTCCCCATCAAAAAAGATGGCACTCCAACGTCAAGGAGATGTATGCCGTATACGGAGCAATACTGAGTCAACAAAATGTATTAAACAGAGCCCATATTCTGATACAGTCCGACAACCAAACACTAGTGTCGTATATCAGAAACGAAGGCGGGACTCGATCATTAGCCCTTCTAAATTTAACGGCAAAGCTCTTGGAGTTGACCGAACAGCTGGAAATAACACTGTCGGCTTGTTACCTGCCAGGAAGGCTCAACGGGATAGCAGACCGCCTGTCCAGGGGTCGTGTTGTACCCGAATGGCATCTGTTGCCCCCGGCCGCGGAGGCCATATTCAACGAATGGGGAATTCCAGACATAGATTTGTTCGCTTCCAGGGCCACTTCGGTCGTTCCAAACTATGTAACTCTGGACTCAACAGATGGATACGCAACTTTTTGCGACGCCTTCAGTCGTCCATGGGACTGTCAGCTGGGATGGGTATTCCCACCTCCCAGCTTAATTCCACAGGTGTTGGCACATCTGAATCACTCAAGGGGAACATTCATTTTGATAGCACCCCAGTGGCCACAATGTTTTTGGCTCCCAGATCTTCGAGCCAGGGCCCTAGTGGAGCCACTACAGATAAAGGATCTGCGGAAGACCTTAATAGACCAGACAACAGGCAGGTGCCCTCCACAAGTAGACAAGTTATCTCTTCTGGCTTGGAAGGTTGGGGGTGGTCAGAACAAATATCCCACTGGGCCTCAGAAGAGCAAAATTTGTTAAGGCGTAGCTGGCGAGAATCAACTTTATCTACTTACAAAGCACCCACTAGGCGATGGATCATATGGTGTAATAATAACAATATAAATCCTAAGGTACCTACAGGAAATGATTTAGCAAGATTCTTAGCAAAACTCTTTTTAGAGGATAAGCTGGCATATAGCACTATACTGCTGCACAAGTCTGCTGTAGCTACCTTTTGTGCCACATCAACTGAAAATTTATCAAAGAATTTTTTTGTCCATCAAATTTTAAAAGCCATTTCGCTTGCTAAGCCAGATGTGCAAAAACCTCCTGTTTTTGACATAAAGTTATTATTTGATTGGCTTAAGACCACACCACCCTTAGACACATTTTTGATGTTTCTCGACGAACTGCACTAGTCCTCCTTCTTGCTTCAGGGCGTAGAGTACATGACTTAACTCTTTTAGATATATCTCAGGATAGCTTTTTTTAAGAATCTGGTAGAATTACCCTCTGGCCAAAATTTGGTTCTAAGACTGATTCTAGTACACATAGGCAGTCTGGTTGGATTTTGAGTCAACACTCCGATGAAAATATATGTCCAGTAAGACATATTAAAAAGCTTATCCGAATTTCTCATGATAGAAGATCACAAAGTAACATTACAAGTTTATTTATTACTTTAACTGGATTAGTTAAACCTGCATCTAGAACAAATATTGCAGGATGGATCAAAAATATTTTAAAAAATATTAACATTGATGCACCACCTGGATCTATTCGATCAGCAGTAGCATCCAGAGGTTGGTTAGAAAGTAGACCAATTGAAGAAATCCTTAAGAGAGGGAATTGGAAGAGCATACAGACATTTCAAAAGTTTTATTGTCGAAAGGTTCAGAGAGCAGATAAGGACAACTCTTGTGCTGATTTATTATTTGAGAGTTTTGCTAGTACTTAATTAACAATTATTTTTTAAATGTATCATTGTTTTACATAGTTAGTAATAACTTCATTTTATCTTTATTTCTTTGCTATGAAAGTATCAGGCATAGCTGTTTTATATTAGGTTAATTTTATGTTAAAATAAAGAATTACAAAGATTTATTTTAAAAGACTAGTATCTCATAAAATTTTAAGTACCTATCTTATGTTTAGTAATTTTAATTATAACTCTTTTGATTACATACAACAATTATTTAATTTGTTTTATTTTCATAACATAGCGTTTGTGCTTGACACCAGCAGATAACAAACAGGTCTTCACCTAACACTGTGTTTTATAAAGACACATAATATAAATGTTTTGCATTACAAAAAAACAATTATTATGTGTCGGATAAAACACAGTGTTGCAAGAAGGTCTTGCTGGTGATAGACTATGAAGTTTAAACAGGTTTCAACGCGTCACTCGCATAGGAAGTGGCGCCTCTGGTGTCAAAGAAAGGTAAACGACGAAAAAACCATGGACAATTTGGTAAGTTTTTTAATACCATAGATATATTTGGCAATGAATCATAGACTGCTTCTTCACCTAACACTGTGTTTTATCCGACACATAATAATTGTTTTGTTGTAATGCAAAACAGTTATATTATCACTATACAAATCACTAGGTGAATCGATTATATCATACGGGCTAAGTAGCTACGGACGTACAAATAAAACCAACCTTGACCTAATTTACTCACTTCAGCTGCGTATTCTTAAATGTATTGTCCCATATAAAATAAAAAAGAATATTTTAATAATTATCACGAACTTTTTTCCTACTGTAAGATAATACCTATTCACGAAAAAGTGAAATTTACATTATTAACGGAACATTATTTCAACGATAGCTTAAAAAGTATTAAAAATCATGGCAAAGCAACCAGAAGTGCTACTACAAAAACATTATTATTACCAGACTACAATTATATCCATGGTAAACGAACACATCATTACATAATTCCAAGTTTGATAAATATGTTACCTTCTAATCTGACAAATGAGCTGAACCAGAAAAACAAAAACTGTTCTAAAAAAATATTTCATCTCAAAATTAGCAGAGTAATATCGAATCTTGTAATCTGTAACATACTGTATACTCGCTACTGAGTGGGTGACCTAGCCTACGGCCTATCTATTTGTTTGTGATCGCACGACGGGCGGCTCGGACACCGTCGGAAATGTTCGTCTAGCTAGATGCGCGTGAGACTTCGGTCATTAAATGCCTAGTTTGTTTACTGATTTTTCTGTACTTACCTACAATAAGTTTTTGCGTACAAAATGTGTAAAGACGATCTTAGTGTACGAATAAACCTTTCTGGTTTCTGTTGCACTAATATTTGTATTATTGTGATAAGTTTTGTTTAATAAATAAATAAAAAAAAAAATAAAAAAAATAAAATAACCCAAGACAGTGCTGATTAAATTGAGCTAGCCACGGCCGCTTGATGATTGTCCTCGTCTGCGACAACCATCAATATATTATTTAAGTATAGGTATCGGACAAGGAAATATTTCACGTTGCATTCAACATTGCTCAAATTGAATTCTGGGATCGTAGAGCTTGTTTTTTTTCTTTTCAGTTATTTCTCTTTACGGTTATTTTTTATGTTAATCCGGTTTTTACGAGTATATAATTGTTTTTTATATAGTTGTTTTAGCAGTCGGGTTTTTGTTTTATTTTAATAATTTGGTTTATTTCAAACTTTTTAGTTTTGTAAAATAAATAATCAAGCATTTGAAAACCTACATAAAAAAACATATTATTTAACAGAAAAATTTAATTACTAATAGCTAACCCGATCATTCTTATACTATGTATAATATTGGGTGAGATGTGCCCCTCATAGAAAAAAAGATGTGCAATACGTTTGCGCCATCTATCGGGAAGAAGCGTAAACGCGCACCGTTTACGCTTTTTCCCGATAGATGGCGCTACTTTTACGTGTCATATTTTGTCACTTATCTTATTCCCGTTTCCATATTCCGGATTTTTTATAGCCTATGTCACTCCCGCAGTCAAAACAAATCTAACGACACCTCATATGTTAAAATCCATCATGCCGTTTGGGCTGTAGGGCGTGCCAAAGAAATAGACATACACACATACATACTACATACACTCGAAAAACATAAACCCTCCTTCTGACGCAATCGGGTTATTAATAATCCCCTGACTGAATAGAATGTGTACTTACTTTAATGAAAGCAATCCCTGTGATATTTTCAATTGTAATATTTTCTATATTTAATTTTCTTGTGATATTTTCAATAAATTTATTTATTGATTTTGATATTGTTTGTGTTGTGACGTTTATTACTTGTGACCATAGTTCATGTTACAGACGCATTTTATTGGGTTATAGTCTGGTCCAATTATTTTAAGTTTCCCCAATATAGCTAACCCGGCCAATGGGCCGGGTTAGCTAATTTAGGAATATTAGCAGATTTTATTTCCATGTTTAAAAAAAACTCGAAGAACTTGTCAGTCAAAAGCACTAGACGTCAAGAGTTTCGTTTTTGCGCCAATTGGTGTATGCGCTATGACTTTGCTATTTAAAAGAGTAAGGCGTTTTAATATAATTATTTTATGTAGGTTTTGAAATGCTTGGTTATTATTTTTAGATGCATTGTTTTTAGACAATGGTGTGCTAATGACAGGGTATGCGTATGACAGAAAGGTGGTGTAAGTAGGTAGGTGGTCAGCATCAGTATCAGAATTATAAATATGTGTGTTGCAGGTTAGTAGGTACTTTAGAATGATGAAAATTCATGACTTTGTTAGATTCACTACATATCCACCTTAGATAAAAAAAACCTGAACATTTAAACTTTATGTTTTATTTTATTTTAATAAGATACCATTTTTATTATATATACAGGGTTATTTGAAAAAACATCAACAACCTCGCACGACTTGATAGCTAACATCATAGACAACAACATTTGTTCTACGAGTTTTATCTTAACTCAATACATTAATTAAAAATGATTTTCTAAGCTTTTATTGTACTGTCGTGACATTTGTAAGTCTATGTTCCATTCACATACGAAAAAGCGACGCGTGGGACGCTCGCGATGCGATGCGCACAGAGATAAGAACATTCAGACTTAAAATTAAATTGATATTTATTTTTGTATGAAAGTAAAATGAGTCAAATTATCAAAAGTCGTAAAACAAATGTTGTTGTTTATGATGTTAGCTATCTAGTATTGCGAGGTTGTTGATGTTTTACAAATAACCCTGTATAAATCTTCTGTGCGTGAGTATGTCACTGAACTCGTTCTAAACGGCTGAACTTGAAAAAATTTCATCCAAATCGATTTTTTGTATATTCAAGTGGTTCGAGAATGGTTTAGATTTACAATTGGACCCGGTAGGTGGCGCTGCTATAGGGGTCCATCATGGGATACAGGTGTTCTTAAGCGGACGAATGATTTGTTTGTTTTGTTGTCATGGAAACTGTCAAAGCGGTACGAAGTCCGCCGGTCAGCTGGTATTTTTGTAAAGTGTGGAGTGTTTTTGTTCTTTTGTAGCCCCGCAGGAGGAGTAAAAGATCCACATTACAAAGTATACAAATAAAAGCTTAGACAAAATGGCGATCGGTATTAATTTGTTGCTAAAGATTAAAAGCTGATGCTGACCCCTGTTTCAAACGATTAAAGGACACACAATGTCGATCACTGGTCCTTGTCAAACACTAGAGCCAATACCCTAATTCCATTTGATTGAAAAATAGTAAAGAAATAAGTTTATTACTATTTATAAAATACAGTGAAAAAATTATCCATGGTCATTATGACCATTATGACTAGTGCAGCCACCCAGATTGCGGAAGACCCAGGTTCGATTCCTGGCTGGGTCGGGTAGGCATTTAATAATAATAATAATAAACACTTTATTTGCACACTAAGAAATAAACAGTTACAAAACAGGACAATAGACAGAGAAGAGAGTACAAGTAGGCGGCCTTATTGCTTTATAGCAATCTCTTCCAGGCAACCTTGGGTGAAGAGTAAAACAATAGTAAGGAGTAATAGGGGAGTAGGTGCATATAAAGAAAGAAAGAATTGAGAATAAATAAATATCTACAGATTAAGGAAAAAAGGAAAAAAAGGACAAAAAAAAAGGAAAAAAAAGGACAAATAAGGACTGAAATATATACTTATAGTTAGCTAGATGGGAGCAGAAGAAAGGAAATAGCTTCTAACTCGATCGCTGAAAGACCTTAGATTTTGAGTTTTCCTGATGCTCTCATAGCCTGAGAGCCAAACTAATTCGCTATATGGAGACTCAACAATAATTCTATATCTGTATTTTCTTAACATAAAAAATTGATTATCTAGTTTATTACATAATTCATTAGTAATCCATCAATATTTGTGACAGCGACATTAAAAAAACAAATACAAAGCTTTATAAAATCTATAAAAAATGGGCAAAAATGGTATAAATATTATTAACTTTACATTTGAATACCTTTATTAGTTATCTTTCGTAAAATTTAATAATCGTCCTATAAATATAAATGAAAAACAAATAAACTTAAAAAAAACTCTACGTAAACTCGAAAGTGGCATTACACCTATGTTAAAAATGCTATCAGATCAGTTTTTAATTACTTTTGTTTCATTTGCTTCCATTAACACGTAATGTACTAAATCCAATTTAAATTATATAATGATAATAAAAAATCTGCTATTATTATTTTCTTAGAGTACATTGTGCAGGCGTTACCCCAGCGGAATGTTGTCGAACTTCTTGGATTCTTGATATAGAATAATTAGTGCTCCATTTCGTGTAATTGTGCGCGAAATCTTAAATTTGTGCGTCCAGTAGTTTTTGAGATATTCGTATATATATACGACTACCCCGTAGGCGCGGTAAGCACAACCTTGACAAGCTATAGGTTTTTTATTATTTCATATAGATTTAGGTATAATTTTGACGATGGCGTCAAATGATTCATTTCAGTTCGCTTTAATTATTCATATATTCATTCATATATGGGTTTTCATTGCAGAGAATAATCTCCGGCAACAAGCTTGAGGCCCGTACCAGCCAATGGCTTATTATTATACTTACGAAAAAGTTGATGTAGGTACCTACATTTTGAAAAGATATATTATATTATAAGATTCGCTTATAATATAGTGCTGCAAAGTCACCTTGGCCACGCTTGGTTACTGTAGCAAATGTGCTGTTTATGGTGACTGTGTTCAGAGGTATCTTTGTCACGATAAGTATTAATACAATAAGCAAAACTTTATGACCCGCCTGAACTTAAATTCAGTGCAAGTCACTCAGTAGGAGCATGGGGGCGCGATTGCTGACTTGCCCGATTGTTTTTACAAGCATGACCTCTCATTTTGTGGACTTAAAGTTTGCACCTAAATATCCTACAGTTAATATTATTACTTATATAAAAACATAAATTTATATGACATTTTTACATTATAAAAAACAATTAGAAACGATAATTTACGCACATACGGACTTTAATTTAAAATAGATAAGATAACATTTAAAAGTCATAAAATGTTAAATAATATATCTTTACTTTACGAATTGTGTAAACGTCTGTACAAATAATGCCATCAATTTTAGAAGGTTAGCGTCATGTATGGCGCGGCCGCTTTTTGATATTCATCTTAACTTTGTCGGTTTATCACTGTATTTCGCTTCATTTACCATTTTTACTATAAATCTTTAAATAATAAGTGCAATGGGCTGAAAATTTTCAAATGGCTAGTTGAATGAAGGCACTAATTATTTGCTTAATAAGCGATTTGCTGGTCCATACCAAACTCATGTAAGTGACGACCAAAATACCTCACGGGCCAGTGACATTTAAAGTGCCATAACTCATTAACGACTTGCATTAAGCTTTTAAGATTTTAATAGACGTTGTAAGGTATTATAAGGTACGAATCAATATCAGAAATTAGTCTCTAAGGTTAGTATTTAAGGAGCTAGGACCGATTATCCTTTTTTTTCAAAATAAATATATCTTCAGAACGGTGCATTTTTTTCAATTTCTGCTTTTGCCCAAATTACGCACAAATTCATTACATTGTGTGTAAAAAAAACATATTTGTGCGCCTCACCGTTCGCGAGATACAGCAACCACCCAAACGTTACCCCAGCGGCATCTGTTTTTCGCGAATATCTCAAAAACTACTGGACGCACAAATTTAAGATTTCGCGCACAATTACACGAGATGGAGCACTAATTATTCTATATCAAGAATCCAAGAAATTCGACAACGTTCCGCTGGGGTAACGCACGCTTGTGCAGTTAGTGAAACAACCGACTTCTTCCTAAAGTATTAGTTTCCCGTTGTATATCTTTATGGATTTCAACTTTGGTACTTAGATAAGGTGAACATAAACACTTCACGATTCACGATAAAACCGGTGATAGCATATTTGCTGTAAAATTGCAACATTTTCGGGGTATAACTTTTTTTCGATACCTTCCAATGCGAGATTTTGTTGGATTCTAAAATATAGTCTCTTATAATTATATTTAATGGCCGTTTACAAAAATTTGGCCTGTTATTGAGTTTTTTACAAAAATATCGGAAAGTTCTAGGGCTATCAGCATTTAATTAATTCACTGTATGTTATAAATATTTAATCCAGCTTCAGTGCAGCAATTAGCACTTTAAAATACAAATTAAAAGTCTATTGCTACAAAACTGTGTAAATATTTTCTTTTTATTTACCTGGTTCCAGTATCATTTCAACCCTTTCGTTAAGTTTGCAGACGCACTTAAATTCAAGTGTATCTCCATTCTTGAATGATTGCTTTTCCGGTGGGTTAACGGTGAAGAATCCTATAACAGAATCGCAAATGTAAGTATACGCACACTTTTTGGCGGGAAAGTTATTACTTAGTTAGGCTTAAGTTATTACTTAAGCATGCCGCCGGTTTTATTTATTTTCTAAAATTTGTATTATGTTGAATACCTGTTAATGTAAAATAATGGTAAATGTTTGTGAGCGTGCATGAGTGTTGGCAAATAAAACAGAACAGTGCAACGTCACTTTTCAAATTCTCTCTAGAAGTCCGCGTGAGGACTTAGTAAAGTCCCACATCTTTACTGAGACACTTAAGGGTTAGAGGTATATCATTTCTCACTTCTCATTATAATTCATCATCATCATATTAATATATTAACAAAATAAATTTTATCTATTTATATAACTTGCAACAAAATTACTTATTATTTTTGAAGTTTTTGAAAAATAATGTACTTATTATATGCGTGTGTGTCAAATACATGTGCGTGTGTGTAATGTTTGTTTTATTGATTTAATGTATTTTTATGCAAATTTAAAAAAAAAATTAACATTCGGATAACCTCTATATGAACTATAAGTGTGCAAAATTTCATACCCCTCCGCCTGCGCAATTTTCGTAAAAAAGGGGTAGGAGTGAATTCGTTTGAAGAGACGACTTTTTTTGCGAATTTCCAAAAGTTGTAGAACAAAAGTTGTTCAGATTCATGGACTGAGTCACCACTTAAGAGGGTGTGCGTATAATCTATTACACGTTGTACACACGGCGGCACATCAACCTACCCAAAACTGTCAAATTTCTACAATCAATTTTGAACTTTATTTTTTGGATATAAGGATCGATATTCATTGGAGGAATTTGACAGATTTGGGTAGGTTGATCTGCCGCCGACTGTACATACCTATGCATGTTATCAAGGTGTTCATTATACTTGGTTGCGTGGCATATACCTACCTATTTGTGTAGAATTCAGATTGTGTAGAATTGCGAATAGGAAGAATCGATATTGGCGTGAACATCGAATAATTCTTACCAAACACCCCTTATGCATGTGAATAGAATTGAATAGAATAAATCAATGGGCCATTTTACATCTTGTTTTTATATTGCAATCGTTCTTTGATCGCATAACGTTGCAATAACCGTTGGATAGATGGCACTGCTGCCGCTTAAAAGCAGTCAAAAAACAAACCAGTGAAAAAAATTAGTGCTTACGTCAGCCTTTCTGGTAATATATGGTCAGTGCATCCGCCCGGATTGCGGAAGACCCAGGTTCGATTCCTGGCTAGGTCAGGTAGGCATTTAATTTTTTTCACTGCATTTTACAAATATTTAATTCAGCTTAAGTGCAGCAATTAGCACTTTAAAACCAAAGTAAAATAATAAGAATGCTTAAATTAATAATTGCTTAAACAAAGTGGATGAAGACACAGTTCACAGTTCACAGGTCACAGCCGGTGGAAGTGGTTTGATCCCAACCGGTGGTCTAGGGTTCGTCTACCACCTGTCGGAACGAGATGGGATTCCGATCCGATATTAACCTTCGGAGAATCTAGTAGGGCACGGGGACGCGCACTTTTAAGTGTGCGATGCCGTTCTCTCTAGAAATCCTCTGAAGGTGATTCGTTTCAACACGGCTTGAGGTACCCTTTACGTACCTCGCCGCCCCCAAAAAGCCCGGTGACGCTGAAAATGCCGTTTGAGGCAATCAGCAATCTCTCTCAAAAAAAGAGATGGGGTTGCAACTTTGCAAGTTGAGTGTTAATAATAAGAGGGTAAACGTGAGTTCACTAGTTAGCAATCTATTGAAGACTGGCGTACATCGGCTGAGAGCCGTATCACCGGCTCCGAACTTACGTCTACCCTCTTAACGTAACGTAAACCCTTACAATAACGCACACCGGATTATCCGACATAAAACAAATTGAAACTTACTTATTTCTTGACCGCTTGCATCGTGGAGAACTGAAAAATAAACAATATATTACGCCTAGTCGCACCACAAGGCGCACCATAAGGTGCCTCTTCACGCCTCGTTTGAAGGACCCCATGTATAGTCATAGTCGACCACCAATCCGCCCTGGGTCCGCGTGGTAGTTTATGGCCAGTTCTCCCTATCCATCAATAGGGAAGGCTCGTGCCCAGCAGTGGGGAATAATGAGTCATAGTACGGAGTATTATGATTACGACCTTCTATAATAGTAATAATAAAACGGAATTTTGAAGACTGATTAAACTGTTATATTTATTAACGTTGATTATTGTAATAAGTACTTAAATATTTTTTAAAAATAAAATAAAAAATAGGACTCACAGGGACACGCTTGCGTGCCATACCCTCTAGAAACCATTTGAGGAGGTTTCGTTTTCGACACTGCTTGAAACATAAAGGGTTCCGTTTAAGGGTTCCCCTTTAAGTTTCTCGCCGCCTCAAAAGTCCGGTTACGCTGTAAAGGCAACTGGCAGCCAACAAAAATCTTTCTCCAAAAAAAAAAAAAGTCAATACGAAGCAATTATAATGTCAATAATTATTCTCATTACTCATTAGGGAAATTGTCCAAATAACGTAATTCAAATAAGGCTTTCCTTATTTCAAGTCCTGTTTTTATAGTTACGTTACGTATCCAATATTAATGTGTAATTAATCAATTTATTTAAGCTTTTGCAACATAAATTTTACATGGCGGACTTAATGCCTGAGGCATTCTCTACCAGTCAACCATAGGGTGGTGCTGAGATAACATTGGTATGTGCAATTAAGATATATTAGAAATAGGACGTTATTGAGATGATTCTGCCATGATTCTATCAAACGAGAGCTCGCGTACTTTCTTTTTAAAAGCGTCACGACTCGTAGCCATCCTGATTTCGAGAGGCAGCGCGTCCCACAGGAGAATGGATTGAATGTGAAAGGAAGAATGAACAAAACCAGATGTACGAGAGGGACAGAGAAGGAGAAGATTATTTGAGGACCGGAGATTTTTACTATGAGATGTAATCATCATCATCATCATCAGCTCATTTTATGTCGCCACTGCTGAAGCTGGAGCCTTCCCTGCGATCCTATAAATTAAACTACACACTTACAGAATACACTACAGTATACATGCGTACTGGCCCAAGACACCGTACCCGTAGAACAAGGGTACGACCCGGCTCACACGCACGCTCCATACCAAGTACAGACATGTACCTGAGCGCTTCTCCTTACCCCCATGACCCGTTCAACATGATCCGTGGTCCTACCCTTTAGTGACCGAGATTAGAGAAACGAGTAGGTATGCCCTATGGATGGATAGGAAGAACACACACTTATATAGTCTAAGGGACTCTTTAGGTTTTGTCTTTAGCAAGGACGGGGTAAATGCCTATACCCATGGTACATACATAACTATCATGTCATACTATCATGTCCTTCTCCACAAAATGGGTAGTAGACACAGCATGGAAATCAGCAGTGTGATCTCGTCGTTAGTGAACCGACGCAAAATTTAACACGCCCGGTCTGCGATTGCTGAGGTTAAGCAACTTTCGCAAAGGCCGGTCATCGGATGGGTGATCAAAAATTTATCATCTCGAGCTCCTCCGTGCTTTGGAAGGCACGTAAAGTCGTTGGCCTCGGCTGCATTAGTAGTCGTTAACAACCACCAATCCGCACTGGGCCGCGTGGTGGTTTATGGCCCGTTCTCCCTATCCATCCAGCCCCAGCAGTGGGGACTTTATGAGCTGATGATGAAAGTAGGGCTCCGAGGTGGAATAGATACCATCAGCGATGGGTTGCAGCCGACCGCCTGATGTGCGAGCATCTTGGAACCCGTGTCCCTTAGTCGGCTCTTACGACATGCACAGGAGTTAGGTAGCTGATACACTTTTTTCACGTCCCAGACCAACATGGGTGGGTTTGATAATAAAAAAAAATAAAAAAAACTTTTCTACACTCACACCAATTATCTAGCCCAAGAGAAGCTTCGTTATGAAACTCGTTAAATGGTTACTAGACAACGGATAAACATACTTAAAATACTTAAATACATACTTATCATACATAGAAAACACCCAGACTCGAGACAATTTAGAAAAACAATAATTTCTAAATTGACCCGACCGGGGATCGAACCCGGGACCTCAGAGATGGCGACACCATGAAAACCGGTGTACAAACCACTCGACCAAGGAGGTCGTCAGATAATAATAGTAAGCCCACGATAATGTTAACAAATATTATCTAATGATTAACTTACTTAGAATTATACTTAGTATGCTAATTAAACAAATCACTGACACTCGCATTTCAATACTGTGTGTTAACTGTCTTACTTCGACAAATGTCGCTATTCAAATGAGTCAGAGCAATTCAGCTACCTATTGTCCTTAATTACAGGATAAATGTACGTTAACTGTGGTCGAACCAAGTTATACCTATCTAAATTATATAACTATTAGGTACGCATTTAAAATGGTAATCCATGGCAGTTGAATTCATAAATATGGATTTTTTTATACAACATGTCACATTTTAACAGCAAACCTAAAAACTATATTTATAAATATTTATAAAATACAGTGAAAAAATTAAATGCCTACCCGACCCAGCCAGGAATCGAACTTAGGTCTTCCGCAATCCGGGCGGCTGCACTGACCATTATGCTACCGGGACACAGGGAAGGCTGACGTGAGCACTGAATTTTTTCACTGCTTTTTGATTTTTGACTGCTTTGTAACGGCAGAGTGCCATCTATCCAACGGTTATTGCAATCGATGGCTATACAGATTCATCTTTACGGATGAAATTCCACTAACACAACGCTATAGTGAAATACATAGAAAATTTTCCTAGAAACGGTCAAATCAATTCAAATTATTTATTTTCGTGTTATACAGGATAATTTTTTTACCAGTGCGCAAATTTTCTGGAGCGACTCAGAATCGGTAAGTGAACAACTTTCTCATAGTAACATGGGTTGAAATATGTCAAAAATTTTGAGACTATATGGAATACTGTTCCCATCTTTGGGCTGGAGCGCCCCAGTACCAACTCCTCCCATTTGACCGCATTCAACGCAGAGCTGCTCGAGTTGTCGGCGACGTGGTAACCTCTGGTCGGCTCGATCCACTGGCCCTTCGGAGAGACGTTGCATCTCTCTGTATATTTTATCGCCTTTATCATGGGGAGTGCTCTGAGGAATTGTTCGGTTTGATCCCTGCCGCTGATTTCCTTCACCGCACTACACGCAATCGACTGTCTTTCCATCCACACCATCTTGATGGATGGCGATCTACTACTGTGCGTTTCTCACGTAATTTTTTACCACGAACTACAGTGCTGTGGAACCAGCTCTCAGCGGCGGTATTTCCGGACCAATATGACTTAGGAATCTTCAAGAAACGAGCCTATTCCTTCCTTAAAAGCAAAGCAAAGCAACGCATCTGTGATTCCTCTGGTTTTGCGGGTGTCCATGGGCGGCGGTGATTGCTTTCCATCAGGTGACCCGCCTGCTCGTTTGCCTCCTTCTAATATAAAAAAAAAAGACTCTCCATACAAATCAGGCTAATCAAGTGTTCGCGAAAGCATGGGAAGTCCAAAATTTTTTGACATATTTCAACCCATGTTACTATGAGAATGTTGTTTACTTACCGATTCTGAGTCGCTCCAGAATATTTGCGCACTGGTCAAAAAACTGGCTTGATACCGTTACCAAATTCCCACTATATGTATCGGTAAGTAACGTTATTTCTTTAAAGGTAATTTGGTACCGGCAATGCAGGTAACGTTACCTAGAAAAGTATCGCTACTTTTTTTTGTTAAACATTGCGCTTTTGCCAATCCGCGTAGAGCGGTTAGTTATTTTTTCCGGTAAAAATGCCACCCAGGTAACGATACCAAGCATTCCGGTACTTTTTTTTACCGGTATCTTCGTTTGTCTGAAGTATCGATACCAATTTTAGGAATTCAAAGCCCTGGTTATATGTCAGTACATATTATATTATTATCGGGATTATCACCATGTTTTTGTTGTGTGTGAGTATCCGATATTTTGGCACAGCCGAATGTACTGAAGTTATTGCGGGTGGGTGAATAAGAGCAGACAAAACGGTGTACCCTCTTCCTTAGTCGTTTTTTGCGCTCAATACTCGTACCACTGGCTCCTAAGTCACTATTCACTCGAACTTGTTCTCGACACACTACACTGACCGTATCAGATCGCGAAACGGCACTTTTGTTATTTTTGCGGTCTTATTTTTCATCTACTTACATTTGACAAAGACAAAGACAAAGACTTTTTATTCGCATAAAACATGGTACATAAGTGGTGTTATAGTAAATACATTGAAGTCCACACATTTCACCAGAAACTGGTACGCAAAAAAATAAAATTAAAATAAAAAAATTAAAACATTTTGAAACTAGTACTTGTGAAATTTAAGTTATTTATAATATTCAATTCAATTCAATATATAATTCAATAACATTCAATTCAAAATAGCAAAATCAATTTCAACAGTTGAAGTATTCGTTTAGAGAATAAAAACATTCTTCAATGAGTCGTTTTTTAAGTTTGGCTTTGAACATGGTTACTGGTAGCATCTTAAGCTCTTCAGGTAGCCCATTGAAAACTTTTACTGCCATTATGTAACTGTTTCTTGCATATGACGTCGTTGTTATTAATGGCAGTGCCAGCTTATTAGGGTATCTACTGTTAACCCGTGATGATTTTTCAAACAATTCTGGATGCAATCGAACAAAAACACAGATCTCATAAATATACATAGATACAACGGTCAAAATTCTCAGCCTTTTAAATAATGGTCTACAGGAGGTCGTGATATCAACGTCACAAATTGCTCTTAATTTATTTATTTATTATTAATTAATTTATTTAATTTATTTATATTTATAAATTATTAATTTATTCTCGAAGCTCTAGTCTAGGATGATCTAGGAGCTCGATGGCGCAGTGGTTAACGCGCCCGGTCTGCGATTGCTAAGGTTAAGCAACTTTCGCAATGGCCGGCCATCGGATTAAAAAAAAACATCTCGAGCTCTTCCGTGCTTCGGAAAGCACGTAAAGCTGTTGGTCCCGGTTGCATTAGCAGTCGTTAACAACCACCAATCCGCACTGGGCTCGCGTGGTGGTTTATGGCCCGTTCTCCCTATCCATCCAGCCCCAGCAGTGGGGACGTATAATGAGCTGGTATTACATATTATAAACAGTGCAACCCTTGCGAACAAACTCTGAGTACACCCACACAATTTTCATTCATCGCCATCATATATTAACATAAATACTAAATAATACATTATATACTAACTAAATTCGACCGTAACTTCTATAAAAAGCTGTTTACTAAACAATATTTTATTAAGGCTGCACGTATTGTATCCAAGGCAATGAAAAATTAAAAAAGATAGAATGTGAGTTTGGATTGGCATTGACAGATATCGGCCGCTCCTCTTCCATTTTGAATTTTTTTAAAAATGTATGAAACAATGTTTATTTAATTTAATGTAAAAAAAAACATTATGCACTCCTTCCCTATTGAACTATAAGTGTGCGAAATTTCATACTCCACCGTCCGCGCAATATTCGTAAAAAGGGGTACAAAGTTTTTGCTTCACGTATTAATATATAGATTGTAAGAAAATTACTTTGACACTGGCTAAAATATGCTAACCGCACAAAACCATCAACTAAAAGAAAAAAACAGCTTACTTACCGATTTTATTGTTGTCAACCAGAATAAGAACCTCTCTGCTGGTTGTAGTGCCTCTTCTGGGGTTCGTAAACACGCATTTGAGCGCTGTGTTGTTATGTTTCTCCTCCAGTACGATACTTCTTGGAATATTAATTTTATCAGTGCTTGCTGCTACGCAAGATCCTGTACGAAATGTATTTATTTATTAACACAATCAGATGCACTAAATGCAATTACAATTACACAAATGACAATTAAACAACACGCTATATTTAAATAACTAAAGGCTGATTTTTCAACCGTCAGCTATAGTTTATTCATAGAATAATTTTGACATAATGACAGATTCTCTTTAGAAAATATGTCACAATGACAATGTTATTCGTTGAATAAAACTTATCTGAGTATTGAAAAATCAGGCCTTAATGTTTTAAACACTTTTGCATTCCATGTTCATAACAAACACTTATTTATAAAGTGTGTTAGTAAATCTATATAAATATTATAAAGCTGAAGAGTTTGTTTGTTTGAACGCGCTAATCTCAGGGACTACTGGTTCGAATTGAAAAATTATTTTTGTGTTGGATAGTCCATTTATAGAGGAAGGCTTGAGGCTATATAACATCAGGCTGCGACCAATAGGAGCGAAGCATCAGTGAAAAATGTTGCAAAAACGGGAACAAGAGCCTAAAAAATTAAAAATGCCACTATTCCACGCGGACGAAGTCGCGAGCACAGCTAGTAGATGTATAAAATCCCTAATAATATGTCAGATAGGGTATCGTGCGTGGACAAGACCCAGAGAAATAATAAACTTTTTTTATATATCTTACAGACGGGTAAACGCAGTGCCTTCTCCCTGATGTTAAGTGATGATAAGAACAACGATGGAAGTGCACTTCACAGGGAACCCTCAACTACTGAGGCACTGGCTATCTTAGCCCTAGCTTCCGGAACACAACAATGCTACAAACATTGATGCTATGGCGACATATTTGGATAAGATGGTGGTAGCTAGCCAGGCGGACAAACAAGCCCTTCCCCCAACCAAACCGAGCACCTACACAAACATGTCCTCCCCATGGACCGAACCCGGGACCTCAGGGTCTGAGGCCGATGGTCTTAACCACTAGACCACAGAGGCAGTCACATACCTTGACAGCACCACTTTAGTTTTTAAGTTTTTACAAAAACACAAATGTTGAAAAAATTTCCACGAGCAGGGTTTGAACCTGCACCCTTCTGACATACCGGGTCAGGTGCTCTTCCAATTGAGCTATCGTGGTTCTAACCAGCCCGCCGAAATTATTCAACACTATTTACTTTTTACTTTGAAAGCCAAAGGCGCCTACTTAAAACGCCTACGCCTACGCGGCCTACTACGCCTACGCCTTACTTTAAAATATTATGATCGGATGTTAATGACGGTAGTTGTTAACATTGAATGGGCGCCTTTGGCTTTCAAAGTAAAAAGTAAATAGTGTTGAATAATTTCGGCGGGCTGGTTAGAACCACGATAGCTCAATTGGAAGAGCACCTGACCCGGTATGTCAGAAGGGTGCAGGTTCAAACCCTGCTCGTGGAAATTTTTTCAACATTTGTGTTTTTGTAATTTGTTCGCAACAAAATTTGCGTTAAAAATTATATAAACATTTTTAAGTTTTTGTTACTACGAGTATATGACTAAGACATTAGTAACTATAAAAAAATATAAAATAATACATAAATAATAAAAATATTGTTAGGTACCTACCTAATGTTCTGTCTTTGCAGTATTCCCATTGTGGATAACCTTTCTCGATGTGGTCATAGCAATCTATATTAATTATATCCCCCACCGTTCCTCTGTATACATGCACTTGCGCGTCGCTCGAACTAAATATGGTATTATTTATCGTTATTCGTAGAGTATCTGTTAAGAGAAAATATTTTTTTATAGTTATCCCGGCAAATGACTCCACATCATCTGATGTTGATTGTTTCAGTGGAAGAGGAGTATATACGACGCTGCATCAGTCATGATGACGACTGATGCAGCGTCGTATATACTCCACTTCGTCGAGGCGTGAAGGCACCTTTGAACCGGCAGGGTGAGGTGCCTTCACGCCTCGTTTGAAGGATCTCAAGAAGAAGGGCAAACGTGTCACCACACCAGCTCATTATACGTCCCCACTGCTGGGGCTGTGGATAGGGAGAACGGGCCATAAACCATCACGCGGGCACAGTGCGGATTGGTGGTTGTTAACGACTGCTAATGCAGCCGGGACCAACGACTTTACGTGCCTTCCGAAGCACGGAGGAGCTCGAGATAAGTAATACAATTTTGGTCACCCATCCGATGACCGGCCTTTGCGAAAGTTGTGTAACGTCAGCAATCGCAGACCGCGCGCGTTAACCACATAAAACGTGTGCTGGTATACTATTTCATCTTTTGGAGGTGCGACAAAGTAACGAGTCGCCAAATTTGTTTGGGGGGAGTCACCAAACCCTATCAAAGGGGGGGGGGAGGGGCGGAGGGGGGAAGGGGGGATTGTAGAATCTTCTATTACTGAGAAAGTGGCTGTCTTACTTCCTACTATCGAGATCAAGACAAATCGAGAATAATAATAATAATATTAATATTATATGACATATGTCGGGCATGTCACCGTCCGGGTGAGTCTATCAGACATATTATTTCTGGCTGTTCTCGTCTGGCTAACGGTGAGTACTTGCACAGGCATAATCAAGTGGCCAGGATTATACACCAGCAACTTGCTTTGAAATACAAACTTGTGGATTCTGAGGTACCGTACTACAAGTATGTGCCCGACCCAGTTCTCGAAAATGATCATGTCACGTTGTACTGGGATCGATCTATCATCACCGACAGGACTATTGTAGCTAATAAGCCAGCCATTGTGGTGATAGATCGATTAGCGCGCCGCACGATGATTGTCGATATCACCATTCCCCATGACGAGAACCTCGTGAAAGCTGAGAAAGAGAAACAAATCAAATATCTCGACTTAGCACATGAGGTTGTCGACATGTGGAATGTGGACTCGGCTGTCATCGTGCCGATTGTTGTTACGGCGAACGGCCTGATGGCCAAGAGCCTCGATCAACATCTCATGAGGCTCTCGTTAGGCGGCTGGATCAAGGGCCTGATTCAGAAGGCAGTTCTCCTCGATACGGCACGCATTGTGAGGAGGTTCCTGTCTCTGGAGCCCTAATCACCGGTAGTTTGGACCCTGGTCCCGATGCCGGTGGACCCTTATTTTTTATATTTTTAAATGTTTGTTTTGTTTTTTAGAAAATATTTAAAAATGTAAATTAATATGTAAAAAAATAAATAGAGAGATATTAATATTCCCCATCCCGAACGGTCGGTCTGAGACGTGGGGTCTAGCCGTTAAACTAAAGAGGTGGTGGCATATTTGAGTTGTGGGGGAATTACATAGCTCTGTTAGGCACGTCGCTTTGAAGAGTAAGCTGGCAGGTATAGTACTTCCATTTTCTTAATGTCTCCCGGGAATCATCGCATTTCCAAATGCAACATAATATAAATTTTCATGTAATAACATTTTTTAAACCGACTTCAAAAAAAGGAGGAGGTTATCAATTCGACTGTTTTTTTTGTTATCTCAAAACTTTCGGCTGGGTGAACCGATTTTGATGATTCTTTCTTTATTTGAAAGCTGTGGTACCATTTTAGTTTGGTCCAGTTCTGTTGAGGGAACTCCTCAAATATTGTAGGCATACCTATAGCGATTTTGGTATTTTCAGCAATAAGTCGAACAATTGCATTCAGAAAGTATCATTTGATGAAGACACCGCCACGGCACCGGCACAAAAATATAATAATTTTGTACCTATATATTTTCCTAATAAAATTATTATCTATTTATGCAGCCTAAAAATATATTTTTTATTTGTTTCTTTATGTGGATTGCAAGTAAATATTTGGTATTTGCTTGTTTGTCATAATATGTGTTCTGTTAGATGTGAAGTTAAGTATGGCAGTCGAATAGTTTTTAAGAATATAAGATTGAGTATAATAAAGGTCAATTGCAAGTAAATTGAACAAACTAAACTACGAAATTATTTTTTAATTTTTAGTGCTCTACGATCCCAGAATTCCATTTGAGCAATGTTGAATGCAACGTGAAATATTTTCTTGTCCGAAACCTATACTTAAATAATAAGATCTATAATTAATATGTCATCAATATTCAATGTATTTATAATAACTCATTTATTATAGATTTTATTATAGGTATTATAGGTATCGCACAAATAGTAGATTGTACACCAAGGGGATAAAGCACTGTATTATGTCACGGGCGCGATATTTGAATCCTGAGCGTAACGAAGGACTCCAGATTTAACTCCCGAGCGTAGCGAGGGGGTTTTGAGTTGATTCCCGAGCGAAGCGAGGGAATTAAAATGGAGTCCTGAGAGCAGTGAAGGATTTAAGCGCGCCCAAGGCAAAATCAGTTTTATCCCTGAGGAGTATACTCTACTTTTCTCACCTTTTGCGAGACAATAAAAACCAAGGCTACTAGAAAAAGTATTTTATTTATTAAAATACTATTTTCATTACTAATTTTATATAATTGGCACAGTAAATAACAATAAAAAGTAAATTAAAAATTAAAATTGATGTTTGATACATTAGTCCAGTTATATAAAGATATGGTTATATTTTTTGGTACGCTTATGTTAGTTGAGGTGGAATTTATTTGAATAGCAGCACCCAATACATCAGAACCTTGCGTGTGAGGGTCGTTTGGCACAGTAAAGGTTGGGGAAGGTGGTGCTTGAGGCAGTGGGCTTGACGGGATATATTTTGAGCTAGATGGCTGTGGTGGCAAAGATTTCCAAGGATCATCAATAATGGACGTAGTTTTCAGATGAATGTTGTCACCAATACGACAGCTTATCTTGTTTTTGTTTTGTATGGAATTCTCTATGTAGCCCTCCGCTACTGCATCGGATTTCCAGCCACCATGACGTTTTATCTGGGCCATATCTGCTCTTGAATCTGCCAACAGACTTGCCGATGTTCTCCTCAAACAATGACCCGTATAGAGCTTGGGATTTTGCAATTTGAGGTATTTTGCAATTTCTTTTGGCATGGCGCTGATTTTATTCTTGCCAATGACTTGCCTGGTGCATTTGCCATTACTGTAACCGATAAAAATCTGTTGGTGTTTATATTAGAGGGGCGCAGAGCTTGGTACTTTTCAACAATTCTTCTTCACGAACTATGAACGAACGTTCTCTATTTGTTTTGGTATCTGGTAAGTTAATCAGCAATAAATCTGCATGTTTTTTGATATCATTGACTTTTATGTTTACGAGTTCATTTCCACGACATGCGCCATTCACTCCAAAAATCAAGGCTACCTGTAACAAAAAATAGGATTGTGAGTAAATAGATAGATACACTACTACATTTTTTGACCTTTATATTATAAAAAAAGCTTGCGACAAAACCTTAGAATGTGTATTTATTAAATGTGTGCCATTTAAATACCCTTTTATTCATTAACTATTTTATAGAGCTATTATAGGTAGGTACTAGAAACGTAACTAAAAAGTAGGCAGTACTCATACTTACTTTCATGGCCAGAAAGCTGTGATCAGGAGCCTCATTCAGAAAAGTTTCCACATCTTGCGCTGTCAATACTTTTGACTTCTTTGCTCGATGACCATCTGATTTCCTCTTTAAAAATGCCAATAACTTGCTATATGTATTTATCTTAATGTCGTGTTTGATGCTTATTGTTAACCTGAGCATCGAATAGATACACCACAGGCTGCTGGACTTCTTTGTACACGATAAATACTCGAAATAAACAAGAAGCACTGACTCCGACACAGACTTTGCGCCTTTTGCAGTTTTCCATTTGTGGAAATCGTCGTAAGCTTTCAAGTATTTTTCCTTCGACTTCTCTGGTAGTAAGTTATTAACAATACCTAAGTCGTCTAATTTAATGGACTCCGGAGTTAAATCACTTTCGTCACTCGACATTTTCTTAATGTTTTATTCTATCTTCTTTTGCAGTTTTGTCTGATACTGATTGCACCGTATTGAAATACTCGCGGCTTTTGTTTTAAGTATTGATTTTTTTTCGTTCGGCTTGCCGTGGCGTGGCCAGCTCGATTTTCGAATAAGTTCGATTTTCAAATAAATGAGGCGCGGCGCGCGCCGCCGTCCACCTCCTCGCCGTCGGCCAACGCGCGCCGCTGTTTTGACGAAATTAGACTTTAAATGCATAACAATAAGAACTAAGAGAAGTGAGAATCACATTACTGCCCGGCGGGTTATAATGAAATTCAGTACAACATTACACCCCGGCAAAAGACAAGGGCTATAATGATTTACTTTGAGTAAGGTTTGCATGATATATAATGAGGCATTGTCGAGCAGGTGGTGTGAAAAAGATATTTCACGTTGCATTCAACATTGCTCAAATTGAATTCTGGGATCGTAGATCTTTTTTTTTTCTTTTCAATTTTTTCTCTTTGCAGTTATTTTTTATGTTACTCCGGTTTTTACGAGTATAAAATTGTTTTTTAATATTATTATTAATTATAGTTTCACTTTGTTTTTTCTTAGACAGTTTAGGACTTTTATTAGTACTGTATGACATTGTGAAAATTTAAACTGGTAACTGATGTAAAGGACGTAATTTTTTGGGACTTTTTTAAAAGTACCGGTCAACAAAAGTAATGGTACGCATTGTTAGAACTAGCCATTAATATGGCACACAAGTTGTAGGATTGCTCTGAGCCAAGTTATACAAGTTCGAAGATTTATCATTTTCATATACTTATTGATTCCTGAAAGTGCTGGAAAACATAAAATAATGATAGATATTGTTAGAACTAATGATCCGAAGCAATTGTCATTGTGAAGCGTCAAGCGACCGCTCTGAAGTTGATACAAATAGCGTTAAAATAGTAGGTACGCGGCCGACGAGAAGCAACCGATATGGGTCGGACCACAGGTCGGACAACGGAGCGGATGGTGCATTCACCATAGAACTGCCAGAGATATCCCAGTGGAAGAAGTTCGGGAGATGGCTGGACGAGATCTCCTAGTATTACGAGGCCGTATACAATCCGGGCATATTGCGTCAAAAACGTATTATGTCTACAATGCAGCTGATTCAACACTTCGTGGACGACAAGCTATTCCGTATTATTATTTTTCATGTCCGATAGGAAAACGGACAATAGGATGTTCACATACCATGACTATTTTATGGTATATGGGTTTCGCACGGCAAGAGGATTTTATACGTATACCGGCACAAGGTTTGAAAGATGTTACAGTTACATTACATGTTAATTAGAAGACGTGATTTTTTTGCAGCTAATAAACAACATGAGAATCAGTATTTTGATTTTTTACTTTTCACCTAAGCTGGTACACTATGCTGTTCTAATGCAGAAGTTATAGAATGTCATATAGCATCAACATTATAAACGATAACAAGCAAAATATACCTAAGGGAAGCATAGTGCAACTACGTATTGATAATCTAAATACAACAAACCCTAGATTAATTGCACAAACATTTAATGACTATTACGTAAGTCAGGAACAGCCACAACTCCCGAATAGTAACACAAAAGTTCAAATTGGACAAAACTGGACAAAACTGGACAAAACTGAACAAAACTGGACAAAACTGGACAAAACTGGACAAAACAAAACCGACAGACCTCCAAGAGATATGCAACATAATAAACAATTAAAAAAACACAAACAGCACTGGCTATGATGACATATTTACTAAGGTTATAAAATATGTTTCTCAGCTAATTTCTAACATTTTATGTCATATTATTAATATTTGCTTGGAACAAAGGATCTTCCGAGTAAAATTAAAAACACCAGTCATAAAACCAATTCACAAAAAAGAAAGTAAATTAGATATCCAAAACTATAGACCGGTGGCTTTAATTCCAATCTTTGCAAAAATTTTTGAAAAGGTAATACATAGAAATTTAGGCCTTTTTTTTAAATAAAAGGATTATTTAATAGGGTAAAAAAAGGATTTCGTAAAAATGGTTCTATTACTTTGCTATATGTATATGAATTTTTGGAAGTAATTTATAATAGAATGGACAAAGGACAACCAGTTCATGCTATTTATTTAGATATGACTAAAGCGTTCGACTATGTGAATCATAATATCCTTTTGAGTAAGTTAGAATCGTATAGTATTATGGGAATTCCGTTGAAATTACTTAAATCTTACCTTACTGACAGAACACAGGTTACTTTTATGTACTTAATATGTACCTAGACAAAGTTTGAAAAAAATGTTCGTCCTCTCAAAGAACTGTGACTCAGGGAGTTCCTCAGGGTAGTGTCCTTGGTCCCCTCCTTTTTCTCATATACTATATTTCAAGTCGCGCTGTACATAAGGTGTAACCCAAGTCTCTTTTCTAAAGTTGTAAGTTCACGACATTGTGATTGTCTACATAATAGGTCAAACATTAAAACTGCGCTCTTCAGTAAGAGTGTATTCGGAATTGTCCGAACCCAACGATTGGTGACCAAATTGGAGACGACCGGTTCGGTAAACAACCAACCAAAACCTTTACGTCAAAGGAACGCCAGATCAGCCGAGAACATCGCCGCTGTACGTGAGAGTGTTCAGGAGACTCCGAGGCAGTCGATTTCTCGCCGTGCACAAGACATCGGCCTTTCGCAGACTTCAACTTGGAGAATTTTGCGTCGGGATTTGGGCCTGCATCCATACAAGATCCAATAGACCCAAGAGCTCAAAGTTAATGACCATAGACAACGCCGTATGTTCGCTGATTGGGCTTCGGAACGCTTGGAAGAGGACCCCGATTTTGGTCGAAAAATAATCTTTAGCGACGAGGCACATTTTTGGATGAATGGTTTTGTTAATAAGCAAAATTGCCGTATATGGGATGACCACAACCCACATGAGGTTCACTAGGTGGAAATGCATCCACAAAAAGTTACTGTTTGGTGCGGATTTTGGTCTGGCGGCGTCATTGGTCCGTACTTCTGCGAAAACGACGTTGGCGAGGCCATCACCGTCAACGGCGAGCGCTACAGATCAATGATTAACAATTTCTTTTGGCTTGAATTGAACAATACGGACGTGGAGGACATGTGGTTCCAGCAAGATGGCGTCACGTGCCACACAGCGAACGATACAATGGACATTCTGCGTGAACGGTTTGAGGGTAGGGTTATCTCTCGCAGAGGTGACGTGAATTGGCCACTAAGATCGTGTGATTTGACCCCGCTAGACTTTTTCTTGTGGGGTTTTCTGAAGTCACAGGTTTATGCCAATAACCCACAATCGACCGTTGCCCTGAAAGCCAACATAACGCAGGCCATCGCTCAGATTCAGCCGGATCAATGCAGCAGAGTCATTGAAAATTGGACCTCTCGGATTCGTGCCACCATTCGAAGCCGCGGCGGACATTTGGACGATGTTATATTCCATTCATAATAGCACTAATGGGACTTTTAAATAAAAAAAATTTTTCGTTAATATTTCACACACATCTAGTTTTATTCAATTTTAACATCGACCCGTCCTTGTTGAAAGACCCTTAGAAGAGACATTTTACTCAATGAATGATTTTTTCAACCATTCAAAATAGTAGTATAATATATTATTTTTTAATGTATTTTGAGTACGGACATGACGTTATTTAATTTAATTTTAATTACAGGATTATATGGACATTTTAATTATTTTATTCAAATTTAACTACTTACTTTTCAATTTGCTATTTATACATTCGAATGTGATATTTTAATTTTAATGTTATGCCTAGTGGACTGATCACGGATAACATTATAATCTTTAAAACCCTTAAAACATTTTATTTACAATATATTAATTTCTAATGTATTTGAGTATGGACATGTCATCATTTATTTTTTTATGTTTATAACTTTATTCATTTTAATTATTTTTCTATCTAGTGGATATTATATAAATTCAACTGCATTATTTCAATTATATTTTATTTAATTTGTATGGCAAATAGGCTGATCACAGATGTACTTAAAAACACAAATGTTGAATAAAATTCCACGAGCAGGATTTGAACCCGCACCCTTCTGACATACCGGGTCAGGTGCTCTTCCAATTGAGCTATCGTGGAATTTTTTTCAACATTTGTGTTTTTGTAATTTGTTTGCAACAAAATTTGCGTTAAAAATTATATAAAATTTTTACAAATGTACTTATCATTATAATGACTTGTAAAACCTTGTAAAACCTGTGATGTACAAATAAACATTTCATTTCATCATTGTTATGTATAACAATAACAGCCAGACATCTGTCCAAAACAACCAGAACAATAACAGTCACAAAATCGATTCTAATTAAATAGAGTACTTATTTTTTTGTATAAATATGAAAATGGCGGTTTTCTAACTTGTAAAACAGAACAAGTGATGACCCCACGGCTTTTGCGCTACAATAACAATTGCTTCAGATCATTAGTTCTAGCAATATCTATCATTATTTTGTGTTTCTTAGCACTTTCAGAAATCAATAAATGTATGTAAATGATGAATCATGGATCTTGTATAACTTGGCTCAGAGCTATCCTTCAACTTTTGCGCCATATTAACTATTACTCCAAATGGCTAGTTCTAACAAAACGTACTATTTTTTTTTTGTTGGCCGGCACTTTCAGAAAATGCCCATAAATATAAGGAGCCCGAATGATCTCCTCTGCAAACTTAGATATATAAAAATAATAATAAATAATAATAAAATTTGTTTATTTCCATTAACAATTTTTGGCGTTACAATACATATACAACGTGTAACTGAAAGGTGTGGTCAAAATGAAAAGATCCAAAGTGTATCCGATCTAGTTCTTGTATGCAGAGTTACTGAGACATAATTATTAACTTTTCACACCTCCTGCTCAAAAAGGCCGTCATTGTGGCGTACGCAGAGCGAAGAAAAAGTAGCATTTCTTCCTCTAGGGGAAAAAGTTTTAATTTTTTAATTTTTTTCGGTTTGAGCCTACAAAAACGAAATAGTCTTTAGTCGTACCTAAGTGGAATAATCGCGAATATAGACTCGACTTATTACTGTTTCATAAAAAAAGAACAACACTTTATTTTTGAAAATGGAACTAAAATCGGCTATCTCTTTGGTAGAATGCATGCAATGCGTTGCGGCTACAGAAGAAATATAAAAAGACATTGGCGCGAAGTCTTTACAATTTTTGTCTAATTGCAAATTGAATTGGTAGTGACCGTAATTAATTTTAAAATAGTGAATATGTCAAGCCATAAATCTACCCAATACAAAGACAAATAAGGAGAGGAATTCGTTATAAGTGGAGAATTTCTAAAAATTGTCAAAGCCTACCAAGATTTACAGCTGAGTGGAGAGGGCACGCCGAGATTTTTAAAAACTATCAAAACGGAAAATGCACAAGGCAAGTTATAGGCAAAAATAAATTAAGTAACATGCCAAAAGAGGTCGCCACTTATTTAAATTTGCCTAATCCGGAACAGTACACTGGCCACTGTTTCCGAAGAACATCCGCCACTCTCTTGGCGGGTTCTGGTCCAAATATAACAACGTTAAAACGCCACGGTGGATGGAGATCCGATCAAGTGACGGAAAGCTATGTAGAGAATTCCATTCAAACAAATTTGATATCACCCGGCGTATCACAGAACGCATCAATATTCTCCCAACTAGCCCACGACTATCGACATTAAGAGATGAGTCAACTCAGCTGATTCTCTATCCAGAACATCCAAACGAGGGATCCTCAAACCTGGAACTACGTGTATCTCCCACATTTACCCCCACAGACAACTCAACATTCATCTTCACAGAGGACTGAAATTAAGTTACCGGGAAAAAACATCTCGTTAAATATCCAGAATTGTACAAATTGAACATTTAATTTTTAATAAAATAAAGTCTTTCATATTGTATTGGATTATTTTATTTTCTCGCAATCGTAGTGAAAAGTAAAGTGTAACACACGGCGCTAAAAACCCATTAAAACTCGGTTTCTATTTACTCCCTCGCTAGAGCTCGGGAGTAAAACTACCTCGTATATAATGGGTAATTTTAGCTCCTTGTATAACAATCTACTATTAGTTTGTCATGCAATTGCAAATTAAATACTTATATTAGTGAAGTCATGTACGTCAGGCGCGCATAAGCAAGCAGGCAGTGATCGATCATAAATGTAAGTACAGAGAGGTTATTAAACCAGTAGGGCTGCGACTTGTTTATTTTGATGTGACGTCACAATAAAATATTTATTTACAAATTGTATAGCAAATGAAAGTTAACAATTATGTCTCAGTAACTTTGCATACAAGATCTAGATGGGATACACTTTGGATCTTTAAATTTTGATCACACCTTTCTGTTACACCCTGTATATATATTTTTTCCTTTGTTTTCTTTTACATGTTGTGATTGTCCTTTATTTTTTGCGTTTTTATTTGCGATGGAAAGTGTCCTTTTATAATTTTCCAATAGTTTGACGCTGTAAGGAACGCTGTAAGATATGCCCTTGCTGAGTTTGTCGCCGGTTCTTCTTAGTACAAGATCTCCCGCCCAGAGTAGACTTACGAACCGATGGCATAGTGACGTTCATAAGAGCTATTTGTAGCTTAAACTGAATAAATGATTTTAAATTAATTTTGAAAGAACAAGAAGAAGCGATGCACTGCAGTGCTCTTGAATATGGGCCAATATGATTAAATTTGGAGTGATTGGGTTCAGAGCCTGTGAATGTCGGCCATTACGTGTTCTCCAATCAAAGACTCTTAAAAATAAACCTGTAGTACATTAACCAATAGATGTCACCACTAACCGTCAGGTTGCCTTAGAAATTGCACAGTCCTATTCAATGTTTGACCCACTCCACTGGTGAAAAGACAGGACATACTGCTTTTGTCATGCATCTTGTCAAGCGTATAATTTGCAGATATATTGTTGTTCGTAGGTCCTTCAACTACCTCAGATACTGAAAAAAGAAAAAAAAAATAAGTGCGAGTCGAACGTCCAACTCGGACACATCATCAGGCTGTGATGCTGCGGGCCGTAGGTACTCTTCATCATCAGCAGCATATTTTTTTATGTCTGCTGGAGCACGAGCCTTCCCATTATATCTTCATTATTAGCCATAAACCACTGGATGTCACAATCAACCAAAAGTCATAGCATAACCGTTAATCGAACTCCATTGATATATCGCATTAACATAATCCTGGATGAAGATAAGGCGCGGGCGATGCTATGGATGGATAGGGAGAACGGGCCGTAAACCACCTCGCGGGCCCGTGCGGATTGGTGGTGGTTAACGACTGCTAATGCAGCCGGGACCAACGGCTTTTTAAAATTTATTTTTATATTTTATTTTAATAAGGAAACATACAGCTTTAGATCACACATAAACAATTAAAAAATATAATACAGAAGCATTATTTAAAGTTCCCACTGCTAACTTGTACAGAAATATAAGACTTGTTGAACAACAGTGCGAAAAAGCGCCTTACGTGCCTTCGGAGATAATACATTTTTGGTCACCCATCCGATGTCCAGCCTTTGCTAAAGTAGCTTAACCTCAGTGGTGCGATTCTGTAACAAAATCACCGCCGAACTCGATATTGAATTCACTCAAGACGTGCCAATAACAACCGACTGTGACAGTGTGTAATAAAGGCGAATTCATTTACAAGCTACGAGTGAATTGGTGTCGAAGTGATCGCGGTTTTTGTTACAGAATCGCACGGCAGCACTCGCAGACCGGGCGCGTTAACCACTGCCCCTTCCAGCTCCTCGAGTACCGTATACGGTTGGTTGGTACTTAATTCGAACGACTTTAAAATTGGATGTTAGTATGCACAATATGTACAGTATCGCACTATCCTACTAATATTATAAACGCGAAAGTATATAAGTATTGATGTTTGTTACTCTTTCACGTAAAAACTACTGAATGCATTTGGATGAAATTCGGCATACATATAGTTTATAACCGGGAATAACACAATAGGATACTTTTTATCCCGACATTCCCACGGGAACGGGAACCAGGAATCACGCGGGTTAAATCGCGAGCGGCAACTAGTAATATTATAAATGCGAAAGTTTGTGTGTATGTCTGTATATTTGTTCCTTCTTCACGCTGCAACGGATGGATGGATTTGGATGAAATTCGGCATACAGATAGTTTATAACCTGGATTAGGATAGTAGACATAGGATAGTTTTTTATCCCGATATTCCCGCGGGAATCACACTATAAATATACTAAAAACGACAATTTAATTTTCCAATACAAAATGATTTGTTTGTTCTGTTGTCCCAAAGAGAATTTAATCACTTGATGGAAACTGTCAAAGCGGTACGAAGCCCGCCGGGTCCACTAGTGGGCAATAAATGATATTGCTATTTCTATTTATATTTTTATGAAAATGGTTTTGCCCTATAACGGGCATAACATGTTTGAATATTTTATTGGTTTTCAATCTTATCTCAATGATATAAAGTTCAAAATTTGTTGGGAATATATATCCCTCTGACTGTGAAAGGGTTTAAAGACAAAGTTGCTACGGTATCGTTACGGTTTTTGTTAAAAGAATCGGGGGTGGTATGTTAAAAAAATAGCACTTACCTCCCGTGTTAGCTTTATAATAAATCAATTTGAATTTGGCGTTCCATGGGATTTGTTTTTCGCCCAAGTTTGGACGTCCACAGCTTAACTGTAGAATATCTCCGTATTTATAATAGTACTGTGCAACATGTGTTTTGTTTGAAAATTGTGGTTTGAAATTCGACTTATCGGCGAAATTAGTTATTATGTATGATAATTCATCTGAAATGATAATAATGTACATTATATAAGTACCTATAAAAAAAACATTTCAATTAAATTTGTATGGGTGTATACAATTTGTTGCGGACAAATCACAAATTCAGGTTAATTGTGAAAGAAATCCACAATTGGGCTTTTGACCCACACCCTCTAAGACAACGGGTCAATTTTGTAATCCCAATTAGGTTATCCAAACAGGGAAACAGCCCTTGACGAGTTTCTTGCGGCTTCTTCGCGGTACAAGGTCTCCACCGAAGGCATGTCTCTTTTATTACCATGTTGTGATTGTCCTTTATATTTTGTTTTTATTGAAAGTGTCCTTTTTTATGATAGGGTATTTCCATATATTTTTGACGCTGTAAGGGCGAAAAGGGCTTGACACTTGCTGAGTTTCTTGCCGGTTCTTCTCAGTACAAGATCTCCCGCCCAGAGTAGACTTACGAACCGATGGCATAATGACGTTCATAAGAGCTATTTGTAGCTTAAACTGACTGATTTTGAATTTTTTTGAATGATATATTCATACCTATAGCCTATAACTGTCCCACTGCTGGGCAAAGGCCTATACATCATTAAAATCAAGTCATCACTACAATTCATCAATTGATCAATCATCAATCAATTCTAACCCATCGGTTATGATGGCTTAATCACCACGCTTGCCAAATGCGGGTTGGTGATCACAAACCCCGCCCGGGTTGTATTATGTATCGAAAAGTATGAAACACAGTTTGTCCGACCTGGGAGTTGAAGCCGGGACTAAATGTGTTAAATGTATAATGACATGACCGGCTTTTGCGATAGTTGTTTAACCTTAGCAATCGCAGACCGGGCGAATTAACCACTGCGCCTGCGCCACTGAGCTCCTCAAATCAATTATTTTTATAAGTTTCTCAAAGAAGACCGGCGAGAGTCGCCCTAATATTTTACGAAGTAGTACACTTTCGGAAATATGAAAATTAAATTAGATTAAATTCCTACAATTTACTTTTACGAACGTCTGATTTATTAAAGAAGGAGATAAAATGATAAATTATTTTCAAATCGCAAATAATTGACTGAACAAGACGCTTTCTATAGTGTAATAACTAAACGATTAAAACACTTTATACTCGTAAATACGTTTCATTTGACGCAGTAGTCATGTAAACCAAGGCCATTTTTATTTACTTATTAGATACATCAAAGAAGGTACATATCATAATATTAAAAACTAATTAATATTTTGATAGAACACGGTAGGTCTGCATTTTAAATGAAGTATAAAGCATGAGCTGCTGATGAATTGACTGTATAAACATAGATTCATTTGCTTTTCTTATTTAGAGACAGACATTGACCAATGAGTGACGTGACTGCACGTCATTTGACTTGACACATTTTCAGTTTCTTTCTGTGATAAGTTGTTCGTTGTGTTAAAAGTGGTTTTTTTATTGGATTTTCGCGTGTTTTATGGACTTTAGATTCTTGCCTTATTGCCCCCTGGATTTTGATTTGCAAATTATGTACCGTATGTTAACCCTCTGAGTCTCCGAGTAGGTACATACCTACTATGTCTCTGATAGAATAATGGTTACTTTCGTTATTTGTCTTTGTTATTTATTATCTACCTATTCATCTATTTTATCATTTAATAAATATTTGCGTTGTTTTTAAATAAAAAGTTATAAAATAAATGATTTTTACCCTAACTTCTATATTTTTTGGTTATTTAACATATCTCTGTTGTCCCAACTTTAAAAACATAGAAACAATTAACTTTTTTGTTAGTCTAGCATAGTTCTTAAAGTACCATTTGAATTCATCCATGAACGGGACATATAAATCGAGGTCTGAAAATACATAGAAGTTCGCCAGCCTCCTTTACTAAGCTTTTTTAATTTACTAGCCCATATTAATACGTAATCATCATCATCATCATCAGCTCATTTTATGTCCCCACTGCTGGAGCTCAAGCCTTCCCTGTGGATGAATAGGGTGAACGGGCCATAAACCACCACGCGGGCGGGCCCAGTGCGGATTGGTTACGTACTTACATTCAATTTGAATTGTCACCCAACAGGGTGTTGCTAAGTATATGTTACCATTCCATAAGAAACTACTATTAGTTTCTGTTCCCTTGTCATGTAAAAAAGTACAGTTCCACGCCCCCTCGACTAGATCTGTCGCGACAAAATTCTAAAAAAAAAACAAATTACTTATTAAAAACCAGAGTCATTCTTTATTACTCTTCAAAAAGCCAAATACCAATTATCAATTTTCATGTATTTTACTTCAAAACTGACGGACTTCCATTCGAACTTTGACCCCCTATTTGACCCCCTAAGGGTATTTCCGTAAAATCCTTTATTAGTGGCTGGTTACGTCGCTCAATTAACCTACAGTACAAATTTCGTCTAATTAGCTCCAGCGGTTTCGGTTTGGCGATGATGAATCAGTCAGTCAGGACAAGTCATTACAATGTACATAGATAAAATATTTACACGTTAAAATTTTACTAGAATAATCCAAATAAAATACCAGCCTCAGGTAGCTCGAGTTGGAATCGAACCCACGACGTTAGGATAACCGGTCAATGCTTTAAACGCTGAGCTACCGACACCCCAGAAAACTGTTGAATTTTTTTAGTACTTTGTAATGTACGCTGCAAGTTAGCAATTTTATGTTGTAACTATACAACGTGTAACCGAAAGGTGGGATAAAAATGAAAAGGTCCAAAGTGTATTCGATGTAGATCTTGTATGTGTTGTTACTACGACATAATTATTGACTTTAATTTGCTATGCCATTGTAAATTAAATATTTATTCTTTTGAAATCATGCGCGTCAGGCAGCAGCGGTACACAGAGTTTACTAAACGACTAGGGCTGTGACTTGTTTATTTTCATGTGACGTCACAGTAGAAATATTTAATTATAAATTGCATAAGAAATTAAAGGAATTAAATCATCATCATCATCATCATCATCGGCCTATCATAGTCCACTGCTGGACATAGGCCTCCCCTAATGAGCGCCATAGCGCCTTGTCCTCAGCTTGACGCATCCAGCATCTGCCTGCAGTCTTTCGCAGGTCATCATCTAACCTGGCCGGAGGGCGTCCTACACTACGTTTACCGAGTCGTGGTCTCCACTCAAGAACACGTTTACCCCAGCGGTTGTCGGTTCTTCGCCGGATATGGCCAGCCCACTGCCACTTCAACTTGCTAATTCTTAAAGCTATGTCGATGACTTTGGTTCTCTGTCGGATGTATTCGTTACGAATCCTATCCTTCAGAGAAACTCCGAGCATAGCTCTTTCGATAGCTCGCTGAGCGATTTTAAACTGGTGGACCAGCCCTACCGTGAGTGTCCACGTCTCAGCTCCCGTAGGTCATGACGGGTAGAACGCACTGATTGAAAACTTTCGTTTTCAAGCATTGCGGTATGGATGAATGACGAGAAGACTCGACATAGTTTCCCAAACGCTGCCCAGCCCAGCTGGATCCTCCTCTTGGCCTCCTTCTCAAAATTGATTTTACCTTATTGCAAATTCTGCCCGAGGTAAGTATATTCGGAAACGATTTCATTAAGGTGACCATGTACGACGACCGGTATCGGATCAATGTGGCCATTGATCATGACTTTGGTTTTGTCCAAATTCATACCAAGACCGATGCGTCGCGAGGCTGAAGCTAGGCTGTCCAGCATCTAGTTCAGCTCCTCTAGCGACTCCGCCATTAGGACTATGTCATCAGCGAATCGCAGGTGTGAGATGTCGTCACCGTTTATGTTATTGCCCTTTCCTTTCCAGTCCAGCGTCTTAAACATATCTTCCAACGCGCTTGTGAACAGTTTCGGAGATATGAAATCCCCCTGTCTCACTCCTCTGCGAAATTGGATGGGTTTGGACTGCTGGCCCTGTACTTGAACATTCATGGTGGCGGATTCGTACAGACATCTCAACACCTTGATATAACGACAGTCCACTTGGCATCGCTGTAAGGATTCCAGAACAGCCCAGGTTTCGACAGAGTCAAAGGCCTTCTCATAGTCCACAAAAGCCAGACACAGGGGCTGATTATACTCTTCAGACTTCTGTATAATTTGCCTCACTGTGTGAATGTGGTCTATGGTACCATATCCTCCGCAAAACCCGGCCTGTTCCGGAACTCGCCGAGTCTCCTGGCGAGACGATTCGTGACCACTCGTGAGAAAAGCTTATAGACATGGCTCAGGAGCGAGATGGGCCTGTAATTTTTAAGCAGAGTTTTATCGCCCTTCTTGAAAAAGAGCACCACCAAGCTCCCGCTCCACGCCTTTGGAGTTCTCCCACTGTGAAGAACGGCGTTGAAGAGCTTCTGCAATTCTTGTATAACAGAGGCTCCTCCAGCTTTCAGAAGCTCTGATGTAATTCCGTCTTCACCGGAGGCTTTTCCATTTTTAAGCTGTCTCAGAGCTAACACGATCTCGTCTTGACTGATGTCTGGCAGTTCGTCGGTGTAGTGGCGTGTCAGAGTGGCTCTGGAATCGTGGTCATCTCGTCGGGAACGAGGAGCATATGCAGCGTATAATCGGCTATAGAAATCGGACAATACGGTCCTCCCGTCGTGCGTTTTAAGCTTCGTCAGGTGGCTCCTGCCAAGCTGCTGAGTGAATACTTTGGACCCTCGGTTTCGAGTCGCGCCGTACCATCTTCGCAATTCGCTTGTTCAGGTCTGACCTCTCCGACGAAGTCGCCTGGGTGGTTTCCCGTCTTCTTGTCATCAGCCCGAGAGTCTCAGCCGAGAGTTTGGATTTCTTGCTAGTACGCTGTTTTTTGCAGAACTTAATGCCCTCGTCGCTCAATGTTTCGACCAGATTGTGTAGGGTCTCGTTAGCGTCATCAGTGGGTTCTAAGGCAATAAATCTGTCCCCGAGGAGCTGCTGGAGTTTCTCGGTGCCCGCCATGATTTGGATTGGGTTAGGACGGAGCGTGGACTTCATGAGACAGTTTCTTTCAAGCTTCAAGTTGATATTCAGAGAGCCTCGGAGAGTCGGTGATCAGATCCGGTGTTGAACCTGTTGATCACTGAGACATCTTTGAATATGTGCTTGCCATCCATCATGATGAAGTCGATCTCATTTTTGGTCACAGTGTCGGGATTTGCCATGTCCACTTCCTTTGAGACTGTTTCTTAAAGAAGGAGTTCATTAAGAACAGCCCCTCTTTCTCGAGGAAGTTGACAAGCATTTGCCCCCTGTGATTCCTAACTCCATAACCATGCGGTCCTATCCGGGTTTCGTTGCCAGTCTGGGTCCCACCTTGCCGTTAAAGTCTCCCATAACGACGTTGAAATGAGCCTTAGTGGTGTTATGCAAGGCTTTGGATATGACTTCGTACATATCCTCCACTTCATCATCTGAGTGTGTCGAGGTCGGTGCGTATACCTGAATGACCTTCATGCTGTAACGCTTTGACAGCCGAATGATCAGGTACGCTACCCTGGTCGACACTCTCGGTCACTGGAGATTTCTTCGACGTTGTTAGAGAGGACCCTATTGACGAGGAAGCCTACGCCACCCTGGGATGTTTTATTACCCTCGCGAAAGTAAAGAAGATGGCCCGAGTCTAGGGTTACGGTGTCCTCCCCCTCTCTACGAACTTCACATAACCCCAGAACATGCCATTTAATGTTCTCTAACTCCACTTCCAACTGCGCTAGATGGTGGTCAAGCCTCAGAGTGCGTCCGTTAAACGTTGCTAGGGTCAGTTGTTTGTGGCAGCCTGAGGTAGCCAAGTGATTGTTAGCACCCCCTGCCCCGCCGTTACCAAGGCCGCTGCCATGGCCTGGAATAGCGAGGCGGCCGGAAGCTAGGGGCCGTTACCTTTTTTGTACGATCATCATAAGGGGGGTAGTGCCCATAATCCCCACGCTGGGCATGCGGGTTGGAGATCGCAGTTCAGTGTGTGGTGATGGAGTTGTTCTACAGGGGGCGCTGCTGCCCGCCCCCCGGTTTTGTCCCTTTGTTGCCTCTTACGACACCCACGGGAAGAGTTGGGGTGGTGCAATTCTAGGCCGGCACCACACGGCAAAGGTAATAAATAAGGCTTAGTAACTCTGCATACAAGGTAGAGCTTGTATAGATCTTGTTGATAGAAACAAGTCACAGCCCTAGTGGTTTAGTAACCTCTGTGTACTCACATTCCTCGCCGATCTAGAGATCGGATACACTTCGGATCTTTTAATTTTTACCACACGTTTCTGTTACATGTTGTATTACAACATTGTGAATGCTATATTAAAGGTATTTTTATATTATGTTACCGTAGAAAGGGGTTACTTTTGAATTAGGTGTAACACTGACAGCTATGGACCCTTAAGTAGCTGCTAAAATGGGTATCCGTAACGTCTATTTCTTTGGAGAGAGTTTGCTGATTGCCTCTGACGGCATTTTCAGCTTCACCGGGCTTTTTGGGGGCGGTGAGAAACTTAAAGGGTTCCTCAAGCCGTGTGAAACAAATCACCTTCGGAGGTTTTCTAGAGGGAACGGCATCACGCACTAGTGCGTTTCCACGTGCCCTACTAGAATATCCGAAGGGTTCGGATCGGATCGGGGAGCGGAACAACCCGAGGGCGCCTCTAAAGGCTCGGACCTCGGCTCGGGTTGACCGGGCCGTGGTGGTGGAGCGAGCGCCTAGGTACATGTCTGTGCCTGGTATAGAGCGCGTGTGAGACGGCTCGTCGTACCCTTGTTCTACGAGTACGGTGTTTTGGGCCTAAACTAGTGTGCATGTTAGTGTGGTGTAGTTAGGGCGAGACCTAGCATCCAGGGCGTCTCTAGTGTCTAGAAACAAATCGTAAAACTAAATGTGGACGATAACAATCGAAAAATTGAGATGATATCAATGTTACACTAAATCAAAAGTAACTTCTTTCTACCGTCGTCCGCAGAAAATGGTCTTATCATAATATTATCGAAGTAACGTAATGGTGAGTGCACATTTAGTAACACGTGGTTTATAGGGAACCTATTTATTTAATACTTATTAACTAACTAACTAGGTTGGCGCAGCTACCCAAAATGAGTCTGCGCCACCTCCTGCATCTCCTCCAGCGGAACTAATAATTTAATAAAAATAATAATTATTATTTAATACTTACGGTGGTCAAAGTTGTTTTATTGGGCGTATAATCAAATTCCATTCTATAGTTTTTGCCATAGGTAACACTCTCACATCTGAAAAGAGAGTAGATAATATATTTAATTATGTATCAGTTACCCAGTAAACGCCTCGGTATCCTAGTGGCATAGCGCTAGGCCCGATACCAAAAGGTCCCGGTTCAATTCCCAGGTCAGGCAAAGTGTGTTTTCGGATTTTTCGAAGCATAGCCCGGGTTTGTGATCACCAACTCGCATTTGGCAAGCGTGGTGATTAAGTCTAAGTTTTAATAAGTATGTGCCACGAACGTCATCTATTAAGAGTAGGGCTGCTATCAGCAAAATTTCGGACCCAGGACAAAAACTTCAAAAACCCAGGACATTTGGGTGAAATAAAGATATTACCCCGGACTCCATCGAAAAAAAAAATTACAATAAAATAAAAACATAGTTATCATATTTTATTTATTTATAGAAAATCAACTTAATCGACTAGGGAGGTCACGTCACGTCACGAGACTCACGACTGCGCGAATATATTTGCCGCACCGAATAACTATGAAATACTGTAATTTATTGCTAATCATTCCATTCTATCAAGTTAATCGGATTTCCCCTGACATAAAAAGTGCCCGGGTTTCACCCGGACACTTTTTAGAAACCCCGCCCGGACGCTCCCCGGACGCCCTCCAAATTAGGACATATCCGGGGAATCCCGGACGGATGGCAGCCCTAATTAAGAGTAATCCATAGTGGCGATTCCCATAAAAATTACCAATGTTATATTTTTCGAAATTTTTGCTGTTTTTTTAAAGTTTTCCCTAGTTTTTGAAGTGAAAACTTCTTTAGCGGCGTTGTACACTTTTTTTGTAATGGGTAAAAAATGTTAAATTCGCGTCAGGACACGTGACTCGCGTCAGGCGTCAGGACACGTGGCCTGATCGAAAATTCGTAAGTCGGATGACAGCCGGCGCGGCGTAGGAGAGGAAGTATCCCCCTCTCTTTCTACGGCGCGGCGAAAATGTATGCCTGCTGTTTCGTTTAGGCGGCGCAGGGCGCTTGCGCGAATGTTCGAGTGCTTTTTAATGTAATATAAATTGTCATGTTTGTGTACGATAGCGCAATAAATAAATATTATATTCTACCACATAAATGATAGTACTTTTATAATGATAATTGAAGCAATTCGTGCAAAATTATTCCCTAACCATTCCAAAATATCAAAAATGCACAACGTTAATATTCATGTTTTCACTTCTGCCGGCACTCCCGGAGTGCAACCCGTCGTTTTTTATTATTAAGAGACAAACAGTTGTGACACAAAGAAAAAAATTCCTTAAATGTGAACCTATAGTCTCCTGAGTTATATTAAGAAACAGCACAATATAAAAACAAAACATACAAACAATTAAAAACATTATTACTTAGTAAGACATGATGACCGGGTGTTAGTTATTTTACACTTTACTTTGACAAAAAAAAATACAGTCCTAAAAATAAGCGCAAATATTTTAAGGGGTGGTCACTGTATAATGTAATAATACCTTTGATCTAATAAAAAAAAAAAAAATCTACCAGCATCCATTCTCGGTTGAAAATTTCGTCCGCTGAACCGCCCCGAGTATGGTCCGTAGGTTCAGCTGATCTCCGTGTCTTTCCATGTACAGATTTCGGGCTCGAGATAAGATTTCCCCGCAATCATGGCAGCAAAGTACCATATTAAAGTAATCCTGATTGGAGTACCAATGCGGCATGTTATCCACAGAACACTCACACGGAGATGTTTTAGCAATCACTACATAGTATAAAACAAAGTCGCTTCCCGCTGTCCCTATGTACGTATGTATGCTTAGATCTATAAAACTACGTAACGGATTTGGATGCGGTTTTTTTAATAGATAGAGTGATTCAAGAGGAAGGTTTATATGTATAAATACATGCATAATATAGTAGAGAAACACTGTTAATTTTAGAGGTTTCACATTTTTTTGCGCTTACATTGCAAACGCTGCGCTGGCTGAAGCCTACGAGATAGATCAAAATAATGTACTACAGTATTGTACACCTTAAAAAGGTCTACAAAAAGTCCGCGATGGTATATTTTTATCTCTTAGGGATATAACCCACAATAATCATTTTTTATCCTTTACTTTTTACGAGAAATAATGGCTTATTTACGAAGCGATTTTAAGCAATACAGCATTAATCCTTATTCAATTAAGTACCTTAAATACATTGTGCATTTAAAATAGGTAGATAGATCTATATGGCCCTTTACAGCATGTAATTTAAATATTTAATGAATATTTTCGAAGATATTACAGATTTAAAATGCAGGGACACAGCGGTTGCGTGTATCAGCATTGCACCCGTGCGAAGCCGGGGCGGGTCGCTAGTCAATAATAAATTCTAGTTTCCAAATGTTACAAATAAATAATTAAAACAATTTTTAATGACATGTGACATCTATGACATGTTTGCCTAAGCGGCCAGAAAACCTTTTGTTTTAACCGGCCTTGAGGAAGGAGTTGGATCTTGAGGAGGGAGTAGGAATTGGGAGGGGGGAGGGGTGAGAGATGGGCCTCCGGTACTTTCACTCACCGGACGAAATACAACAGCAACGAGTGCCTTTGTTTCACGCCGATATTCTGTGAGAGGGTGGGTGGTATTACGTCGGGGGAGCCGGCCCATTTCGTGCTGCAACGCAGTGTGGCTCTACCACTCAGACAGTGTCACTCATTTAGCGCCACCCAGGGATCACGTGTAGAGTCTCAAGCGTAAATTTACGGACGCGAGTAACCTTAACCCCCCGTACATTGTTTAAAGGGTGTTTATTTTGTATGGATCGTCGATTTTTTATTCGACCTATTATACCTAATAATAATTGTGTAATTGGTGTATTGAACATTCTAAATTGTTTATTATCTTTTACTCTATCGGCTCTTAAAATATTTGCGCTTGATTTGTTAAGACCATTTAAAAGGTTACCGAAAAAGTTTCTTCGTATTTTTTAAGAAAATTCAAAACATTTTTTACATTGCTTTTTTGTTTACATTGCTATAGAAATTTTGGGGCTTCTGATCAAAATACCGCGTGTTACAATTCTGGCCGTGTGTGGACGTGCATTGTCATGCATTAGTCGAAACGAATCACCCAATCGGCCTCGCAAGGGGATGATGTTGTCTGAAACAATCGTCTCTGCGTAGATTTAAGCATTGAGGTTGCTCCTGATCCAAATGAGATCGGTTCTCCCACCGATCCAAATACCGGCCCAAGCCATGATTGTTCCCCCTCCATATGGATGAACTTCCTGACAAACAAACGGACGTCAAAAACGCTTGAGATTTTGTCAGGTCCTCCAAACTCGAGTGCGTCTTGTATCCGGCCTCATACCAAAACATGATTCATCAGAGAAGCAAACACAGTGTCACTCTTCTTCCTCCCAATTTCGGTGTTCGCGAGCCCATTGTAAACGGGCCTTACGATTGTGGGGTGCTATGGGTGGAACCCTCAGCGGCCTTCGGGAACGCAGTCGCACTTCGCGTAAACGATTCCGGATGGTTTGGTCGCTTATCAGCAAGCCTGAAGCGCTGTGGAGCTTTGTGGCCAACATCATAGCGGTCATGGTACGGTTCAGTCGAACAGTATTTTGGATGTAACGGTCTTGTCTTCGAGTGGTGATACGAGAGCTTCCTCTATGTCGCTCGACCACGCTGCCCGTGATACGATAGCGTGTCCAGAGGCGGCCTATGACACTCAGTGTAGTGCCAATGGCGGCAGCCACAGTAAGTTGCCTGGAACCAGCTTCCAACATTCCAACGGCTCTCAACATCTCTTCCCTTGTCAAATGCCGCCGTCGCTCCATATCGTTGCAATTTTTTACACTTCCAGTGCAGAAGTTGTACTACTTTTGTATAGTATATGCCATTACGCTATTTTATAGGAATTCAGTCAGTCGGGGAGACAGTTCATTTTCCATATTTAAACAATGTAAAAAAAAACATATACGGTGTGAAATTCACTAAAAATAATCAATAACGATCTAAAAAAGTTAAAATATTAATTCTATAACGCAACGATACTTTAAAATGTACTTGATACCTAGACATTTTTGATGTGTGTTTTAGTAAACTTATAATAGACTATGACAAATCATGTAAAATTAATTTTATTAACAACTAGCTGTGCTCGCGACTTCGTCCGCGTGGAATAGTGACTTTCGGCAGCATTTTTAATTTTTTAGGCTCTTTTCCCGTTTTTGCAACATTTTTCACTGATGCTTCGCTCCTATTGGTCGCAGCGTGATGTTTTATAGCCTAAAGCCTTCCTTGATAAATGGACTATCCAACACAAAAAGAATTATTCAATTCGAACCAGTAGTTCCTGAGATTAGCGCGTTCAAACAAACAAACAAACAAACAAACAAACTCTTCAGCTTTATAATATTAGTATAGATACAATCTAATTTACTTACGTTGCCATGTTGATAAACTTATTAAATGTAAATCTAATGGTAATTTCGTCATTTTCTTGAACACGAATCAAATTACGACATTCATATACATAATACGTATTGTTACGGGTTATCTTGTAATGCACTACCAAATCTGAAAATAAGAAACAATACGGATCCATTATCAGCATCATTGTAACCAAACCATTGTAAAAAAAGAAAAAGCATTTATAAAGTTATGGTAATAATGAAAAGATCCAAAGTGTATCCGATCTAGATCTTATATGTTTTATTAACTTTAGTTTCTCATGCTATTACAAATTAAATATTTATATAAGTGACGACATGCGCGTCAGGCGGACGGCAGGCAGACAGGCGCAAAAGCAAGCAGCAGTGATCATAAATGTGAGTACACAGAGGTTACTAAACCACAAGGGCTGCGACATGTTTATTTTAATGGGACGTCACAATAGAAATATTAAATCAAAATTTGCATAACAAATTATAGTTAAAAATTATGACTTAGTAACTCTGCGTAACTCTGCGATCTAGATCGGATACACTTTGGATCTTTTAATTTTTACCAAACCTTTCTGTTACTCGTTGTATATATATATTTTGACCGCCTTTGTGGTCTAGTGATGAAGACCATTGGTTTAGACCCAGAGGTCCCGGGTTCGATTCTCAGCGTTCCACAAACATGTACCCCCCCATGTTAGACGCTGCTGGACATTAAGCCTCTCCTTGTGCACGCCACCCCTTCGGAGAATCTATTAGGGCACAGGGACACGCATTTTTAAGTGTGTGATGCCGTTCCCTCTAGAAAACCTCCGAAGGTGATTCGTTTCACACGGCTTGAGGTACCCTTTACGTACCTCGCCGCCCCAGGTGACGCTGAAAATGCCATTTGAGGTAATCAGCAATCTCTCTCAAAAAAAAAAAACGATCCGCAGCTACTCTCATCCAGCTCTTGCCAGCCACCTTGCGGAGATCGTCGCTTTAATACTATTACTTATTGTGTGGCTTTACTTTACACTACGTTTGCCGATATCAACAAGTCGTTTACCCTAACGGTTATCGATGCTGCGGCTTATATGGTCGGCCCACTGCCACTTCAGGGTGCCAAGCACAGCAGTACTATTCTCTAAGCAAAACAGCGTCGACCTCGACATTGAACCCGCTCATAACTTGCAAACGAATGTAGACTTTATTACTATTGAAAAGTAGGTTGAAATTCGTTTGCAACTTATGAGCGAGTTCAACGTCGAGTTCGACGCAAAACAGCGTCGAACTCGACGTTGAACTCGCTCATAACTTGCAAACGAATGTAGACTTTATTATTATATATCATCATCTCAGCCAAACGACGTCCACTGCCAAACATAGGCCTCCCCCAAGGATATGAGGGGTATTTGCCGTAATCGCCACGCTTGGCAGGCGGGTTGGCGATCGCAGTAGGTTGAGGGTAACCTCAGAGAGATGCTGCTGCACATCCTCTGGAATGGTCACTTAGTCGACTTTTACGACACCCAAGGGAAGAGATGGGGTGGTGCAATTCTTTATCCCCGGCACCACACAGGGAACTGTGCTGTATTGAACTTACTGTATATATATAGGTTGAAATTCGTTTGCAAGTTATGAGCGAGTTCAACGTCGAGTTCGACTAGCGCTGCTGCACGAATGTAGACGAATGTAGACTTTATTACTAATTAAAAGTAGGTTAAAATTCGTTTGCAAGTTATGAGCGAGTTCAACGTCGAGTTCGACGCTGATTTGCTTAGAGAATAGCGCTGCTGAACAATAATGCCAAGTGCGAGTTTCATTCGCCAATTGTTAACGTTAAGAATTTGTTTGGCAAAATGTTAACTCTTCTCGTACGTCGCCAGGAGGCGCTGCTTCAATGCCATAATAATTTTCGTTTTCGTTAACGTAATCGAATGAATACTAATAGTAAACATATCCGACATTAGACACTCTGCTTACTAATCCGGCGAGCTATGTTGGTAGTTTTTGTTCTCTGTCGAATCATCTCGTTCGGGATACGATCCCTTACACTGCCATAGAGAAACTGAATGACGACCATTGATCGGAATAGGTAGAGTTTTTTCATGTACTTTTGCAACGTTTGCATAACATGGATATGCCCATATAGATTTTGCTATTTCCGGTATCCGGTAAACTTAATACATTTATTTAATATTTTAATTTCTTCGCTTTAACAGCCTATTTATGCCCCCACTGCTGGGGTACAGGCCTTCCCTATGGATGGCCACAGAATATATAGGTATAGGGAGACTAGGCCATAACCCACCACGTGGGCTCAATGTGGATTGGTGGGTATTAACGACTGCTAATGCAGCCGGGACCAACAACTTAACGTGCCTTCCGTAGCACGTAGGAACTCGAGTTAGTAAATTTTTGGACACCCATCCAATGACCAACCATTGCGAAAGTTGCTTAACCACCACAATCGCGCCCGCAGGCGCTAACAATCTGCGCCAACGAGCTCCTCTATTAAATATATTTCAAATACAAAAAAACTATCTAGCTGTGTGTGTGAGTGATTTAAATAAATGTGTACAAAGATTTTTTTCTAATCCAATACTGTAACGACAATTAACATTCTTGTACTAAGACCGGTGCAAGATAGGCATGCAAATAGTGAAAATTAAATAAAAAGAAATTCTCTAATAGAAACGTTCATTTCAAGTTTGCATTATATACCTGCGCTTCACTATCTAATTTCTTCATAGTAAGCGCGCTTTGGTCGCCGCTGGACAAAGATAAGAGACCTAAAATTTAAGACACGAAAATTTAATCTTACATTCCAGATTCCGGAAGCTTATCCATACTTTGATAACGTTATGATGCAAGTACTACAAAAAAACTCTACCTATTCCGATCAATGCTCATGACTCATGATGATGTTAATAATTATATCACTTATATTAATTAAATTATGTTTTGCTCTTTTGTCGGAGGTCAAGACCCAGTTCGGGTCCCAAAGCTGGAGCAGTAAATAAGTAATTATATCTTAGCATATTACTTACCAGCTTTTGCATCCACTTGCAAAAGGATTAATAATGAACACAATAACACAATAATACATTTCACAAACATCGTTTAGTCAGTTAAAATTTTCACTGCTTTGTGACTTTGAGGATGTTACCAGAATGAGTAATAAATAGTTCGGCTGGTTTGCCGTTTGCGAGTGTAGGGTCCCCATACGTTCAGATTTATCGGGACAGACGGAGGCTTACTTAGAAGAAAGAAGAGAGAAAAACATTTTTTAACAACAGACTCATACTCATATTTTGAAGTAGTTAGTAACAATTTTCCTTAAATTTACACGCACATTTCATTAAATTATGATCCCGATAACTATGTACATCCAGAGTTTCTGGATGGGACAGTTCAGTCTCTCGGCAATAGCGTTCAGGATGCTGTTCCCGCTATCCCGTAAGCGCCGGAAATTAGAGCCAACTTTTTTTACCTGTGCGTTTTATTTTTACTTACTTCAGTCGACGACCACGTGTCTAGATTAACCTAGTCGTCTTTTTGCGTGCGTGACTCTCTTCAGCAGGAAACTAAGTCTTTAGCAAGCAAGCAACACACTTTTTAGGTACTGTAAAACGATTTTTTATAGAAATTGTATGGGAATGGCAAACTATGACGTCACTATTGTGTGCCGTCAATTGAGTGTTTATTAAATATTTTTTGGTTACAGAAATTCTAAGCATGAATAACAAATTGGTTAATGTTTTAAAGAACTATTACGTGATGATATTTATATGTCGTAGCCGGTCATGAGTAGTGACACCAAACGAAACGTAAGCGCGCCCCAAGCGGCGATTCAACAGAACTAAGTTTTGGCGCGCTTCGACGGAGTCGTTATGTTATCTGTGGACCCGAGCGAGCTCACTTTCGGGTCGCCACGGAGTGAAGAGTCGTCACGGAACTGTCCCACGTTACCATACTTTATTTTATGCCATACTTTGATTTCTAGTAGTAACAAAACAAGTACTAAGTTGTAACTTTGGTTTCTTGTAATATAAAAACAGTGTTAAAGTAAAACGTCTTCTCATTTGCTTTGCACGATTCTTACATCTACCCACACAATGTCTGAAGAAACAGTTCACAATATCTTCTAATTCCTACATATACGTCTGATGTTCAGGAATTAATTATTGTTATTATAATTGTTATTAAAAAAATGTATCCCTATTGTCCACGATTACATGGTAACCCTACTATGATATATAAAATGGAGGCATAAGGATAACATTACCACATTACTCTATATTAAAACATTTATGGGTAACAACATAAATTGTATATATAATCATATTATTACAGCACATAAAAATAATATCATTATTCCATTTTCTAGTGGATATTATCAGAACGCCTCGGTAGCCGAGTGGCAAGGCGTTAGGCCCGATGCCCGAAGGCCCCGGGTTCAATTACCAGAAAATGGTTCGGATATTTCGATGCATCATAGCCCGGGTTTGAGATCACCAACCCGCATTTGGCTATCAATTGTAATGATGACTTGATTTTAATGATGGAGGCCTTTGCCCAGCAGTGGGACAGTTTTTTTTTTAAATATTTTAATCTTAAGCGCAGTGCCTTGATCTCACCTGATGTTAAGTGATGATAAGGCCAATGATGTGAGCGCACTTATATAGAGTTAGGCTATTTATTTTTTACTGGTATATATTGAAAAATCGATGAATTAGTGAAATAAATGGCTGCAACAGTGACGTTTTCGAGCGACGCCAATTATTTCCGAAAGTTGATAAAATTTTATTTTAAGAATTTTTACTTGTTTTTTTCAATGTCTAATTGCTGCACTGAAGCTAAATTAAATATTCACTGTATTTTATAAATTTTATAAATGTTTATATTAAGAGTTAAGTGCTCGCCTTTTCGAGGCCTCCGGTGACAAGAAGGCTGGCAGCTACCTTTTTTTAAAGAGAGTTTGCGGATTGCCTTTTACGGCATTTACAGCTTCACTGGGCTTTTTAGGGGGCGGCGAGAAACTTAAAGGGTTCCTCAAACCGTGTGAAACGAAGCACCTTCAGTGGTCTTCTGGAGGGAACGGCATCACACACTAGTGCATGTCCCCGTGTCCTACTAGATCCTGCTCGGATCAGAACGGGGGCAGCTACCTCTGCCAGCGTAGTAGCTTGGCAATCAGAGGGTGAATGTTGCCAGCAAGAATGCTGGAACCGTTTCCATGCGCCCACATTTGGAGGACATCTTTTGTTTATAGGTATTTAGTTTATAATTTACTATTTATCTGTTTTTTAAGGTATTTTAATTTACGTTTGTGATTGTTGTATATACTGACAATGAATTTATCATTTTATTAAAAAAAAATACTGTTACTGCTTATGCCCTTAACTATCTTAAGAGAATTTGAAGGGGGTATTTCTTACTTTAATTCTATATATATAAAAAAAATTAACAAGAGATCACAACATCATAATATTAAGAGTATGCCTAAAAAGATACTTATGTAAAATACGTTTTTTAAAGACCTAGAGATATAGTGTATTAAGGCTTTATAAAAGTCGGATTAACGGAAATACCGAGTCAAGCCAAAACACGATTACGACACATTTTCTCGATAGAAACCAACGGCTTTACGTGCCTTCCGAAACATGGAAGAGCTCGAGGATAATTGACTTTTGGTCACCCATCCGATGTCCGGCCTTTACGAAAGTTGCTTAACCTAAGCAATTAATTAATTAATTAGGCGCGTTAACCACTGCACCATTGAGCTCTTCTATGGATTTTGCGTTAAATCTCGTTTGTTATATTATTTGCAGTAATGTGCTGGAAAAGGAGCCTGGGACTCCTGTGTCTAGCCCGGTGGTTGACCCACTAGACCACAGAGGCGATTAAAACACAATCATACGTATAAACGTTGTTATTCGATCTTATTATGACAATTGAGTATAATTTTATTATTATCCTTAAAACTAGCCCTAACCACATTTATCTTAATACACATGTGACACCATCAATTTGTGACAAAATACCGGAACAAAGTTTAGAATTGTATTTGCATTTTTTAAATCTTTTGGTTGAATGGTTTAGTCCAGCTGTTGGGTAACCATCACCAGCTTATTTTCTGTCCCCAATGTAGGGGCACGAGCCTTCCCTATAAATGGATAGAATGGGTCATAAACCACCACGCGGGTCCAGTATTGATTAGTTGTTATTAAACGCCTGCTAATGCAGCCACCACTTTACGGGTCTTTCGAAGCCTAAAGGAGCTCGAGATAATTATTATACTTAGCCTTAAGATAAACTTGTATTTTGAATTTTAATTGTGTATGTTTGTTGGTAGTCCATTTAAAATAAATAAAAATAAAATAATAAATCGTTGGTCGCCCATCCAATGACCCGCCTTTACGAAAGTTGCTTAACCTTAGCAATCGCAGACAGGGCACGGTTATTTCTGCATCATCGAGAAATTGAATGCAAGTAAGTTTAAAAAAAGGTTCATTTGTACAATGCTTTTGGTAGTGTCCTGAAGAATGTCTGAAAAGGGCGATTAAGTTTTAAGTTCCTTTAACCTTTTGACCACCACAGTCGGCTATAATCGACGAGTGATAGCCTGCACGCCAACGACGGCAATAATCGACAATACCTATAGTTTATAAAAACACAAAATAAAGATATTTGGAAATTTTGGAACCCCTTTTCCTGTTGCAAGTTTTTACTCTGAATTGAATGCTTGGCGTCAAAAGGGTATAAATGTAAAACCTTTTATACACTTAGTGCCTTACAAATAAACAAAGAATAAGCTCTGAATAGTTATTTCTTGTTTTGTCTCTTTTACTCCAATTTGTAACGACGTTTACATGACAGGAACAAAACACGGAATAATTATTCGGACCTTGTTCTTTGTTTATTTGTAAGGCACATTTCAATAGTAATAAACAAATGATTTGATTTGATTTAATTTGAATCTCAGTCTGTTTAAAAATAACAGTCACCCTAGCGATAAACAAAGACAATTTTTAATTAGTATCATTAAGTTACTCATTTATTGTTCCATTCGGGACAGCTTCCATATATGTATATTTTAATGAAACGATGCTGTGCAAAATATTATTATTATATGTGTGTTTGTATTATTCTGTCCCCGGTGCTATATTGGCTGGTAAGTAAATAGATTAGTTTTAAATAGTCATATTAATCATTATAAAAGTACTGTGGGTCCCGTGGACGGCGCACCGGGGCCACTTTTATCTATATAAGTACTAGCTTTTGCTCGCGAAAAAAAATCGAGTCCCTTCAAAGCTGTCCTCAAAGCTCCTATTGCTGTCACCTCTGTCCTTTGTAAAGTTTTTGAGCGAATCATAAACAGGCAACTCATTCGCTACCTAGAAGATCATTCCCTGATTCATGATCGACAATACGGGTTCAGACCGAAACGATCAACGGGTGATCTCCTAGCGTTCATAACACACCTGTGGGGTGAAGCAATGGACAAGCACGGAGAAGCGCTGGCTGTTAGCCTGGACATCTCCAAGGCTTTCGATCGAGTTTGGCATCGTTCGCTTCTCTGCAAGCTTTCGGCATACGGCTTACCACCTCGCCTATGCGATTGGGTCGCCGGGTTCCTGCATGAGCGCAGCATTCGCGTACTCTGCGAAAGCAGTGCCTCACAGTTTCTGCAGGTGAACGCCGGAGTGCCGCAGGGTTCTATATTATCGCCCACGCTGTTCCTTCTGCATATCAATGACATGTTATCCTTGGGTAACATTCATTGCTATGCAGACGACAGTACAGTTCATCGGCGTTATTTGGGTCACCCTGCGGCAAAGCAAGCCGATATAGTGGAGTCAAGACGTAAAATTGTCATTGAGCTGGACGAGGAATTAGACCGCATTTATAAATGGGGCTCTGATAACCTCGTCCAGTTCAATGCCAAAAAGACACAGGTCTGCGCTGTCACTGCCAAAAAGTCCGCATTTCTCCCCCAGCCCTCCTTCCAGAGCAACCTATTACCCATCCAGACTGGTCTCAGTCTCTTAGGTATGGACATACACAGCGACCTCAACCCGAAGAGCTATATTGAGAGCATCATAACCACAGCCTCACGTAAACTCGGAATCCTGAACAAAGTGAAGCGGTTCTTCACACCTGAGCAACGTTGTCTTTTGTATAAGACTCAAGTGCGCTCCTGCGTGGAGTATTGCTCTCATCTTTGGGACGGATCCGCCAAGTACTTGCTCGAAGCTCTTGACAGGTTGCAGAGACGTGCTGTCCGTATTATCGGTAACGATGACGTTACAACCAGTCTGGAGCCGTTACAGCTACGTAGGGACATTGCTTCCCTTAGTGCTTTCTACCGCCTTTACCACGGTGAATGCTCTGAGGAGCTCTTTAACCTCATTCCTCCCTCTCCATTCCTTTCCAGATCGACGCGTGCAGGTCTGAGAAGCCACCCTCATACCGTGCTGACCATCAAGACACGTACCAAAAAGTTTGGACAATCGTTCCTTTGCCGAACTGCCCGTATGTGGAATGCGCTTCCCGCACACGTGTTTCCCTCCTCTTTCTCTCCCGGGTTATTTAAGCGGGGCGTGAAAAAGCATTTATGCAGGCCGCCATAGTGTGAGCGTTCGGCATAGCGTGGTAGCGCTGTGATGAACGCTTTCACTTCTTGGGCTTCACTGGCTGCTTTTCATCAGGCAGGGTGAAGCCATTATGGCGTGTCACAATAAAAAAAAAAAAAAAAAAAGCTACAATGAAACAAAAAGACAATTCCGTGAAGAAAAAAGCAATCAATTTAAAAAAATTGGGCGATAAAGACACAAAATTAATAGTCATTGTTATCACTCAAGCCTAAGTAATATAGTCCTAATTAAAGATGTATAATAATATTAACAACCGGTATTGACTTTTAGAAGTAATACACCTTTTAATAAGTGAGAAAAAAACGTCAATTTCATAGGTAAGGACCTAATATTTGAATATCGAAAATTAAAATACTATACGGTTAAAATGTCAATGTTCAAAATATTGAAAATTTAAATGTCGATTGTATTTTATGAACAAATTAGCGACCTCTCGCGGTTTCACCCGCGTGGTTCCTGTTCCCGTGGGAATATCGGGATAAAAAGTATCCTATGTTTTAATCCAGGTTGTAAACTATCTGTACGCTGGATTTCATCTAAATCTATTCATCGGTTGCAGCGTGAAGAAGCAACATATGAAATGAAATGAAATTTATTATAATTTTACACACACCAATCAAACAATGTATAACAAAAAAGAATATAAGTAAACAATATATATATACCCAAAGTAAAAAGGTAGTTGTAACCAATAAATGGAATCAGGCGTTATTTTGCGGAATTACATTTTTTTTTAAAGTTGTAACCAAGTAAATTAAGGGTGCGCCGTCCATAAGTGACAAGTGTCATATGTTTTATTTGAAATGTCGTCGTCCATATTTATTTGATGCCGCGCGGCCATACTAATTTTGTATGGGGAATTTAAGGTGCTAAATAAAAAATAATTATTTAAATAACCACTTGATGAATCGAAAATGTAGTCTAGCAATTTGTAGTTTATCCATTGATGATTGTTTAGACAAAATCAGAGGTACAATAATTTAGATAAACTATAACCCCCTTACAAATAAACACTATTTAAGCATTTACTTAGTTAATCATTGTTTTGTCAACGTCACACAAACGTCGTTCTCAATTTGAGAAAAAGAGACAAAACAATGATTAACTAAATAAATGCTTAAATAGTGTTTATTTGTAAGGGGGTAAGAAATCTACTAAACGCCGCCACTCGTTTTCATGATTTTTGCCCAACTTTAAATGATATTGTAGAAAAAACTATAGCGTGTTATGAATTTATGGTTCTGACAAATTGTAAACACGTTCCCTATGATTTGACAAACAGAAAGAAAAATGCTTATAAATCGAGTTGGCCGCGCCAATTTTAAGATGGCTGTCTTCACTTTTCCCCGCTGCACCGTCTTCTCGGGTCCCGTCGTCATCTGTCGGTCGGCGTCGTGGTTGATAAGCGCAAACATGAATTTTTAAGTAGATATTTAATAATAACTTTTCCTTTCAGATGACATGTTCGTGTACATTAAGTTGGACGACAATACGAACTATGACATACACAGATGCGGATCTATTGTGCGCGTAAAGGAGAAACAAAAAATTGAGTTCTACATCCCGAACAACATACAATATGTGTCGTGAGTATCACTTTCATTATCATCATTGCCAAATAATTTTATGTCCCCACTGCTGGGGCACGAGCCTTCCCTATGGATGGATAGGGAGAACGGGCCATAAACCACCACGCGATACCGCCGTGGTGTCGTGGTTGTAAACGACTGCTAACGGAGCCGGGACCAACGGGTTTACATGCCTTCCGAAGCACGGAGAAGCGAGAGATCATAAAATTTGGTCTCTTATCCAATGACCGGCCTTTGCGAAGGCAGACCGGGCACTTTAATCACTGCGCCATCGCCTCTCTATAGATGGACAGGGAGAACTGGCCGGGAACGGAACGACACGTGCCCAGTGCGGTGCGGTGGTTTTTTTAAATATTTAGCTCGGCAAATGACTCCATTCCACTTGATGTTAAGTGGAAATGGAGTCCAGACGCGAAGATAACTGGTACAGAGTGGAAACAAACGTAGCATCAGTTAACTTCACTCTGCCGGCCCACAAGGTGCTTCTCACGCCTCTTTTGAAGGACCTCACGTGTGCTGGTAGACTATTCCATCTTTTGGAGTGCGACATAGAAACGAGTCACCAAGTTTCTTTGTGCGCGATGGGATATTTGAGACAGTGAAGCGGTGACTCCTTAGAGCAGCAAGCGTATTCCTACAGAGGAAGGGAGAAGGTGGGATGAGGACTAAGAGCTCTTCAGAGCACTTGAGTGCGAATTGATAATGTTCGTTTAAATAAAGTTCTGCTTATCCATACCTTGTTCAATACGATGTAAGTGTCATCATCATCATCATCATCATCTCGGCCAATAGACGTTCACTGCTGGACAAAGGCCTCTCAAGGTACTCCACAACGACCGGTTTTGCTAAGCTCAAGTGGCAGTGGGCAGGGCACATCGCTCGCAGGACTGATGGCCGCTGGGGCGGAACAGTTTTCGAGTGGCGACCGCGTACCGGAAAGCGCAGTGTGGGCAGGCCTCCAACAAGGTGGACCGACGATATAGTGAAGGTGGTGGAAAGCCTCTAGTGTATAGTGTATGAACAAATGTACTTATACTATAACTATATCAAATATACTATATATTTCACAGATGTCACAACCCCTTGGCAAACATGGTAATGAATGTCTCGACGGCAACTCTGGCTGTGACTCGTTCTGTTGTAAGTATTTAAATAAATGTATGATGACATAAACAAACAAATAATAATAATAATAGTAGTTTATGCAACTGTCATATAATGAAGGGTATTAAAACACGAGTGTGAGTTTATGAAACGAGCGCAGCGAGTTTCATAATAGTAACGAGTGTTTTAATACCCGTGTTATATGCAGTTGCATACACTACTTTATCTTCACTAATGCAATTAGTCAAACAACAAGAGTAAAAGCAGACAATAGTTTATTTATAATAATTGTTCAAATTTTGGATGGTAAAATTTTGAAAGTTAATGTTAATTATTGATCCAGCAGCTGTAGCGGTCGCGGGGCAAGCAGTAGAGCTCGTAGACGGAGTTGGAATATTTATAATTACTTCATTCGTCTTGTTTTCTATACTGTTCAAGATCGTATTTGAGACTTGAATTTTATTCATTAAAGACTCATCAATGTAGCTTTCAGCCACAGTAGAAGACTTCCACCCCCCGTGTCGTTTCAGTGCGGTCATCGCCGAGGTGCGCCGGAAGCAATGCCCCGTGTACAACGCTGGGTTAGGCAGATTCAAAAAACTTGCGATAGTTTTTCGCAGAACACCAAATTTAATAATACCAGTTCTTTGATCGACGCACTTCCCCGATCTATAGCTCAAGAAAAAGGCAGGGTTTCGACAGGGGGTGGGTCGAAGTTCCATGTATTTTTTACATACGGCATAGCAGTTGCCCGTCACAACGAAAGAACGATCTATTTTCGTTTTTGTTTTCGAAACTTTCACCATGATTGTACTGTCGTCTATGTTAGAGACTTCATCGAACTGGATTTTGTATAGCTCTTGCCTTCGGCATGCCCCCATTATGCCAAAGATTAGTGCAACCTGTAACAATAAACGATATAATAAGCTTGAGGTACATAGCCAAGGCAAAAACTATGATTTATGAAGTAGTAAAGTGTAGGTACCTACTACCTAATTTATACACAAAGCGCTTAAACGGAGTGTCTAGATAACTTGCGTGTGTAGTACGTAAGTACTAGGTAGATTAAATAACAGAACTAAAATACACTTACCTTTTCAAAAAGATACAAAATATCTGGTGAATCTTTCAGGAACATCTTTATTTGACCTGATGTAAACGTCAAGGACTTTTTTTCCTTGTGTCCTTCTGAACTGCGTTTCAGGAACGCTATGACTTTTGAATACTTCGTGATATCAATATTGTTGTAGATACTCAGTGTGGACTTGAGCATAGAATATTTAGCCCATATAGAAGATGGCTTGAATTTGTCGGAGAGGTCTTTGAGATACACAAGAAAGACATTTTCAGAAAATGATGTAGTTTTCTTTTCGATCTTCCATGCCAAAAAGTTATTATATTCTTTTTCATATAATTTGCTAGATTTTTCTGGCAAAAGATTGTGAGTTACTTTTGTTGCCAATTCTAGAATATCCGGAGGCGTACAAATATCATCGTCGTTGTCCATTTTTAACTTTTAATTTGTATTTTAAAAACAAAACACATTGCGAAACATTAAATTCACGCGTACGTGTATTGTCACAGTGAACTTGCCGCCATTAAAATCTAACCAATGAGAGCGCAGCTGCGAGCGCAGGGCCAATCAGGAGCGAGCGCGCGCTGTTCTTTTTTTATTTAATTGGCACAAGATCTTACCAAAGAGTTTTGTGTATGTAAGTTTAGTAGTTTCGACGAAGTTTTCACGTATAACCCAACTGTTTTCAAAAGCCAGCCTAATATCAAAATTTTATACAACTTGTATGAGGATTTTGACATAAGGCTCGCCAGGTTAATTGGTCGCGTTTTATTGATGTTATAATGAGATTTTACGATATCGATGTGGATATTATACCATCATGTGAAATTGCTTAAATTGAGTGTTTTGTTGTCTGCGCTATAACAGTAGTAATTATAAGTCAAGTATTGGAAACATAAGTAGAATGTTACAACATTAGTGTAGATAAAAAATATTATTACCATTATTATTGAGAAGGACAAGCTCAGTAAGTACCTTGACTTGGCTCACGAGGTTACCGCCATGTGGGATGTGGATTCAACCATTATTGTACCAATAGTCGTTTCGGCAAACGGTCTTTTAGCCAAGAGCCTCGATCAACACCTAGAGAGGCTCTCGCTGAAAGGTTGGGTCAAGGGTCAGATGCAAAAGGCAGTACTCCTTGACATGGCACGAATTGTCAAGGGTTCCTCACTCTGCAGCCCTGACCACCGGTAGCTTGGGCCCTGCCCCGCTGCTGGCGGTACTCTAGGATTAGGTTTTTATAATGTTTTATTGTTTTTATATTAAAATATTGTAAAAATCTAGTTTTAAGAAGGAAAATAAATAAAGAGTATAAAAATAATATAAATAAAAAACAATAACATACTCCTAATGATCAAGACTCTAACATCTGGCTTATTAAAAAACGTTTGAAGGAACACTGCCTACCTGTCCAGTTGATTCTCTCGTCCTATGTATATTGTTTCTTTTTGTTTTGTTTTGTATATTAAAATTCCTTTGTTTATGTAAGTATTATTATGTATGGTATGTGTATTATAAATATTTAAGTAATAAAGTATTAATAAGTAATTAAATAACGGAAACGTAAGTAAATACGTAGACCTAAAAAAATCCGAATCTGGAAACAAGAGAAAGTCCCCATTGTCATCTCCACCACCACCGGCATAGTATCAAATAACATCAAAATAAGCATAGACATAGACAATAATTTTATTTACTACTATAAAACCCACATTAATTTAACATAATTATTCTTATATCAGCCATAGCTGTCCCAGTCCTGGGCAAAGGCCTATATCATCATCATCATCATCATCTCAGCCAAAAGACGTCCACTGCTAGACAAAGGCCTCCCCCAAGGATCTCCACAACGACCGGTTTTGTGCTGCTCGCATCCAGCGGCTTCCCGCGACCTTCACCAGATCGTTGGTCGCCACTCCAGGACTATCCCGCCCCAGCGGCCATCAGTCCTGCGAGCAATGGAAGGCCTATTTAATATAAACATAATAATGACAGTCATGCGCTGTTGAATGACCAAACTTTAGTTTCATCCCCATTATTACGTATTGTCGAGGGTAGTACGTCACATAATGTCAAACGATGGCGCTTTATAAGGGGCCGGGAGCTGCGTAGCCTTACCACCCCGCCCGATCCTCTAAATGCCACTACACATTTACAGAATACACTAAACATGCACACTAGTTTAGGCCCAAGACACCGTACTCGTAGAACAAGGGTATATTCGACGAGCCGGTTCGCACGCGCTCTATACCAGGTACAGACATGTACCTGGGAGCTTCTCCCCACCACCACATAATAATACATAATTAATTTTATAAGTACTAGTTATAGCTATTAATAATAAATTCATCTACTGTATAATAACATGGTTCTACTAAAATCATTGTAAGCTTAATACAAACCGCGCTGGATCAACGCACACAAACCCTTGCACGGACGCGGAACTCGGAACATCTCGGAACAGTCCAAGCGCGGCCATTGCGAGATCCGTATCCGTGGGAGGTTGTTTATGTGTGCGTTTGTTCATACAAACAAGGGACTGCAAAAAATAAGCTTTATAGCTTACTTTACGCAGTCTCCTTAATTTGAGGGTTCGCGAACGCCTCGGCATCCTCCTCACACCAAATATCAAGGCGAGAAAACAGTGGTTCCGATTATGCAAAGCTTATCACTACATAGTATAAAACAAAGTCGCTTCCCGCTGTCCCTATGTATGAATATGTATGCTTAGATCTTTACAACTACGCAACGGATTTTGATGCGGTTTTTTTTAATAGATAGAGTGATTCAAGAGGAAGGTTTATATGTATAAATACATGCATAATATAGTAGAGAAACACTGATAATTTTAGAGGTTTCACATTTTTTTGCGCTTACATTGCAAACGCTGGCTGAACCCTACGAGATAGATCAAAATAATGTACTACAGTATTGTACACCTTAAAAAGGTCTACCAAAAATCCGCGATGGTATATGTTTATTTCTTAGGGATAACCCACAATAATCATTTTTTATCCTTTACTTTTTACGAGAAATAATGGCTTATTTACGAAGCGATTTTAAGCAATACAGCATTAATCCTTATCCAATTAAGTACCTTAAATACATTGTGCATTTCGATGGGTGCCTGGAACAAGACCGCAATAGCCATAGTAGCAGCTTTCCGATTAAGCCATTTTCGTATTCTGTGGACCCTATTACACCTTGTGATTTTTTTTCCAAATTTAATAATGAAAGCTGCCTGATTTAGCAAAATCAGTATGGGTATTGCTTCGTTATTCCTCGTTCATCACTCACATTTTGTTTACCGGAATAATCGTCCTATGTGCATTGATAAAAGTTTTTTAAAATCTTCTACAAGCAATGGCCCTTGCGGCTGTGTTCCCCGAAATAAACTTGGTAAAAAGATTTACAATAAACATTGCTGTACGAATATTTTAAACTATCACTAGTAATAGCAATTATGATTTTCTTCCATGAAATTAAAATATGTCGATTGATTTTCAATACAATACAATGAGCTTGAGAAAAATAAAAAAGAGCAAATCTTTACCCTAAAGCATGTACTACCTACTGTATAGGTATGTACATATTGATAATAACAAACAATAAATCTACCTAGAAATATTGTTCTAGAAAAACTTACAAATCTAAATAAATATTATTTTGAATAGAATTATAGATCTCAATCAAAATACCAATTGTTTTTATATCACTACGATACGATTTCTTATTTAAAAAGTTTTAATACCTATTTATTAATTTTGTTAACATATGACAAACGAGGAGAACTAAAATTATGTCATACAATTTCTCGTGATCAAATTTTGAATAGTAATTTAAATTCGCATTAGGCACTATCAGTGAGCCAAGCACATTTTTTTTTTTGCATAAAAGATAAACATTGTATGGAAATAACCTTTCAATCAACATGTACTTCGAAATTTATCGTCGCATATGAAGCATGCCTATGTGCTTATATCGAAAAGGATTTGTTTTAGTCACATTTAAATCATATTTTAATTTGTAACTTGTACATAAAGGTATTTCAAAAACCAAATTAAAAAGTACCGTTCCCATTCCCACCCAAAATGAAGAAACTCAAAGAACTCTCTCATGGTCACACTACACTATTGATACATAGATAAAGTCACTACAAAAAATGAATACAAAAATCAATCTGTTTCACATTTCACTATAAAACTTATTGAAACTTAGACTCAAGACTAATTGACGTATAAAAAACACTAATTTAACACTTTATAAGGATTTAGTTCAATAATTTGTTGAAAACCGTTTGATATTCTTTGTGTATTAATAGTTTTTTAAAATTGCTTCATCTTCGGCTGTCGCTGTCGTCGGCGCCACGAATGGTATGGTTTTTCTGCTGTGCATATTGTCCATGAATCTCAGCATTATTGCCTTGAGCGTTATTAGAATTTAGTATTTCCAAGTTTATAATTTTGCGAGTCAAAATTCCTATAATGAACCTTTGCCAATGCGGCAAACATCGCTATTTCCAAGTTCTCAAATAGAAAACTATAATCTGCTTGGTACCACTTTAAGAAATAAAGAATAATTATTCGCAGCCCGACTTAAAGCAAAGTTACTTTTTATACACTTTAAACAATGTATAAGCTAAAATAACATTAAAAAATCCTCTATGAGAATACCTACCTCTTTTGGCAATAGATAGTGAAAAAGATAGCTCCATAGCTACCATGAAGAGTTGTAGATCTAACTGGAGAGGCCTGTGTTGAAGCAGCTTTGTAATTCACTTGTTTGGTGAATGGTATTCGTAGTCAGTAAATCAAATCTGCCGATAAATGGTTAAACTAAAATAAAATTACCACTTTTTGTCCATGGTAAACGTAATATTAACGTTAACGAATAAACGGATGTTTATTTTTATTTCGAGCCAATTATCATAGTGTGCAAGTGTATTGAGGCACCCTTTCTATACATAATTTTGATATTTACCATGACAGAACATAAAAACGGGGCTCACGTTATGTAGATTTTACCTTGTGTTGGTATTAAACGTATTTTCATAGCATTACCCTGTTCCGTGAACTGTATGTAATCTACACCTACAGACTTCTAGGGATCTAGTCATGTGGGCAATACTGGCCGCTATTTAATATTTAAATGTCATAATGATGCCGGCTGTCACTCATGTTTGGTTGTCTACTCAGGTTTTTATATTGATATATTCTCAAATTAAACCCAATGATAAGGTCATTGAGTAAACCCTTTGATTATATACCTGTCCAAAGCATTAAACCATAAGCACTTACCCCCTTACAAATAAACACTATTTAAGCATTTACTTAGTTAATCATTGTTTTGTCAACGTCACACAAACGTCGTTCTCAATTTGAGAAAAAGAGACAAAACAATGATTAACTAAATAAATGCTTAAATAGTGTTTATTTGTAAGGGGGTAAGTAGATTATTTTATTAAGTAAAATGATCCATAAATGTGTAGGTTGATTGCAGTAATTTTCTTTTTTTTAATTACATTAAATTAACAATAACACAACAATATAAATGAGTGAATAAAATACATAAAACGAAATATATATATACATAAACATATATCATCATCATCATCATCATCTGAGCCAAAAGACGTCCACTGCTGGACAAAGGCCTCCCCCAAGGATCTTCACAACGACCGGTTTTGTGCTGCTCGCATCCAGCGGCTTCCCGCGACCATAATAATATATTATACAGATAACCAAGCATAATATAATACTATTATGATTATATACAAATAAATTCCACTACCTTTTTCATTATATTTTCGTGATGCTCGAATATTAATAAACTTTGTAGTCATTCCAATACAACCATATTCGAATATATCGTTAAGCCGCTTCCAAAGAATAGCCAGCCCTCTTCTGAGATGGACCTTCGACCTATTAGCTTACTTCCATGTATCTCCAAGGTTTTGGAGAAGATAGTTTGCAATCAGTTCACTAAATACCTTGAATGTCACAACATCCTTCCTAACTACCAGTCTGGGTTTCGCAAGGGCTGCAGTACTGCTACTGCTCTTGCTGATGTTGTTGATAATCTCCTCGCTGCCCAGGACCAGGGCAAGGTGACGGCAATGCTGCTACTTGATTTTTCACGCGCATTTGATTCTATAAATATAAATTTATTATTATCTAAGTTAGCTTATTATGGAGCTGATGCCAGGGCGGTAAGGTGGTTTGATAGTTATCTCTCGTGCAGACAGCAGTATGTGGAGCTAACATTGGCTGATGGATCAAGGCTGAGGTCTCCCCCCCAAATGGTCACACGGGGTGTCCCGCAAGGTTCCATTCTTGGTCCAATCCTGTACATACTTTACAGCGCAGACATAATACAGAGCATTACCCATTGCCATCACCACTTATATGCAGATGATCTGCAGTTGTACTTGTCCTTCAGACCAACAGATCATGCCGTTGCTGCTGCTAGTATTAATGATGACCTGAAAAACTTGGCCCACTGGTGCAAATCAAACTGCCTTGTTCTGAATCCTATTAAATCCAAGCTTATGTTACTAGGTACAAAAAGTAACTTACTAAAATTTGATGATACTGCCACACTTTTTAATATTTATATACAAGGGGAACCCATTGAACGTGTACACACAGCCCGAAACCTGGGAATCACCCTCGACAGCCACCTTAACTTTGAAAGTCATGTCATGGACTGCGCCCGAAACTGTTTTTACAGACTTAAATTACTATACAAAATAAGACCTTATATTAGCATAGAACTTAGAATTAAATTATGTGAGTCCCTTATTCTCTCCAAACTCAACTATTGTGATGTTGTTTATGGTCCATGCCTCCTGTCCAGGTCTGCTGGGCTTGTCCAACGTGTGCAAAATGCTTGTGCTCGGTTTTGCTACCACATCCCACCTCGGTCGCACATCACGCCCTTTCTTAATGCAGCCGACTCCCTTAAAATGGAAGCACGCAGAAGGCTCCACCTTTCAACCTTATTGTTTGGTGTCATCAGCACGGGGAGGCCACAGTATCTTTACAACAAACTGGTATGGGTTCAAGATCGCATCAGATATCAGAAAAGAGCATGTACTCACGTCTTTGTGACTGCCAAACACCGAACAATGGCTTTTAGAGGGTCCTTTAGATATGCCGCCTCTCAGTGCTGGAATGACCTTCCACCACCGATACGTGACCTAAAAACAAAGTACACATTCAAACTTAAAACTAAAATGCATTTTCTTAAATTACAAAAAGAAAAAGAACTTCGTTGACTGGACACTTACTTACGGTTTCTTCACGGCAAGGGTTGATGCGGCTGTAGGGAAGGTTTATTTCTTTTGTCTCTCGCCATGTTGTGGAATTTGCGCATGAGTTAACATTGTGCACTTCATAATATAAGTTATTTTTCCATTGCCACGTCGACGACCAACACACGTGGCAAAGACATAGGGTTAATTAAACCAATAGATAACTTTCTTTTTGATTTGACTTTGACATGCATGGTTAAATTATTAATTTTAATTTTTCTTCTTCTTCAAAGAGTAGAGTTATATTCTTCTTCTCTTTGTTGGTTGATTTTAAAGTAGGTTTATATATTTTTTTCTTTCTCTTTTTTTGTTTCTTTTGTTCGGTGAAGGCAAAGGCAAGGGCATAGTGAACATGCAGCCATTCTATATATATATATATATATTTTATTTTTATTTATTTTTTTCTTAATGTATGTGTAAGTGTTTTTAAGTATATAATTTTCCTATTAGTATTTATGTAGTATATTATTTTTGTCACACCACAAGTCGTCGCCACTTCACTTTCAGGGAGCTGTCTGAAAACCAGCGCTTCTGTGGCACTATGTGTATTGCCACAAAAGCATTGCTGAGACAGCTACCCGTTGGCCTTGCACATATCATAGTTATTTATAGTGTTCTTTCTCTTTTATTTTATTTCTATTTTTTTTTTGTGATTGTGTTAATTGTTTTAAGATGTTCTTCTGTTTTATTTTATTTTTATTTTTCTCATCTGTTTGTATTTGTTTTTGTGCAGGTCAATAAATGTTTCTTATTCTTATTCTTATTCTTATATTCATACGATGCACACAGCATTCACGAGTACATTTTCCAAGTCAATAATTAAATTCCTGTAACATCATTGCAAAACGCTATTACTGTATGCGCCATACATCCTTCAGATCAACGCACAACGCTGCAATATACTATTGCTGTTTGATTTATTTCGCACTTTTTACCGGAATAAAACCTCAATGGAGTCTTACGGAAACTACTTTCAATGTATGAAGTGGCAATATGTTTTTTTACTATTTTTTGGTATTTCCTAAGTACTAATATGCTTATGTACACTTTATGTCACTCCAGCAAAAAATAACGCATTGTTTGATATACAAACCGTTATGATACGCCTCGTATTTTAATAATTATTCAAGATTTTCACTAAATCTTTTTTCCTGTAAAACTGTGTTTTGTCGATTGCGGCTTTGTTCCAATAACCCATCGATTTGATATAGATCAATATGGCCCTTTACAGCATGTAATTTAAATGAATATTTTCGATGATATTACAGATTTAAAATGCAGGGACATAGCGGTTACGTGTATCAGGATTGCACCCGTGCGAAGCCGGGGCGGATTGTTTGTTATATATAATTAAAAAAACAATACGCAAATTTTGTTGCAAAAAATGTCATCAGTAACTTTTCTTTGTTTTTCTTTTTTAGTACAATTTTATTTTTATTTTTAGACAACACATGTCACCGATATGATAGAAGGCCAGTGGAAGTGCAGTATACTATACACTCAAGATAAATCTACGCAAATTTATTTGATGAATGGATTTTCCTTAAATTTCGACGTCGAATGTAAGTGATTCTTGAACTTGATACTCTCTTTGTCGTATACATATAGCGAACGGTGCTGTTTTTGTAATTTATGCTTTCAATATCCGGAGATCTTGAAAGCATAATTTACAAAAACAGCCTCCTTGGTCGAGTGGTTTGTACACCGGTTTCCATGGTGTGCCATCTCTGAGGTCCCGGGTTCGATCCCCGGTGGGGTCAATTGAGAAATTATTGTTTTTCTAAATTGTCTCGGGTCTGGGTGTTTTCTATGTTTAATAAGTATGTATTTAAGTATTTTAAGTATGTTTATCCGTTGTCTAGTAACCATTTAACGAGTTTCCTAACGAAGCTTCTCTTGGGCTAGATAATTGGTGTGAGTGTATGAAAGTTTGTTTGTTTGTTTATTTGTTGATTTTGAGTTCCATAACCTATGTCTATGTAAAATACAATGTAATAAGTACAATATAAAATATAAAAAAGACGCCATGATTTATATTTTACTACTATTATTTAACATTTTTTCGATAAAAGAATATGAAGTATTATTTTACATATTAAGTTATAATATATGATGTTGTCTATTGAAGCTTGAATATATATATATGTATATATAAGTAAGTAATCTATATATAATAATACATGCATGTACCTAAGTATTCAATTTATGCATTCTATCTAGTTAGTTTTCTCACCCGTGCATTTATAACATACTTTTTTAGTTTTAGAATCCCAATGTTTTTATTTCTATTGTTTTAGTTTAGTTTGTTCCATCATAATATTACTCTTATATGAATAGCATAATTGGCCTAATTTAGTCTAGCTCTAAGATCTTTTGTAATACTATTAAGTTGGCTGTTGTTATTCTTTCACAATAAAATAAAAAATAAAATAAATAAAAATATAATTTTTGAGGAGCTTGTATGGAAGCTGTAAAACGTAAAATGGTGATGAGTTGCAAATCCCGTGGCCGAGTTAGTAAATTAGTTGGCAATGTATAAATCAGAAGGACAAGCAAAGTAAATTGTTGATATTGACTTAACGCTTTCTTTAACATTTTTAGTTGGCGTTGTAAAGAAGATGAATTAGTTTATTAAAGGCATATGACATTTTCCCGATGCTAAGTTATTCATTGAGAAGTTTGAGCACGTGGCCAAAAAGAAATTCTGTGGCCGGATTTATTATTTCTCTTATTTAATTGCCTCTGTGGTAAGACCACCGGTTTAGACCCAGAGGTCCAAAATTCGACTCCCTGCACATGTTTGTGAACTCAATTTGGTTGGTGGTAAAGCTCGTTTGCCCACCATCTTATCTAGATATGTCGCCATAACATCAATGTTTGTAGCATTGTTGTGTTCCGGCAGCTAGTGATAATATAACCAGTGTATCAGAAGTTGAGGACTCCAGGTGAAGTGCGTGTCTACTAGGAACCCATTAAATTTCTCGCCGCGCGCCCAAAAAAGTCCAGTTACGCTGAAAATGCCGCCCGAGGCAATGAGTAAACTCTCTTTAAAATAGTCGATAGACCGAATAAAAAAATAATAAATAAAAAAATAAATGTTTTCCAAACTCACACCAATTATAACTAGCCCCAAGAAAAGCTTCCTTAAGAAACTCGAGAAATGGTTAACTATAGACAACGGATAAACATACTTAAAATACATACTTATTATACAAAGGAAACACCCAGACCTGAAACAATTTAGAAAAACAGGTATTTCTAAATTGATCCGACCAGGGATCGAACCCGGGACCTCAGAGATGGCGACACCATGAAAACCGGTGTACAAACCACTCGACCAAGGAGGTCGTCCGATTAAGTAAATTAATTTGAAAAACGTTTTTACAGATGCGCAAGAGGTGGTTATCTTTAAAGACAGCCAGCGGTACGTCATCAATGACAAATGCTGCGTTCATCTGTTTTATTATAAAGACAAAGACGATTTGGCGATAGAATGCAGTCTGCCCGGTGTCAAAACTGCTCAACTGAAAACTGGTAACCTGAAATGGCGGTTTTGCCACCACGAAGAGGATGATGAGGGTAATTAACTTCATATCATCATCATCATCAGCTCATTTTATGTCCCTGCTGGGGTGTTGGAATTTCATAGGGCAAAATTAACACGTAGAACTCGATATGACAGATTTATTCAGGTTGTAGTTCAGACAATTTTTCACATTGATGCTTACGTTATGGCGGACAGGAGGTGAGAGAGCGATCCCTACGCGTCTGTCAAACTCGATGACAGATAAAGTTTTCTTAAATAAGGTTGCGTTTACAAACATACAATTACTATTTCAACACTAGCCTTAAACGCAAACTAGTAAAAAAATACATTTCTCTAAACAAAGTAACATAACAACATTTTTTATGCTAGCCCATAAACGCAAACATAATTACTCATTAAACATTTGACTGACAAACTTGCAATGTTTCTCTTTACAAACAAAAACAATAACTTATTTACTCAATAAACATTTGACTGACAAACTTGCAATGTTTCTCTTCACATAGTGCTTTGCTTAATATATTAGCTAACATAACTGCAGTTGACAAATGTTTCATTTCAACTACACCATCATTAACAAATTTCCTTTATGAAACGGTGCCGTACATCTATTATGTTTGGTCCTGGAATGAAACATAAAACTTTTACACAATTTTATAGCAGATTGATTGTCATTAAAAACAGTTATTTTAGGCACTTTACCAAGTATTTTAAACATATACTGTTTTATAAATAAAGCCTCTTTACACGTGTCAGACAATGCCATGTACTCTGCTTCAGTGTTCAGATAGGGCAACTGTGCGTTGCTTGCGACTCTCCCAAGCTACAACAGATTTACCTATAGTAAAAATATAACCTGTGTACGACTTACGATCTATATTGTTAGAAGCCCAGTCGGCGTCAGCATACGCAGAAATATCTAACCCACTTTTGGAGAAAACAAGACAAAATTCCACAGTACCTTTTAAATATCTTAAAACTCTCTTGGTTGCCTTCCAATGAGTTTCGCCGAAGCAATTATTGAACTGACTGAGGTAGCTTACCGCATGACTGATGCCAGGCCTCGTACAAACTGCTACATACATCAATGAGCCTATGAGACCCCTGTAGTCATAGGTTTCATCAGCTTGAGTTTCTTTTGTTAGTTTTAGACCTGTCTCCATTGGTGTTCCTGCAGCCTTGCAGTCCTCCATTCCAAACTTCTTTAATACCTTTTGTATATAATTAGATTGATTCAGATAAATTTTATTGTCTTGTCTTGTTAGCTTCATACTAAGTACATGTTGTGCTGGCCCTAGATCAGTGATATCAAATTTATTCTGTAATTTTTTCTTTACTTCATCTCTTCCTTGAAAGTCTGGAGAGCTGAATACAAGTAAATCGTCTACATATAGGGCTATAATCATCATTGATTGTTTTTGACATTTAAAGTATACGCATGGCTCAGAAGTTAAACGACTAAAGTTCAACTTGTCACATAAAATCTTGGTAATTTATCATACCATGATTTAGAAGCCTATTTAAGACCATAAATTGCTTTGTTCAGCCTATATACCATATCATCATTTTCTTTAAATTTAAAACATTCTGGTTGCTCCATATAAACTATTTACTGTAGTTCTCCATTCAGGAATGCAATTTTTACATCCAGATGTTCTATAGTCAAGTTAAGTTCTGCCGCTAGCGCTAGTAAGATTCTAATAGTGGAATACCTTACCACAGGTGAAAATGTTTCTTGGTAATCAACACCATACTTTTGGGTGTAACCCTTTGCGACTAAACGAGCTTAATATTTTAGTAGTTTACCATCAGTACCATATTTAAAAAAAAAAATCCATTTACATTTGACTGGCTTATGATCTTTTTCACGTTTTACTAGAGTCCAACAAATATTTTTAACAAAAAAGTTATACTCATCTTGCATAGCCTGCCGCCAGCTGTTTGAATCTGGTCCATTCAACGCTTCAGCTGCAGTCTGAGGCTCATCTGGGTCACGATATTCACAGTTAATCAGTTCCACAAAATTGGCCACCAAAGGAGTCTCAGGGACATCTTCATATAAATCATCTGTGTATTCTGCTTCAGCCAGTGAATCCTTTCCTGGATGGATAAGTTTTGTCCGACCAGTTATCTGTGTCATCGTCTGTTTTTCCGCCAACAGAATCATCTATTGTGATTGTACTTTTGCGTTGCTGAATATTCTGTGATAATCTTATGTCATCAGATATATTTGAACTCACAGTAGATGGTTCCGATTGCTGACTATCATTTAGAGTCAAACTGATACTATCAGACTTGTTTTGGTCTCCATTATCATCATATGACATTTCCTTTGCAAAAAATCTATTTTCTACAAAAACAACATTACGTGAATTTAAACAATTTGTGATTATCAGGATCAATGAGTCTAATGCCTTTAGACTCTTCGTTGTATCCTACAAATATATATGGTTTACTTTTTGAATCTAATTTCCTTCTATTCTTCACCATAGCATACCCCGTACATCCAAATTTTTTTATATGGTTCAGATTTACCTTTTTGTTGGACGAGTTTTCTTCTGGGGTCACTCCAGCAACAGCCTTTACTGGGCATCTGTTCTTTAGGTAGACAGCTGTGTTCACCGCCTCAGCCCAAAAATTCATCTTAAGTTCAGCATCATTCAGCATGCACCGAACCTTTTCCATGACAGACCTATTTGTCCGTTCAGCAACTCCATTCTGCTGTGGGCAATCTGGTATGGTCTTTTGATGCTTGATACCATTAATCTTGAGGAATTCCTGAAACTTAGAACTCATGTATTCTCCGCGTCTGTTACTCGAGCGCGATATATATTAAGCCTCGGATACACTAGGGGACAAAATGTCTCCCAACATGACACGCAACACACAATCTACGTGATGCTGCAACGTTGCCCGCCCGGTGTCCCGCAACATGTCCCGCAACATGCCCCGCAACATTTAACGTGACGCGGGACATGTTGCTTGCTCTCGCTCCGAAACGAGCGCATGTGTCCCGCGTCAGTGCTCGGCCAGACTGCACACGCGGGCGCGGAGGCGGCGCGGGTGCGGGGACGCGTGCGACGCTACTTGTCCGTAGTCGCGCGCGCGGCTCCTCTGATTAGTGTCGTGTTCTGTGTTTGTCAAATACAATATGGATGAAGAGGACTTATTTTTACTTATGACTTATAAGGACTTATGTTGCCAACGCGCGCGGTTAGGTCGGAATGGTTTGGGATGCCTGCGCTCCGCGTGATTGCCGCTTGACGCTCACGCACTCACTACGGCCACTTGTATGTACTTACGCGTTATGGATTGAGTTGCCCGCGCACACAGAAATGTGGTCGCGCCGTTGGTCGCTGAATGTAGACGTGCGCGCAACGTACCCCTAAACAATCAAACAACACAATCCCCTAACTATCTCCTCGGGCAACATTTCTATAAAAACTGACTGGTGTGGCCTGCAAAACGTTCCGCGGGATAGTCTCTCGGGACATCACGTAGTTGTCGAGCAACATGTTGCGCAACATGGCGCTCCGTTCACAAACCCTACATCCCCTACCATAGAATACATATGCCCCTAGTGTATTTGAGGCTTTAAGTGGTCTTAAGTGAGGCCTTGTGGTGCTCTTTATGTAGTAGTTGTTTTTTCTGATGCAGAAAAAAAAAAAAAAAAAAAAAAACCACTATATAAAGAGCAGCACAAGGCCTCTCAGCCTCACGGAGCGCCATGTTACGCAACATGGCGCTCCGTCCACAAAACCCTACATCCCCCTACCATAGAATACATATGCCCCTAGTGTATCCGAGGCTTTAAGTGGTCTTAAGTGAGGCCTTGTGGTGCTCTTTATGTAGTAGTTGTTTTTTCTGTTGCAGATAAATTAAGCTGTGACAGCTTAGACCCAGTGACGACGCGAAGCACTAACTTTACCGGTTTAATAGAATACAAGGACAACAGTTCGACAACAGAGTGTATATACACTTCAAAGTACGGCGTCGAAAGTATAATCAAAATACTATTTGTAATAGTACCACTGAGTGAGTAACAGTAAATTTTTATTTTTATTTTTAAGTGCTTGTTGCTGCACTGAAGCTGAATTAAATATTTATAAAATTGGTACAGTGAAAAAATTAATGCCTACCCGACCCAGCCAGGAATCGAACCTGGCTCTTCCGCAATCCGGACGGCTGCACTGACCATTATGCTACCGGGAAGCCTGACATAAGCACTGATTTCTTTTAAAAATAAAATAAAAATTTACTAAAACGTTGTGTTATCAAATTTGTGGTATTTCATCTGTAAAGATGAATCTGTATAACCATCGGTTGCAATAACCGTTGGATAGATGGCACTCTGCCGCTAAAAAGCAGTGAAAAAATTCAGTGCTTACGTCAGCCTTCCCGGTAGCATAATGGTCAGTGCAGCCGCTCGGATTGCGGAAGACCCAGGTTCGATTCATGGCTGGGTCGGGTAGGAATTAATTTTTTTCATTGTATAGGGCCTTACCTATGAAATTGGAGTTTTTTTCTCATTTATTAATAGGTGGTATTACTTCTAAAACTCAATGCCATACCATGCCTGCCATGTTACATTCAACAAGTTCAGGCATGTAAAATTGTCTCTATGGTTGTTTGTACCTCTTTGCTGGTTTTGTAATTGTAAGATCGTTACCTAAACGTGTTGAATATTGTATTGAGATAACGGTGGTCACTTGTTAACAATTGTTAAATGAGGTTCAAAGATAATATTTTTACATAGTTTATAAAAATAGTTAAATGCTTCATTCAGATGTTTGTTTTGTCACTTTCGAACGCCTGTAATATGCGCTGCTGAAAAAAAAATAGTACTTAATTTTTATTACACTGACAGAATATTAATTAATTAGCGGTTGAATAATAATTCAAAGACTGGACTTACAATTTTGGTGTCATACTAAAAAAAAATCATTATGTTATTGTCTTATAAAATATAAAGATATTTGCTGGCCGGTACTTTTAAAAATAGCCCAACTTGGGTGATCTCCTTTACTTACTTCATAAAAATAGAAGTGTGGCCAATTATTACACTTACTTTTTTCTGTGACGAATTTACTTTGTGGCAAATGTACAATAGCCGCGAAAACCTCCATAATTGAAATCAATTTATCGCTAAAATTATAGAGTAAGTATTAGCTGCCCTCTCATATCAAAATCCCGGGATTGTAAAAATCACCTTTAGTCAAATATTGCCTACATTTAATTTATGTAAATTAAATGTGCGCTCTCTAAAAATGTCACCAATTTTTTGACTATAAATACTAAACTTCCTTGTTAGCACAGCAGTTTCATAAAAACTATTTCGTTGCTATAAGCGTTACGACCAACTAGTACTACTACAAATACTGTTTTAAATCTGGAGTGGTTTTTATATGGTTGTACTCTTAGATGAATGATTGGTCTCGCTGCGCTCGACTAGATACCGCGCTACATAGAAACAATAGCTCCGTGAATGCGGTTTATGGCCGATCTCCCTTTCCATTCATAGGGAAGGCTCGTGCCCCAGCAGTGGGGACATAAAATAGGCTGGTGTGTGATGAATACAGGATTAATAATCTGATGAGACCACAACAATATTAACCATTTTCTTTCTTTAACAGAGCCGCCGATATTAACAATAAATGGGAGGCAGTATCCGAAAGCTTTGGAAACGTCTGTCAACACGTACATAGGATACGTCGGCGAACTATTAGCAATTGCATGCAACAGTACTGAAGAAGGACGGCATATATTGCTGGCAACTGAATTGGAGGACAGTACATGTAAGTGTAAATGTCTACATCATTTCATTTACTTGCATTTCACTGCATATTTGCGGATCTTTGGCAATACGCGAGTTACGTGAGGCGAGTTATCTCATCCTCCGGTTCCTGCACAGCTGCCCAAGGGCACGGGGACACGCACTAGTGCGTGATGCCGCTCCCTCTAGAAAACCTTCGAAGGTTATTCGTTTCACACGGCTTGAGGAACCCTTTAAGTTTCTCGCCGCCCCCAAAAACGATGCACTGTCAGAGGTCTAGAACGAGGAACGGCATCACACACTAGTGCGTGTACCCGCGCCCTACTAGATTCTCCGAAGGGTTCGGATCGGATCGGGGAGCGGAAAACCCAAGGGCGCCTCTAATCGCTCGGACCTCGGCTCGGGTTGACCAGGCCGTGGTGGCGGGGAGAAGCGCCCAGGTACATACCTGTACCTGGTATAGAGCACGTGTGAACCGGTTCGTCGTACCCTTGTTCTACGAGTACGGTGTGTAGTAATAAAAATGTGTAGTAGCATTTAGAGGATCCGCCCGATAAGATGGTGGTAGCTAGCAAAGCGGACAAAAAAGCCCTACCACCAACCAAACCGAGTACACGAACATGTACCCCCCGCAGGGGATCGAACCCGGGACCTCTAGGTCTAAACCGGTAGTTTTAACCTCTCGACCACAGAGGCGGATGGTGATGATGATGATAATGATGAAAAATAAATCTTTTAGATACTAAATATGTTTGTAATTAGTTACAGATAGTAACTTTAAGATTAATAACAATGAGAGCATAGAATATCTCCCAGGTAGGAATTATACGTCAGTTTAACGTCCGCTTACAGTCATTTTAGACGTATCTGACGTCATTTTACTACGTCGGGAGCCTCCGCAGATGACGTCAATTTGTCACAGCCATACGACGTCATTTGCTGACGTCTTATGGCTGTCACAGAGTGACGGCCGGAATGATATGCTGGAATGACGTACTTCGTACGTCAATAGAGACTAGTTTGGGCCCTACCTATTGACCCTATAATGACGTCCATAGAACGTACTTTGGTAGCGTCCTGAGGACGAATTTTGCTGACGTCTTATGGCTGTCACAGAGTGACGGCCGGAATGATATGCTGGAATGACGTACTTCGTACGTCAATAGAGACTAGTTTGGGCCCTACCTATTGACCCTATAATGACGTCCATAGAACGTACTTTGGTAGCGTCCTGAGGACGAATCTGGGACCGATCTGCCGACGTCAGAGTGACGTACTTTATAGGGTGGTGTACGTCTCACACCACCCTCCTACAGGGGTAGGTAGGTAGGTACACCTAGGTTTATAAAAAAATAGAAATACATGCAATTATAAAATTTATTGAAATTTAACCTTAGTGGTTAGGCACAAAATGGGCACACACGTACATGTTATTATAGAGTTACCTCTCTTAAACCCTAAGTTTTACAGTCAGCTGCAGTGGAATGTATACAATCCCTGACTTTCAGTGTATAGCGGCATTGCAAAATACATGTAAAACACATAAACTAAAAAATTATGAAATTCAGCCCATTAGTTCACATCAGCATTTGCCCTGTAAATGTCTATTGCAATGCTGCTATATACTTCCCTGAAAGTCAGGAATTGTATACATTCCAGTGCAGCTGACAGTACTTTAATTATACATAATAATTAGTTATGGAGTAATGGGATACTTACAGTATAACTTTCATCAGGAATTACAACACATTTGGTACATATTTCACTGATAGGGATCAGTTTAAAATTAGAAAGTTCTTTTACTTCCATTACATCAATAGTTACAGAATTAAATGGATATTCATAAAATGGCTGATAGTTCACAAACTCACGTCTATAGACAAAGAAACAACCATTTTTTAGAATATTAAATATCTTGAACACTTTCTTGTTCTTAATAAGACAATAACAATCCGCTTCACGAGATGATGCAACATAGAATGTGAATTTATTGTATACTAATCTCTTAAAGCATTCAAAAACATTCTCCTCAGGAACAGGTCCAGAATCGTAACGATCATAAGCACATGTTTTTGGTACAGAATCAAATACCTTAGGAAATTCCATTTCTATCAATCTTTTAACAATTTGCTGTAAGGGCTTATTAGGTGATCGGACAAATTTCTAGATCTTTAAAAAGTTTTCAAATGGAAATGCTGAATATTCATCTAGTGGGCCATAGAGACGTACATCCTCTCCTACATGACATAGCAAATGAACATTATACACTAAAAATTTTAAACCAAATACTGATTTGGAATGATTTATAAACATGAGCAATAGTTCTTGTGCAACATCTATACCAATTTCATTTATATGTTTTTTTGAACAAAGAATAGTGATAGCTGAGAAACAATAAAAAGTTTTCATAAAGTGAACGTGGCAAGATCTTTTTTAAAACAAGTGGACCGACATATAACAAGAACATTCTATATTCAGTTGCTTTCCATCTGGCCAGTTCAGTTAAACTTCGGGGTTTTCTATTGAATTCAATTGGTATAAATTTTGAGCAATGAATTAGTTTTTCTGATATGGAATTCACTGATAGACTTCGTAACCGAACATTTAAACCTCCACTGATCCAAACATTTAAGAACTTGCGCATGACTCCCAAACAAATGTTATGCATATAATCAATAGGAAATGTGTTTATCAAGTCTATGGGGAGTGGAGCGGTGATTCTCCAACATGGTGGTCTTCATCTAATTTTGCACGGAATGATTCATTCGTTCTTTTGGGTGCTGTCACACTTTGATAAATAACTCTGCCCAGGTATTCACCTTGCTCGGTGCATTTGTCGCAGGCGGAATAACCACCATGTTGTTTTGTACTCTTAACAAAGGCTCGCGCCGGCGCGTCACAAATAAAACTGTGTACTATAACAGTGTAATGAAAATTCTCAAAGCAGAACCCATCTCTAAGTAAGGTTGCTAATTCGTCTATAAATTGCACCAAGTAAACATGTAAAGGTGCAGGTTTGCTTTTACCACAAAAAAGAGCAATGGGAAAAGGTTTAGCATTAGGTATATTCTTAACCAAGGCCAATATAGGCCATAATTGTGTGTTAGAACTTTTAAAAAGTGGAAGTCCATCAATATTAAAACTTAAACTAATTTCTCTATTCTCAGCATTACCACCAAATAATTTTATTTGTTTCTTAATTTCTGACAGCAGACCCAAATAAACAAGTTGCCCAGTTTCTAAATATGTCACATCTATATTTATTGGGGTTCTAAATAATGTCCTACTATTTTTAGGTAAATCTGGGTCAAAATTTTGAGTAGATTATCCACAGCATTATGTGGTATTTGATGCTGAATAGTTGTCCAGTGTATTAATTTTGATTTCAAATCCCCCCTAGTGTTGTTAATCTGTATTAGGCATAACCTGTACATCATTTAGATCTATAGAAACCTCAGGTTCTATAGAGAAGGAACAGTCATTGATATGTGGTGCCGGACTTTAGGGAAGTACATTAATCAATGATGTAGATGGCAAACTACTAACTGTACTAGGCAACATTTGACGTTGGCCAACTACAGCCTTTGGTGTGTATTTTATCTTTTCTGTCATGGTAACTAACACTGAATCTGTTTGTCATTCTTCTTTACTCGTTCAGGGGCATGCTTGAGCCAGACTTTTATGGAGTCCTCTACTTGTTTTTCTGCACAACCAGATGTTGAGGTAACAACGCCTTCTATAATAATAAAAAATACAAATGAATTACGTAACTGTAGTCAGCAGTATTCAAATTAAATCTAGTGACGCGCCAAAATTAATTCTGGTGCCTGACATTTATTAGTTTTATACTAGACTAGCGATCGGTCCCAGCTTCGCACGGGTAGAAAAATTCAAAGGCAATGACTTCAGATTATTCACCTTCTTTTTTTAAATGACTCCCGTGCAAAGCCAGGGCGAATCACTAGTAAAAGCCAAAGCCATGTTATGCAGGGATAATGTAGCTTTATAATGGTGAAATAGTTTTTGAAATCGGCTTAGTAGTTTTTGAGTTTATTCATTACATACAAAAATAAAAACAAACTTTCCTTTTATAATATTTGTGTAGATTTAATGACATGACATGAATAACCATTATTTTTAAGAACAAAACAACGCATGTAGGTACTGTAACCATAATGTAGCAAATAAATAATTATATAGATATATCAAAAAACTTAGGTACCTACCAACAATACAATCCCGGATGCGCAGATGGCAAAACGCCTTTTTATTAGATCGTTTTCCATAAAAGTTGTATTGAACAGCAACATGGTCCGTAAATGCCCATTTCAAGATGCGGTAAACCTTAGAGGCTGCATCACTGCCACCCAGTATGTTAATATAGGACACCTGTAATAAAAAAATTAGGTATTAGCTTTATCAGTCATTTATGTATGTATTTTGTTCCTAATTTTTGTAAGTACTTCAATTACTAATTTATTTAAATTATAGGTAAAATATAGTAGTAAATAGTAAATAGTAAAATATAGTAGTAAAATACTACATTGTAAGCTACTGTACTGTAAGCTAGTAAAATGTATGAAAGAATGTTTACCAAATTGTCGTAATTTTCTTTCAGTAGCAGCAGTTGTTCCTTTGCATTGCAGCAGTTTTAATTGGAAAGTTTTATTTGAAATCTTCTTTCAGTGTGCCTTGACAATTTTTATTTTGCTTTAACATTTGTATGATTTGATCATTTTGTGTTTTCATGAGAGATAACAATGACAGCACTTTAGATTGGTATCCTAAAAAAACATCAAATTTTTTAACAAGTAACATTGCACACTGATTGCCACAACTGGGTCGTATGTGCCCTCCAAACTAAATAAAAATAAATACAGCCTCAGATAGTAGGTGGGTAGAAAGTAAGTACTCAATACAACATAACATACAATTACTAAATGACAACCAAAAAAATACAATGTTATAAAATATAGCTCTTTCGCCAAGAGGCCTACATACCTGATAGTTCAGTGGTTGCAGTTAAATTGCGTCCTGGTATATCTAGAACATGGATATCTTCGGGCCATGCAGTTGAAGCTGCCTCCTGTTCCAAACCTGCAAATTAAATTAAATGAAAGCTGACTTCTATTAATGTATTAAATTATACCTATTTAAATTATTATGCTAACTTTACATAAATCAACTTTTTTCTCAAATCATATTATTAGCTATACATACCCTGCAACAAACTGGCAGACAGAATTGGTAGATCCGATGTAAGATCATTTGAGGGATCATCAGACTTATTCATGTATTGCGGCGTTCTTTAACTGTGAAACAAAAACTTAGCATTTAATAGCAAAGAAAAGAAGTGCATTGTCTAACCTTGTTTTTTAAAGGGTGGCGGTCTAGTAAAATTATCATCATTCTCATCATCACTACTACAAATATAACGTTTGTTCTTCTGAGGTTTCCTTTTGGAAACCTCAGTTTCCTCTTCGGTCTGTATAGCAGAAGACACCTCCACCAGTTTCAATTTTTTCTTTGCTTTTTCTATGTCATCTAAAGCAAGCAAGAACATGCACTCAATAGGTATCAAGAACCAACAACCATTGTACTAGGTTAGAACATCACCTATATTAGGTAGGTTAGATTTAGACAATTTATGCAAGACAATTTCTCGGGTTAGACTTTTTAAAAGTTAGGCAAACACATGCACAAATAAAATTGAAAGGGCTATTACAAAAACGGCACGTGCATTGATGTTTATAACAAAGAACCCGTACCACACTCACCACATTACCGGTGTGGGTGGTGACTTACGTAGAAACAGCAGGCAGACAGAAATTACATACCAGTCTCGTAAAAAACTTTTTGCACCCCATATAGCTTCCATTTTTCGTCAGGCGATGCCTGATGGCTAAGGAATCGGTCAAATGCCTTTGACCCCTTGGCTAGTCTTGTGCTTAATCGGACACTTTTCGGGTTAGTACTGTACTAGTACAGTCCGAGTAAAGTACTAGTACACCTTATTAGTACTAATAGTACATAACAGTACATGTAAATAAAGCCGTTACCTACCTATCTATACCGCTGAGCTCTGTAATGAACACTGTAATGTATAATATAGATAGTAGAGGCCAGTGCGCTATCCTCTATAGACTCACTGCTGTTTTAATCTTTTTTGGCACTGTTATCTTATCAGCCAACTAAATAGCTTTAAAACTGTTGTTTGCCAAAAGTAGCCACTTTTATTCGAAACCATTTTAAAATTATTTAAGTGTATGTTGGAACAGGGTAAAGCTATTCAATAAATATTAGACGTTATTAAGCACAGACTCAAATACTCAATCACGTCAGGGCGCTTTAACAAAGCGCGATCACTCGCTCACACTACACACTAGCTGGTTTTTGAACATTTTCAGTAATCTTAGCGCTAAATACAGCTGAGCAAGATTTTCTATCAATAAAACGTACGGTCGGCGTAAGCGAATGATTTGCTATCTCGCATAATGTGTGTGTATTCGATAGCGATTGCAACAACTATCTCGCTTTCTCGTACATACAGTACGTTTGTTCCTTCGCTCGGACATTCGGAGTAATTCGGACAAGCAACAAGCACTTGAGTTGAGTGTAGCGACCTACATAGTCTATGGTAGCGACTAGCGGGAGGCGGTGTACTAATAGTCCGACTGTCCGATTAAGAGTTTGCGTTCGGTAACGTTTCTTTTCGTACAGTGCCGAGTATCGTTACCTATTAGTACTTAGTACGCGTACTACACAACACTACCCTTGACTAGGGGCCAATAAACATCGAATCGCCTAGGCGTCAGCCAATTTTTGTTCACCACAGAAATGGTTCCACCGTCATTTTCCGAAAATTGTATAACAGCAAAAATAATCCTCAGCTTACCTATCACTTAACACTCTACAACACAGCTACACAAACAGAAAACAAGATATTTCAGAGATAAAGCACAGAACTAATGCAGCAAAAACGCGGAAGAATGGAAAGAGTTGTAGTGTTGCCAACTCGACTTAAGTTATTGTCGCTACAACGCTAGGCAGTTGGTTCAAAAGTCGCTAATTGCGAACGGGACGCGCATATCCCCTAATCTATCTCTTGTTTTGCCCCTCTGAAAATCGAAAAGTTATCCATCTGACATTATGTAAGCAGTAAAATGTCAGATGGATAGACTTTTCTTTATTTAGTTAAACACTACTCACTGTTACTAGAGTTCGCATTTGGTCAAAATCTCTGAATAAATGACAGCTTTTCTACAAATACCTTGACTTGAAAGACGCTGGACTTGGCAGTCTCCAGCTCTCCAGGCAATCGATACAAAAATGAAATAGATTATAATTCTCTCATCTACTCCAACAGTATTTACAAGTGTACCAACGATAAATAAAATCTAATTTAGTTCAGACCACCGACCTTTACGCGCTACATTATTTAATCTTCAATCTTTGATTCTGATCCCAAATAGGTAATAATTTTGTTAGAAGTGGCGGAAAAAGCGGCGGAAATAAGCTGGCAACATCGCATTCAAAGCACTTGCAGTGTACCACGCCGGGCGCTATGGCAACCGGTAAAAGTGGAGGGAAAACACTATACAAGTTTCGTTTCACGCAAAATTATTGCTAGCGAGTACATAACATGCAGCATGTACTAATTGTTGTTAATATTTAGTTATTATTAATTCATTTATTATTCATAATTATGTAGGTATTACTACTTTATCTTAAATTATTATAGCTGTTAAATGTTTACTTTTACCAACATGGAGTAACAGATAACGTTACGTTTAGCGCGATGAAGTACGTCACAGGCTCAGCAAGCGGGACGGGGTGGCAGGCGGGCGGGGTGAACGGTACTCGCTCCCCGCCCGCGCCGCACGCAGCCCCCGCAGCCCAGCACCATAGCAAACAGCAGCGCAATGATTTTGCCATTTGGATTGAATTTGCTGGGCACAGATTAGGTAGATACTAGGTACGTAATGGTAGCTTCGAGCCTGAAAGGTGGTAGGCAATAATAGGCTTTATAGGTAGTAGGTGGATTGATAGATAGGTACTTACTTAGGTAGGTACCTACAAAGTGTTTTAGCGGACTTAGTAGGCAATGAAATAAATATCCATAAATAATACAAACTTGGATAAACAAATAGGTAAGTACCTACTTACCAGACATAACAAATCTAGCACTCCATTTTTTTTTGAGCGAACAAGGTAGTAAAATGACGTACCGTACTACGAAAGTAATGGACGACCAACGGACGAACGTAAAGAGACGTCGCTAAAACGTACATTCACGACCCTTAAAAACCTGGCGCTAAATTGACGTCTGTGGGACGGTACATAATCGATGAATAAAGTACTGACTCTAAATTGACCTTAGAATGACGTCATTTATTCGTCTAGGTCGGATTTTCCTACCTGGGCTACGTAACCTGACCGCTGAAGACAATGGAACCTCATTGCTTTGCACCTATTCCGACTCCGAAGACCTTGGCGCTAGTGTAGCAGTTAATCTGAAAGTATACCTGCCAATAGACAATGAGGAAAGGACAGATGTCGGTGAGTACCTTTATCGTCTTTACATATAACATGTATAAAACAAAGTCGCTCCCGCTGTCTGTACGCTTAGATCTTTTTAACTACGCAACGGATTTAAATGCAATTTTCAGCAATAGATAGAGTGATTTAAAGGAAAGGTTTATACGACGTTATTTTTAGTTTATATGAAACCTGAAAACTGTTTGTAGAATCATCAATTTATCGCTAAAATTAAAGAGTAAGTATTAGCTTGATCATTACTAGTGGTTGGCGTAAATAGTGCTATTTCACGAAATTCGTCGACCGTGGCATAACGTGGATATACCCTGCCCTCTCATCTCAAAATCCCGGAATTGTAAAAATCACCTTTAGTCAAATATTGCCTACATTTAATTTATGTAAATTAAATGTGCGCTCTCTAAAAATGTCACCAATTTTTTGACTATAAATACTAAACTTCCTTGTTAGCACAGCAGTTTCATAAAAACTATTTCGTTGCTATAAGCGTTACGACCAACTAGTACTACTACAAATACTGTTTTAAATCTGGAGTGGTTTTTATATGGTTGTACTCTTAGATGAATGATTGGTCTCGCTGCGCTCGACTAGATACCGCGCTACCTAGAAACAATAGCTCCGTGAATGCGGTTTATGGCCGATCTCCCTTTCCATTCATAGGGAAGGCTCGTGCCCCAGCAGTGGGGACATAAAATAGGCTGGTGTGTGATGAATACAGGATTAATAATCTGATGAGACCACAACAATATTAACCATTTTCTTTCTTTAACAGAGCCGCCGATATTAACAATAAATGGGAGGCAGTATCCGAAAGCTTTGGAAACGTCTGTCAACACGTACATAGGATACGTCGGCGAACTATTAGCAATTGCATGCAACAGTACTGAAGAAGGACGGCATATATTGCTGTTAACTGAATTGGAGGACAGTACATGTAAGTGTAAATGTCTACATCATTTCATTTACTTGCATTTCACTGCATATTTGCGGATCTTTGGCAATATGCGAGTTACGTGAGGCGAGTTATCTCATCCTCCGGTTCCTGCACAGCTGCCCAAGGGCACGGGGACACGCACTAGTGCGTGATGCCGCTCCCTCTAGAAAACCTTCGAAGGTTATTCGTTTCACACGGCTTGAGGAACCCTTTAAGTTTCTCGCCGCCCCCAAAAACGATGCACTGTCAGAGGTCTAGAGGGAACGGCATCACGCACTAGTGCGTGTACCCGCGCCCTACTAGATTCTCCGAAGGGTTCGGATCGGATCGGGGAGCGGAAAACCCAAGGGCGCCTCTAATCGCTCGGACCTCGGCTCGGGTTGACCAGGCCGTGGTGGCGGGGAGAAGCGCCCAGGTACATACCTGTACCTGGTATAGAGCGCGTGTGAACCGGTTCGTCGTACCCTTGTTCTACGAGTACGGTGTCTTGGGCCTAAGCCAGTGTGCATGATTATGTGTATTCTGTAAATGTGTAGTAGCATTTAGAGGATCCGCCTGATAAGGTGGTGGTAGCTAGTCAAGCGGACAAAAAAGCCCTACCACCAACCAAACCGAGTACACGAACATGTACCCCCCGCTAGGAATCGAACCCGGGACCTCTAGGTCTAAACCGGTAGTTTTAACCTCTAGACCACAGAGGCGGATGATGATGATAATGATGAAAAATAAATCTTTTAGATACTAAATATGTTTGTAATTACAGATAGTAACTTTAAGATTAATAACAATGAGAGCATAGAATATCTACGTAACCTGACCGCTGAAGACAATGGAACCTCATTGCTTTGCACATATTCCGGCTCCGAAGACCTTGGCGCTAGTGTAGCAGTTAATCTGAAAGTATACCTGCCAATAGACAATGAGGAAGGCACAGATGTCGGTGAGTACCTTTATCTTCTTTACAAATAATATGTATAAAACAAAGTCGCTCCCGTTGTCTGTACGCTTAGATCTTTTTAACTACGCAACGGATTTAAATGCAATTTTCAGCAATAGATAGAATGATTTAAAGGAAAGGTTTATACGACGTTATTTTTAGTTTATACGAAACCTGAAAACTGTTTGTTCAGAATCAGTAATAGAATCCCCCTGTGTGGTGCCGGGGATAAAGAATTGCACCACCCCCTCTCTTCCCGTGGGTGTCGTAAAAGCCGACTAAGGGACCATTCCAGAGGATGGGCAGCAGCATCTCTCTGAGGTTACCCTCAACCTACTGCGATCGCCAACCCGCCTGCCAAGCGTGGCGATTACGGCAAATACCCCTCCTATCCTTGGGGGAGGCCTTTGTCCAGCAGTGGACGTCTTTTGGCTGAGATGATGATGAATAGAATTGATTTCAATATTTTTTATACCATGTTACATTTTTACAAAACAATATTAACAAAATCTCATATAAAGTATACCCTACTAAAACCACAACGGGACAGCACAAGAAGCTTGTAACTTCGTGAGTTTTCAAGATATTGTTTTAATTTTTTTTTGGACTGATTCTTTAAATGAAAATATTTGACCCGTGTTTCGGTTTTCGTATAAACTAAAAATAAGTTTGTATACATATGTAATACATGCATATTATATATTAAATAGAATTTTGACAGGACAACGTCTGCCGGGTAGCTAGCCAGGCAGACTTACAGCAAGCCCTATTATCGACCAAACCGACAATATGTTCTCTCTGCTGGGATCGAACCCGGGACTTTTGGGTCTGCTCTGCTGACAGACCAGTGGCAGTGAGAGAAAGAGAACACTGGACCGAGGAGGCGGTTGTATATTATGTTAGTATTTACCTTAAAAAACGCACAAAAACACAAAAGATCCTAATGGGTCGAAGTGTTACTGCGAGAGTGAAACCTCGGCGGGCCCCACTAAGATACTTAAAAACCTATGTAAACTAAAGATAAAGGATACATGCCTTACTGAATAGTACAAAATTAAACTTATTAAGAGCGTTTACGCCGCACACTAGCGCCGCCAATGAAAAAAAAAACATATTTAATAATTAGAGATAGAAAATCAAATTATGCTCAACAAACTATCTGAATGAAGTAATTTAGCATTTTTAAGTCACCTAATGAACACCTGTCATGTTATGGTTTAGTTAAATATGGCGTTATAGTTAAAAGTGGCCGTAACGTCTTTGTTGTTAAAAAGTTTGTTAAATTAATGAAATATGACAAGCAATGATATTATACCACGTGTTTCAGATAGGTGTGGTCATAATTAAAAATCCCCAAAGTGTATCCGATCTCTTTATTATAATTATATTTTATTTGTATAATATTATTGATTTTTTTAATATCTTACAAGTAAGCACAGTGCCTTAATCTCACCTGATGTTAAGTGATGATAAGGCCAATGGTGGTAGCGCACTTCACCCGCGATCCTCAACTACTGAGGCCCTGGCTATCTTATCTCTAGCTGCCGGAACACAACAATGCTACAAACATGGATGTTATGACGACATATTTAGATAAGATGGTGGTAGCTAGCATGGCGGACAAACAAGCCCTACACTGTCTTGAGTCTTGACGTTTGTAGGTGACGCATTCCTTGTTTCCCTTAGACATAAATCAATGTTTTTTTTTATTAAGGATTTATTAATATTTTTGTATATTTATTTGTTTTATATTTGGTTCAGGGACTTATTTTAAGTGTATATTTCTACCAGTCAACTATTGTAGCATCTCAAATAACTGTGTTATTATTTGTCACGCACGATCACTATATGAATGTACTACTAGCGACATCTCTTATGGCTTTAGTCAATTAAATAAATTTTATTTGTAGTTGAGGGTGTGCACATCAATTTTAATATTAAGTATTCACTGAAAAATCGGTTGAGTATTCCAGAGGAGCTCGATGGCGCAGTGGTTAACGCGCCTGGTCTGCGAGTGCTGAGGTTAAGCAACTTGCGCGAAGGTCGGTCATCGGATGGGTGACCAAAAATGTATCATCTCGAGCTCCTCCGTGCTTCGGAAGGCACGTAAAGCCATTGGTCCCGGCTGCATTAGCAGTCGTTAACAGCCACTAATCCGCATTGGGCCCGCGTGGTGGTTTATGGCCTGTTCACCCTATCCATCCATAGGGAAGGCTCGTGCCCCAGCAGTGGGGACATAAAAATGAGCTGATGATGATGATCCTGTTGCTGTTCGCACCCTTTTATCGTTTAATGGCAACATACTTTCGAAGTTTCACACTTGCATCCCTTGTACTTAAAATTCCTTTGTCTTTTTTTCAGTGTCATCAAAAGCCGGTCTGATAATAGGATTGTCCATCGCTATCATATTCTCTGTTGTGGCTGTGGTACTCTGCTCCTTAGTAAAGAAAAAGAAGACTTTTAGAAGACCCCCTTTGACCACGGATCCAGTGCAACGTCCAGCTGCTCCACAGCCAGAAACAGAACACATATACTACACAATTGATTTCAACGACTATTACTCATACACCGACTCTAATAGATGTTAGGTCTATAAATGTACAATGTCCTTATTACAGTGTTCCTAACTTTACCGTAATTCAGAAAATAAACGATGTTTATACGATGCAATATTGTACATAATTTTTGTTTTTCGTAAGTCTTTTTCCATTTAAATTAAAAAAAAAAAAAAAAAAAAAAAACCCTTTAGAGGGAATCACGCACTGGTCTCGTCGACCTGGTCGTGGAGGTGAACCGGATCGTCGTACCCTTATTCTACGAGTAAGGATCTAAATCCTTCTACTCTGTAAATTATCAGAGTCTGGCAGACGACACAGTCGAAGAAGAAGACTTCAGCAACTCTTAGTGTATGATTATAAATGCTCCACTATCTAGGCACACTTGGCCTCGAAGCGAAGTCCTTAAAAGCTACCCAGGGCCAGATTGGCAAGTGAGGAACTTGGACGTACGAACAACATGAGGAATACTACGAAGACCAACGCGAAGGGTCATCATTTTAATTATGCTACGACGTCACCAGCTAAGATGGAGAGTTTCGCACTGCGGGGGGAGACTGTTGGCGACGCATCATAATAATTACCGATCCGACCCGAACGCCTCGGAAAATCTAGTAGGGCACGGTGACAGCACTAGTGCGTGATGCTGTTCCCTTTAGAAAACTTCTGACAGTGCTTCGTTTCACACGGCTTGAGGAAACGTTTTAAGGTTCTCGCCGCCCCCAAAAAAGTAAGGTGAAGCTAAAAATACCGTCTGAGGCAAACAGCAATCTCTCTTTTAAAAACAAAGTAATATTTGATGAAAATAAAAAATAAGTTTTAAATTTAGTGTTAATTATCGTTGGAATACTTGGGATACCATCCGGTCCAAGATATAATCAGGTAACTCATCCTAGGCGCCATTTGAGCGGCGGATTATTCTCCTCCTGGATCAGTGCCAAGTCTCCAGCTCTCCAACTCCAACTCTCTCCAACACTATAAATGATCAGAAGCCGGCAGGCGCCACATTCCAACCAATGGGCGACGCTTGCAGAGAATTTCCTGGACGGGATACCATCTAGTCCAGGAAATACTCGGGTACCTCGTTCTTGAGTGGCGGATTGTTCTCCTCCTGGATCAGTGCCAAGTCTCCAACGTTGAGTGTAACTTTAGATGGCTTCCATTTAACAAAGAAATATAAACGGGCATTTATGCAACCCCCCTATCACGGCCGTTGTAACTCGGTCGAGACGTCGGGTTTAAAGAAGGTATGAAATCTTTTACTAATTCATCATCATCTCAGCCAAAAGACGTCCACTGCTGGACAAAGGCCTCCCCCAAGATGGGGGGTATTTGCCATAATCGCCACGCTTGGCAGGCGGGTAGGCGATCGCAGTAGGTTGAAAGTAACCTCAGAGAGATGCTGCTGCTCATCCTCTGGAATGGTCCCTTAGTCGCCTTTTACGACACCCACGGGTTGAGATGGGGTGGTGCAATTCTTTATCCCCGGCACCACACAGGGAAACAGGTTTTACTAATTAGTTTGCGTTAATGCCCGTTTAAATTTTTTTGTTAACTATGGAACGCGAAAGTTTACAAGTGTCTTTCATTTAGTTTTATGTTGTACTTCAGTAATGTACTCCCGCTGCCAGCGCCGCCAGAAGTGCTGGCGTATTTGTTCTAGACGAGCGTAGCGGTTAACTGTCATCTATTTGAGGTGTTCTAATGCAGCTGAAGGCAAAGCATTTAAAGGTCTTCTTATAAAAAATGTGCCCAGGGGTTAGGGAAAGTACATCGTCTGGTGAAGATGACATGGGACAAATGGGTCGGCTATTTAAAATTGCATCGACTTGTGACAATAGCATACTGAATTCTTAGAATACATATTTCGATAAGAGTATTTCCCATTTCTCGTTTAACCTTAGAAAGGGTATATCATTATAACAAAATCTTAGTCGCGTGCAAACATTTTCAAAAAAGGCACCAAATGCGCTCATTGTCCTTAATGTCTCAAGGATAAAAGTGGTTAAAACATATAGTAGCTTTTATTGTGACCACAGTCTGTAGTTAGACCAATTTTATGTGTTATTTTTCCGTGTTTAAAGTAGTATGACCAGAAACTAATATTTGTAAAGAATTTATTTTTCTAAAACATTTTATATTTAATTTTGCTTTATTTTTCAACAGTTTGTTTACATTAAATATTAGTATTGTATTTGAATAGTATGCACAATAATCATCGGCTACAAACTTATTCTGTTTACATATAATATTACCTTGGAGGACTTGGTTTGTGGACTGTTATTGATGTCATGAATAAATAAATAAATTAAAAGTTAAAAACCCTTTTTTAAAAAACAAGCTTTTATTTAAATGCGCTAAAAAGAAAAAACCACCATCTTGAATTTAGAATGACGTCACACAATTAACCATGCATTGTGCTCCGAACTGAACATGTTTACAATATTTCAGCTCAATCGGTTGAATATATCTGCTTCAAAATTGAGTTGCAAGATTTCACCCGAACAAATTACATACATTGCAAGCTAAATAAAAGCTTGTTATAATAATAAAAACTAAGTACAGACAAAGTTTCATATAGAAAACTGGCAGGAAGCGGTTTAGTACCTTACCCGGCTCTATACCAAGTACAGACATGTATCTGGGTGCTTCTCCCAACCCCCACGACCCGGTGAACCCGAGCCGAGGTCCTAGTCTATAGAGGCCGCCTCGGGTCATTCTGCTCCCGATCCGATCCGACCCCCTCGGAGAATCTAGTAGGGTACAGGGAAACGCATATTTGCGTGATGTCGTCCTCTCTAGAGAACCTCATCTGACTTCATAGCTAACTACTGCTCGCATTAATGCACAAAAGTGCAACGTACTACGAAAAACGTTATTTGGCTATTAAGGGTGCGCCGACCAAAAAATGCCAAAAATGCAGTTACGGTTAAGTAAATATAATTGAAAATACTATCGTATTAAATGAACAAAATATATATTTAGTATCATAGGGAACGTGTTTACAATTTGTCAGAACCATAATGTCATAACACGCTATAGTTTTTTCTACAATATCATTTAAAGTTGGGCAAAAATCATGAAAACGAGTGGCGGCGTTTAGTAGATTTCTTATAGTTTATCTAAATTATTGTACCTCTGATTTTGTCTAAACAATCATCAATGGATAAACTACAAATTGCTAGACTACATTTTCGATTCATCAAGTGGTTATTTAAATAATTATTTTTTATTAAGCACCTTAAATTCCCCATACAAAATTAGTATGGCCGCGCGGCATCAAATAAATATGGATGACGACATTTCAAATAAAACATATGACACTTGTCACTTACGGACGGCGCACCCTTAGTGTGTGTAAGCTTTAGCAAGCATTTCCGTAAGTCCTATTTACACCATCCAACCACGGTTTGGTGACGTCAACTGACAACAACATCACACACTACTACAGCGTTTTCCGGATATCACACGTCCGGAATCGTTGAAAGTAGTGCCCAAGCACAACGTAGAACATAATATCTATACAAATGGACCGCCAGTTCATGAGAAAGCAAGACCGCTCAATCCTACAAAGTACAAGGCTGCAAAACTCGAATTCCAAAGAATGATCGACCAGCAGGGCTAAGATGAACGCCGCGACATATGTCGTGGACGAGACGAGAAAACTGCCGCGCATTTATGAAAGCAGTAAAGAACATGTGAAAAGTTTCGAGAAATAGATCGTAATGTCAGCACCTCCAATGTCACAATCATAAACACAGTAAGTGGTACTTACTGCGTTCATAAATTGTGCGGCAGAAATTTTGTCGACGTCGATTCATTTGTTGTTTACCCTAACATGTACACCACGACAGAGAAATATCTCGTCATGACATCGGCTTGTCGATCCGATAAACCAATGTTGCCGTTTACAGAAAACTACCATTTTTTTACTCCATTAGAACGGTTTTCATTCCTTTCCATAGCTTTCCATTCGTTCTTTTCTTCATGAACGCAACCTTTTTTTATGGACGCTGCCATCGCTAGTCTATTTGATGCCGATTGTTGTCAGTTACTTTGAAAATAAAAATAAAAATTAACAAGTAGTTTTAGATTAAATATGAAGACAACAACGCCTACGACATCGGGTGCCAAGAAAATGTAAGTAAAGTGTAATGTAAAGGTCACTACATATTCTCAATCTCATTCTTCATCATCAACTCATTTATGACCCCACTGCTGGGGCATGAGCCTTCCCTATGAATGGATAGGGAGAACGGGCCACCACGCGGACCACCGCGCGGGCCCAGTGCGGATTGGTGGTTGTTAATGACTGCTAATGCAGCTAGAGCCCAACGGCTTAACGTGCCTTCCGAAGCACGGAGGAGCTGGAGATGATAAATTTTTGGTCACCCATCCGATGACCGGCCTTTGCGAAAGTTGCTTAACCTTAGCACTCGCAGACCGGGCGAGTTAACCACTGCGCCATCTAGCTCCCCTCAACAGATTCTTATTTTATATATATTCTGCGACGATTCAGGAATCGAAGCACTAATTATCCTCCGGTGTTGTAAGAAAAATACAAACAAAAATATAATTATATACTTACCGTTAATAAATAATTAGAATAAGGCGCTGCCATGATGAAAATGAAAATAAATAAAAATTTACTTAAGTCGCGGACAGTCTTCAGTGAGATACTATGGCGATAAACATGTCGATTTTAAGTGTCAGAATTCGACAAATTTATGGCGCTCATGTTAGAGTCTGTCGACAAAAACAACAACAATCACTACTAATCACGATTTGACAGAACGAGTTAAGTTTGGTGGGCTGTCATGGTAACACCCATAGACATACAGACATATCTCTATTCTGCCGCACAATTATGAACGCAGTAAGTACCACTTACTGTGTTTATGATTGTGATATTTGAGGTGCTGACTTTACGATCTATTTTTTCGAAACTGTTCACATGTTATTTACTGCGTTCTTAAATTGCGCGGCAGTATTCTGCACGAGATAATGCGATGACAAATTATGTTGCGGCGTTCCCCGACGACTAATGAATCGACATCGACAAATTTTCTCGTCTCGTCCACGACATATGTCGCGGCGTACATCTTAGCCCTGCTGGGCATCAGTAAACCTTCAAATATCCCATGGGCAAACCCATTACATGTAGTCGAAAAGAAAACCGGCGAGTTACGACTGTGTGGCGATTACAAACGACTCAACGCCATCACTGTGCCAGATCGCTACCCTCCCTAGAATTCTAGACTTCACATACCTACTTAAAGGAAACAATATATTTTCAAAAACTGCTATTTACTAAATTCAAACTTCGACACCTGACCTACCGAAAACAGCTGTCATTACGCCATTCGGACTGTTCGAATACACGAAAATAAACTTAGGACTTCGTAACGCAGCTCAAGCCTTTCAAAGATTTATAAACATGGACATACTGAACGGACTTGATTTCACATTTCAGTATTTAGATGATATTTTAGTATGTTCTAGAAGTAAACAGCAGCACCTAGAACATCTGGAAGAAGTTTTCACCTGTCTCGATCGTTACGGCATAACAATCAACACAGACAAATGCGAGTTCCGGAAAGAAAACTTAACTTTCTTGGGATATCACACAAACCAAGAAGGTGTTCGACCCAGTGAAGAGAAAGTTAAAACAATTAACAATTTTCCACAACATACGACTGTTCAGGAACTATGAAGATTCCTGGGCATGATAAATTTCTATCGGACCAGCATTCCAAAGGTCGCAGAGATTCATGCACCTCTCAATTCACTTTTATACAACGCAAAGAAAAATGATAAGACAAAAATAGTTTGACCAACTTCGTTAAACAAAGCATTTGAAGAGTGCAAACAAAGTCTAATCAACGCCATTACTCTATATCATCCGAACGAGCCATCATCCTTATCGCTAATGACCGACGCTTCTGGAACACTTACTGTTGCGGAAACCCACAACACACACTATGCTACTGTTTAAAATTAGGTTACACCTTAAAATCTACAAAATCCACTCACAGTTCCATGCCGCTCCCGCCGTCCAGAACGGGATCCATATGGTCTGATGGGGCCGGAATCCGAGTCCGGGTCTTCTCGGGTTCCCTAATCACACCCAACGACTATCCCAAGTGCACTTTTCCCCCGAGGAAATACCTGCTTTCTCCAGCAGCGGAGACGCCGACATCCAAACCCGGTTGGCGAATTGTACTCCCGATGCGATTCGCTTACGACGTACACACACACAAAACACAGGTTGCACAATACACTTAATTAGAGTAATACGGCTCCAAATGCCCTTATTACTGCTTAAAATCTATTTAATTATCAACACACGATAACCTATATACCAGCCATTGTTGCCTTCCCGAGACAAGTGTACCAACAAAGAAAAAGAACAATTAGTGATGGGGCCATTATGCCACTAAATAAATTGAATCTCGATAATCGATTCCCAAATCGATCCGTCCATAATACAAATCAAAGTTTTATTTCCAACAAAAATAAATGCCTGTTTATTTGCAACATCCCGCCACCCAAAGCGGACGTACCGCTTTCTAGCCTGAAATCTTAAACTAGTCAACCGGTAATCGAGCTAAGGTCGCGACTGCGCGATTTAGCACCGATCCATCAACCAACACTTGCGCCACACGCGGAGTCCCGTCCGCGCCCCAGATTAACTTTAAAATGCGACCTCATCTCCAAAATAACGATGGCAAATTAGCCTCTTTTAATAAAACCAGATCCCCCTCCGAAGGGGGCGACGTCCGGTCTGTCCACTTTACACGCTGCTGCAATAAATGCAGATACTCCAGTGACCAACGACGCCACAAGTCCTGACTCATTTGTTGTATCATTTGAAAACGAGACATCCGGTGTCTGCGTTCATCTTCCAGGGATACTCAGGCAGGGCAGTGAGTGGCTGACCGACCAAAAAATGACCAGGGGTCAGGACTTCCATGTCATTTGCGTCAGAGGAGAGTGGACAAAGCGGACGCGAGTTGAGAACCGCCTCAACCTTACAAAACACAGTTGTAAGTTCCTCATACGTGAGGGTAGTTTCCCCGACTACCCGGCGCAAGTGGGTTTTTGCCGATTTTACCGCGGCTTCAAATATCCCGCCCCAGTGGGGACAGGCTGGCACACTAAATCGCCATGTGATTCCCCGCTGTGCGAGAGATTGACTTATGCTATTACAATTTTTATCCAGAAAATCGTTCACATCTTTTAAGTAGTTGGCAGTGCCTCTGTAGTTGGTACCGTTGTCGGACCGAATGAGAGAAGGTAAACCCCGTCGCGAAACAAAACGATCCAGCGTGGCGACAAAGGCTTCCGTAGACAGAGCTGAAACCACTTCCAGGTGGACGGCCTTAGTGGCCAGGCAGACAAAAACGCACAGGTATGCTTTCGTGACCCTAGTGTTACGATAGGCTGTGGTTTTCACCAGAAACGGTCCAGCAAAATCCGTACCGACCCCGTCGAACGGCCTAGTAGTCTGACAAACCCGGTCAGAAGGGAGATCCCCCATCTGTGGCTGCATAGTGGAGGCCTTCACCCGATAACAAGCCACACACTTAAATAACACGCTGCAAACCACTCTCCGAGAGGACAAAATCCAGAACTCCCTCTGTAATATCGCCAGTAACGCATTACACCCCGCGTGAGCGTTTTTCAGGTGTCTATCCGAGACCAGTTCTACCAAAGGTCCTCCTTTGGGGAGAAGCAGAGGATGACGGCTACCGAAGGGCAGGTCGGCATTTTTGAGGCGACCTCCAACGCGTAACAGTCCATCCGCATCCAGAAATGGGTTGAGCCGAGAGATCGCTCCCTTGAGCTTTGCGCGACCGACGCGCAAAATCTTCAGTTCGTCCTCGAACCGGTCAGCTTGAACCAGCCGTATCAGGGCCAACAGTGAACTCCTGCGTTCCTCAGCACCCGCCACGGGTGATAACTGTCTGGATGGCGGCAGTTATGTAGAAATCTCCGGATCCAGCAAGTTACACCTAGCAATTTGTCCAGTTTGCTGTATCGAGCCGTCAACCAATTCGGATCTGGCCTTGACTCGTTTGTTGTCACCAAAACTTTTATTCCAGGGAGCATCCCTAGAGAGCCATCGATCATGGTGACCGGCCATGATGACTCACCCTCCTTTAACCACTCTGGACCCCACCAGAGGGCATGCTGCACCAATTCCGGCGCGGTGCAGCCCCGAGAGGCACAATCGGCAGGATTCCAGGGGCCGGGAACGTGCCTCCAACAAATTTTGATGCCCGAGTTCTGTACCTGAGATACCCGATTGGCCACAAACGTTTCCAATACGTGGGGTGCCCCGCGTAGCCATGCCAGAGCTACCTGACTGTCAGACCAGGCGTAGACATTCCGGATGTCCACCGTAGACGTCAGTTCCTTGTGCACGTGGCACAACAGTTTGGCCAATAGATGCGCCCCGCAAAGCTCCAGCTTCGGGATTGTCAGCCTAGTTTTGAGGGGAGCCACCTTGCTTTTAGCCAGAAGCAAGGAGACGGCGACTCGACCCTTCGAGTCAACCGTTCGCAGATACACCACTGCGGCATACCCTCGTTCTGACGCATCGCAGAAGCCATGTAGGCTTGCCCTGTATTTGCCCCGCGGCAAGATCCGCCGCGGCAACGCCACTTGATTGATCGCTTCGATCGTAGAGATCAGAGCGAGCCAAGTGTCGAGTGAGAGCCCTACCAGTGGCTCATCCCACGAGACTCCGAGTGTCCACAGTGTTTGCAATAAACACTTCGCCATAAAGATGCACGGGCTGATCCATCCATTTGGATCAAACATCCGAGCGATGGTGGAAAGGACCGTCCTTTTCGACCAAACTCTTGTAGTAATTAAGCAGCCCTTTGCCCCAGTGTCTAGGAGGGCTCGTATCCGGATGAAGTCCCCCCTAGGTCCCCAAACGCGTACCTGCGCGATGGGCAAAAGAACCGTCCTCGGTTCCGACGTAGCCCGACCACAGGCTAGTCACGCGTCAGAGCCAGCAGCCGACCCTGTCGAACCGTGATGACTCGGCCAGTAAGTCGGACGCGTGCAGGCCACCATCCGGGGTGGTGCGTATCCAGCTGCCCTACCATACCGGTGATAGGGTGGGTGGTATTCCAACCTCGGGTACTCGTGCAGTACCGGTGAGAACTGTTGACGGTTCTCATGTCGTTGTTGTTCCGGTAACGGCGGCGGAGGATACGCGTACGAGTATCCGGGTGTTGGGTCCGGAGGTGGGGCTCCCTGTACCCAGTGGACCTTAGAGGCACCAACTCCAGGTGTTGGTCGCGCCGGGTGCCGGGTTGTAGCCAGAACCTGGCTCCGTTCCGGCGGTCCTCAACTCACCTGAGCCGGGGTGTACGAGGGGTTGTAGTGTGGCGGCCGTGGCGGACTCCGTCTTTCCGGAGGCGGAGTTGACCCCGGCCCCAAACCGCCACCCGTGGGAGATCCCCTCTCCCGAACCGGTGCTGAGCCCTCAGCACTACGGGTGCACAGTAAGAGATGGTGCGGTCCGCCGCCCACATCGCAAGGCCTCGCCTGGGGACACTCATTGTACCTATGTCCTCCCAGGCAGGCATAACACAATCCTCGTGTCCGAACGAGGTTTCGGCGCTCTTTTGTGGGCAGCCCGAGAATTGCTGGACATAGCTGTTCCAAGTGCTGCTGTCCGCAAACCCGGCATCCAGAACCGGGGTTGATGGCGGCCGCAGCCACCAACCTGCCGCGACCCTTCCCTGGGTTGCGTGGCGGCTGGGCGCCGTAGACTCCGGAAGTGCGGGCCGGCGCACTTGTCGGAGCCTCCTGGGAGGCTAGCTGGTTTTCCAGCAGGCCAGCCTCCTCTTCCAGGAACTCCAGAAGTTCCCCTATCGAGGGCAGAACGCTGCCAAGATCCTTGTGGACCAGTCGATTCCGCTCGAACTTGTCCCTCATCTCCTGCGACAACTTGGCCAGAACGATGTGCAGAAGAAGGAAGGACCACTGGTCGACGGGCAGTCCGAGCGTCCTTAACCCGTTTAAGGACACGGTGAGCGGAGTGATCAGCTGCGCCCTCAGCTGAGCCCTATGGTTGACCCTCGGTAATCCCAGCAGATGGGTCACGTGCGCGTCCGCCTGAAGACGCGGCTTCTCGTACCGCTTCTCCAGCAGCTGCATGGCGGTGTCGTAGCTCGCATCCTGCAACTCCAGATGCTGTACGAGCTGTCTGGGTTCTCCGTCTAGGAAGGAACGGAGATATGCCAGCTTTTCGGCCTTGGTGAAATCCTTCCGAGTATCCATCAAGGCCAAAAACATGTTCCGGAATCCAGCCCAGTCCCGCATACATCCGGTGAAATGCGGGACCTCCAGGGCACCCAATCTTCCCATGGCGCTGGGTCCAGGGGTGTGGAGCGAAGCGTGGCGTGCAACAGGCTTCCTCTCCCGCAGTCGCTCGATGTCCTTCACCCGCTGAGGACCTCATCGTAGATGTCTTGGATGTGCTCCAGATCCTTGACATATTGGGTGTGGAGGGCCAGCTCCTTCTCCCCGACCGGGTCGGTTGACAATAGAGCGGTTACCGACCGCTCGGCCAACAAGAAACGACCCTGCATTTCTTTCGAACGCGTCTCCAAGGCGTCCTCCCGGTTAGGCCGATCTATTAATGCAAGCAGCCCGGTGAACCACCGGAGCTGCTGAGCCAACTCCTGCCGTGACGCTGTCATTATAAATAACTTAAACTAAATAAACCTAAACACAAAATTAAAACGAGTCAACGAAAACACGGAATCGATTATCCCGAATCGACTCGATGCTTTCAATTGAAAGAAATTAAATAACAATTAACGTTCCGAGAAATGTCCCAGCCCAAATACAACGGTACTACCAACCTTACAATTCAACCGCACCTGTCCCGGAAGTGCGATTTTACACGAAATGAGCTTAACCTATTACGAACTAACAAAATACACAAAATTACACCGATTAACCTAGAGGTCCGGTAGTAACCACGCTCTGCTACCAAAATGTCGCGGAAACCCACAACACACACTATGCTACTGTTTAAAATTAGGTTACACCTTAAAATCTACAAAATCCACTCACAGTTCCATGCCGCTCCCGCCGTCCAGAACGGGATCCATATGGTCTGATGGGGCCGGAATCCGAGTCCGGGTCTTCTCGGGTTCCCTAATCACACCCAACGACTATCCCAAGTGCACTTTTCCCCCGAGGAAATACCTGCTTTCTCCAGCAGCGGAGACGCCGACATCCAAACCCGGATGGCGAATTATACTCCCGATGCGATTCGCTTACGACGTACACACACACAAAACACAGGTTGCACAATACACTTAATTAGAGTAATACGGCTCCAAATGCCCTTATTACTGCTTAAAATCTATTTAATTATCAACACACGATAACCTATATACCAGCCATTGTTGCCTTCCCGAGACAAGTGTACCAACAAAGAAAAAGAACAATTAGTGATGGGGCCATTATGCCACTAAATAAATTGAATCTCGATAATCGATTCCCAAATCGATCCGTCCATAATACAAATCAAAGTTTTATTTCCAACAAAAATAAATGCCTGTTTATTTGCAACACTTACCTTTTTAAAAATATTTGTGACTCTAATCGGCATCAACTCTGCAACATTTCTTACTACCTTTCTTTCCTGACACGGCACACATGAAGCTATATACCGCTCTACTTCCTTATCAGCCTGTGGCATAAAATATCTGGAACGAAACTTCCTTAATGATTTCGCAAGACCTAAATGACGTCCCATCCAAGCTTCATCATGGAGCTCACACATTACATTCTGAAACAAACTCCTAGGTAAAACCAATACCACACGTATCTCATCATCTCTACGTACACTTATATAAAGAAAACCATTTCTTAAACAAAAACCACTACGCCTCACCTCTGAACGCTCGCTTAAACGCATTATCCATCTAGAACAGAAAACGTCATTCGCCTGATTCTCCTGTAACGATTCTACATTTATACTAATTATCTCTAAACCGGCTTTGGGTTCCGTCTCCTTCTCTACCTTCTGCCCTTCTTCTTCAATTAAAGGATTCCTACTCAAAAATTTGCTACTACATTATTTTTCCCCGAACAATGAACAATATTAAAATTCCACTCTTGAATCGCTAAAGCCCACCGAGCTAACTTACCACACATACCTTTCTTCGACTGCAACCAACATAACGCACTATGATCCGTTACCACCTGAAAATACGATCCCCATAGATAATGTAGATTTTTTATATATTAGAAGGAGGCAAACGAGCAGGCGGGTCACCTAATGGGAAGCAATCACCGCCGCCCATGGACACCCGCAAAACCAAAGGAATCGCAGATGCGTTGCCGGCCTTTAAGGAAGGAAGAAACTCTTTTCTTAAAGATCCCTAAGTCGTAATGGTCCGGAAATACCGCCGCTGAGAGCTGGTTCCACAGCACTGTAGTTAATAATATAATACTTCAACGATCATACTAAAAAACACAAACAAAAGCTTAACACTCTTTCTCCGTTGTACTAGACTTTTTCTCCGCATCTGTTAACTTCCTAGACGCATAAGCTACTGGACACATCTTACTTACCCCTTGCATAAGAACCGCACCTATCGCCTCATTCGACGCATCAACGCACACCCTCGTTGTGACCGACTTATCCCCTGAAAAATACGAAAGAATCGGCTCTCTACACATAGACTCTTTAATAGAAACAAACGAATACTGCAACTCCTCGTTCCACTGAAACTTCACCCCTTTTTTCAACAACTTAGTAAGAGATAACGTTATTTTCGCAAAATTTTGGCACTTTTCTGTAATTAAGAGAATAAACCTAACAACTTCACAGACTGTTGCGAAACCCGGGTTAACTCGCAACAAGGTGATGCTGTGTGTGTGGTGGGATTGGAAGGGCATTATTCAATAAGAGTTGTTACCACCAGGCAGGACCATCTTCTTTTGCCGATGTTGGAGCTGAAACCTTTCGCATGACCTTAAGCTTCTTCTCACTAGGCTTCACCCCTACACTCGAGATCAAATACCCTAACAACTCAATCTCACAAAAACGAAACTTACACTTAGACGTCACGACACTTGAATGTCAAATTCGCCTCTCTGAAACGCTTAAAAACCTCTCCTAACGTATCGGTAAACTCCTCAAACGTCCTACCATAGACAACGATATTGTCCACATACACCATCACTCCTCATTTCACAAAATCAATACCCATTTTTTTATTTACTAAAAAGTCTACTCCTAAAATAATGCTACAGCCTAAGTCGTCTACCACTACAAACTCCTGAGATAAACAAAAAATATTTAAAGCAAAAATTACACTACATTTCCCTAGTATCTTCAGCACGTCGCCATTTACTGCTTTCACGTTCCTTCTCTCTTCCGGCACACACCTCACATTCATCTGGTCCGCGGCGGTTTGGCTGATGCATGAAATTGTGGCATCTGTATCGACAAGGGCAACATAATCTAAACTATTTGTTCTAGAAAGAATAAGTGGTCGGAGCTGTTGATTCGTTTCGTCCGGATCACTTTTCCCCATCGGTTGTAGTTGAATTTTCATGTCGCACGCATGCATCCGTAAAAAGTCAGATCCCTGTTGCACATCGTCTTTCCCTCGGACCTCTTTCAAGGGCGACGTTGACGAAAATCCGACTGCCTAGAACGTAAGTTGTAGTTATTAGTACTAGGTCAAATACGCGACGTATTCGGCTCTTGAAGATGTGAAGACGGGGCATGACTCGGCACTCGACGTGGATCCTGAGTATAGCCTTGCATCGGAGATCTCCTCCTCCATTTATACGAAGCCATATTCGGTCCGAATGTTATTTTATTTATTTATTTATTTATTTATTTGTCTTCGGAAGACCAACAGCACGCGAAACATACATACATTCAGATATAGGTAACAGATGGCCAATAACAGGTCTCCACGTTTAAAAACAGATTAATTAACAAGGTTTTTGTGGACAATAGAACATAAAATAATTAAAAAATATTAAAAAACAAAATAAAAACTAATAAGTGGGATATAAAGTTCACTTAAAAATATTTTATATTTATATTGTTGCGCGATTTCTGCTTATATTTATTTCCTCTTCCCTATTTTCAGGATAAATTTTCTCCATTTGAATAAGCGTTGTCTTCAGAGCCTTCTTATTTACAAAAACACTTTCCTTCTCAATATCAGCTTTCCTCGCCAATTCTGCAAAATAATGGAAATGATCTAACAAGTTTCGTTTATCTTGTTTCGCATTATAAAACTGTTCTTATAATCGGTATCATCAAATTCTTCCTTAAATTTGTTACTACCTCTTCAAAGGTCTTGGTAGTGCTTTTTATTTTCCTAAAATAATATAGAGCACCTCCTTTTAAAAAGGATGGAAATAATAATTTTAATTCATTGGACGACATAAATTTCTGCTTTGCCTCTGCAACCAGCCAGTCCCCAAAAAAGGGGATAGGTCTGCCAACATACAACATAGGTAGCCAACTATCGACTTACTGCTGTCACCTCTGTCCTTTGTAAGGTTTTGAGCGAATCATAAACAGGCAACTCATCCGCTACCTAGAAGATCATTCCCTGATTCATGATCGACAATACGGGTTCAGACCGAAACGATCAACGGGCGATCTCCTAGCGTTTATAACACACCTGTGGGGTGAAGCAATGGACAAGCACGGAGAAGCACTGGCTGTTAGCCTGAACATTTCCAAGGCTTTCGATCGAGTTTGGCATCGTTCGCTTCTCTGCACGCTTTCGGCACACGGCTTGCCACCTCGCCTATGAGATGGGTCGCCGGGTTCCTGCATGAGCGCAGCATTGGCGTACTCTGCGAAAGCAGTGCCTCCCAGTTTCTGCAGGTGAACGCCGGAGTGCTGCAGGGTTCTATAATATCGCCCACGCTGTTCCTTCTGCATATCAATGACATGTTATCCTTGGGTAACATTCATTGCTATGCAGACGACAGTACAGTACATAGGCGTTATCTGAATCAGAATCAGAATCAGAATCAGAATCAGAATCAGAATCAGAATTAGAATCAGAATCTTTATTGCATGTCACAAAAGTTACACAGTACAAGTACTTAGGTCTTAAAAAATGTTATGTCATTATGTGACGCCCTGCAAGGGCATAGCAATTAAGTAAATTAATTTTTGGTCCAGAGGGCTCTAGATGTCACAATACAAAAAATCAATTATAAATCTGGATCACCCTGCGGCAAAGCAAGCCGATGTAGTGGAGTCGAGATGGAAGATTGTCATTGAGCTGGACGAGGAATTAGACCGCATTTATAAATGGGGCTCTGATAACCTGGTCCAGTTCAATGCCAAAAAACACAGGTCTGCGCTGTCACTGCTAAAAAGTCCGCATTTCTCCCCCAACCCTCCTTCCAGAGCAACCTATTACCCATCCAGACTGGTCTCAGTCTCTTATGTATGGACATACACAGCGACCTCAACCCGAAGACCTATATTGAGAGCATCATAACCACAGCCTCACGTAAACTCGGAATCCTGAACAAAGTGAAGCGGTTCTTCACGCCTGAGCAACGTTGTCTTTTGTATAAGACTCAGGTGCTGCGTGGAGTGTTGCTCTCATCTTTGGGACGGATCCGCCAAGTACTTGCTCGAAGCTCTTGACAGGTTGCAGAGACGTGCTGTCCGTATTATCGGTAACGATGACGTTACGACCAATCTGGAGCCGTTACAGCTACGTAGGGACATTGCTTCTCTTAGTGCTTTCTACCGCCTTTACCACGGTGAATGCTCTGAGGAGCTCTTTGACCTCATTCCTCCCTCTCCATTCCTTTCCAGATCGGCGCGTGCAGGTCTGAGAAGCCACCCTCATAACGTGCTGACCATCAAGACACGTAGCAAAAAGTTTGGACAATCGGTCCTTTGCCGAACTGCCCGTTTGTGGAATGCGCTTCCCGCACACGTGTTTCCCTCCTCTTTCTCTCCCGGGTTATTTAAGCGGGGCGTGAAAAAGCATTTATACAGGCTGCCATAGTATGAGCGTTCGGCATAGCGTGGTAGCGCTGTGATGATCGCTTTTACTTCTTGGGTTTCACGTTTCACAAGCAGCAGGCAGGGTGAGCCCATTTTGGCGTGCCACAATTAACAAAAACCCCTACAATCCTTTAAACAATCTTCGAAAGATTCTTCCGGATGACCCGCAAAACACGTTGAGATGGCCTCCATTTCTTGTTGTGTCAAAATTAATAATTATAATAAAATCATTAAATGACGTTATGATTAAAACAATTCTTCAATCACGAATGTTCATAATAGTTATAATTTTTCTTCCAATAAGTCTATACCCCACTATAACTTTATCATCATCATCATCATCATTAGCTCATTTCTATGTCCCCACTGCTGGGGCACGAGCCTTCCCTATGGATAGATAGGGAGAACAGGCCATAAAGCACCACGCGGGCCCAGTGCGGATTGGTGGTTGTTAACGACTGGCCTTGGCTACTTCATACACACTTATTCTATATGAATCAGAAAAATACTTCCTTAAAGCTTGCTTCCTTTTGTTAAAATCTTTCCTGTAACGTTATCTTCTTTTCCTTGAGGTATGGGACGTTTACGGCGCTTTCACCATTGTAGAGGTGGATGTGAAATGTGAATATCAGTTGCACTTAACTTTGTGTATTATAATAAAAATGTTACATTATATTCAATCGATCTCAGAGCACCTCGGCTCTTAGCCGGGCTCTCTAGCTCCTGTCTACCGTGTCAAACCGTTGCAAGCCTTTTTATTTTACACTAGCTGTTGCCCGCGACTTCGTCCGCGTGAGCTAAAGGCTGTAGTCTGTACAGTTTAATTTTTATGTAGGTATCTATTTAAGCTTATTAGGGTATAATAAAATTATATTCATCGGAAATTTAGAAAATTGACATTGTATTTACCTACGTACATCTACTCACTCTTAATATCCTTTCAGCTGGGAATGCTGAGATAGACAAAGACAATCGATCTCCATTTAGTGTGGTTCTGGCATACTTCCTGTGACTCCTTTACGTCCATCATTATTTTCATACATTATCTCTTATTCTTTCGACTATCATCTCTGCCATGTACATACATATATTCAGTTTGAAGCACAGAATCGTCCCGTTCATACAGATTCTCACTCAGTTTCCCGTTTCAATTATCCCGCCACATACATTCAGTATACAACACCGTTTCTCGGTGGGTTGCGCGTATTTGCTACGTCATACAAACCTGAAATGGGTTTACTGACGCTCAATTATATGTAATAAAATTGGTATTTTACAGCTCAGGTACTCGTCCGGAGTCGTCCTAGGCACTGGTGTATCTTAGCTAAGATGTGTCTACTGTTATACTGTCCAACCACGGACTTCAAATTTTTTTTTGCCTTGTCCACCGAAGCTGGATATCGAGTAGCAGGTAGCGGTCCAGGATTATTGGTTGTCGGCCAGAAGGCACAAAAAACTATTTACCAACTATGTTCTTATTCGTAGATACAAAATATCAATAAATTGAGAACTGTTATAAATTATATTATTGCCTATTAGGTAATACAGTATAGTATTTTATGTTACATACTTGCGATAAATTTGAACTTCTTCGTGGCATCTTGTTAGGTAGGTAGCTTTTTAGAGGTAGATCACAGGACACAAAAAGAAGTTACCTCTAATAAAAAAAAAATCTGAAGGCCGAGCCTCTAATACAGTTGTACTCTGCCAATTTAAACATTTTTGCAACTCTGATACCAGAGGTAGCCATCGTCTTATGCGATAGAAGAATGGAAAAACCATTTTTCTGTAATCTAGAAGTATGTACAAAATTCATTCTTTATAGGTTTTATGATATTAAAATTGTTATGATATGTACTTACTTACTTATATTGTATCATTGAACACAGATTTATCCTATAAACATGTTAAGAAACCAAAGTAAGAAACCGCTTACATGTAAAATAAGTACTGAAATAAGTGTTTAACTTACCTGCATCAAATGTTTCATAAAACTTTTACACAATGAATAAATCTTATTTGAAAATTAATAAGAACTGAGTAAGTACTGAAATATTTAACGTACCTGCATAAAATGTTTTAAAACACTTTTACACAATGAATAATTAATATAATTTGAAAATTATTAACAAAACAGAAATAGTTACTTAATCTCAGAATAATAACTAAAGTAATTAGTTATTGTTCTGAGTACATAATGCATTGCAAAACATCAAAATTTTCTTCTGTTCGTTTCAAAATTTGAGCGCCAATTTTTTTTAAATTTTCCTGTTCTCGCGTTTTTTCACCAAATAGATTTAAAAAAATAACTTTAAGTATTTTGGGCAACGACCCAAAGGTTTATACAGCCAAGCTATGTAATTCAAGATATCTTCTATGTGCAATATTTAAAAAAATAGAGACATGATTTTGGGCAATGATACAAAGTTTTATACAGCCAAATTTAATGAGTAGGTAACATTTCTATACATAACTAAAAAAAGAGACATTGTTTTGGGCAACGACACAGAGGTTTATTCCGCCAAATATAGGTAATGTTTTAACTTTTAACATTTCTGTGTATTAGAAAACTGCAATAAGCGCCGCGCGCAGGCGCGACTAAATAGCCATATTATTATTGGTTATTTTGGAAAATGAAATAAAAGGTGTACCTATATACAGCCAAGTTTAATGATGTGCGTGATTTCGAGCTTGTTTTTATTTTCCGTCGCTTTACTACTGCGGTGCTAATGTTCGCTTAGGTGCCTCACAGATTTATAAAGTGTAGGTAACCTTAGAGAGTAACAAAACTTTTCTAAAATAATAACTCAACGAACCTATCTAACAGTTGGTCGCGTAAATACGTATATCAAAATTTGTTTAACATTTTTCGATTTGTATGTTATTCTCCGAAATTTTCTAAGCATTTTGGTGATAACCGCATCAAAATCGGTATTCTCATGGCAACTACTATCAATGACAGGCTCAAAAGGGCAAAGAACCCAGAGCCGTAAAACACGATAGCAATAGAGAGCCAGAGCCTCAAATGCTAGAGCCGTAAAACTCATTAAAAAAAATCCCCTATGTTACATAATAAACAACAGTTGCCAAGCAACCAAGGATTAAATCCCAGTTTAGACTAAATCAAAATTTAACAATTTTCGAGTATTTATGTAGCCTATTTATGAATTTTCTTAGCATTTCGGTAAAACCGGATCAAAATCCGTTCAGTAGTTCTCGAGTTTATAGGGTTCAAACAAACAAACAATTTTTTTTTAAACTTTTCTATCGTGTTCCGTAAGTGATTTTAAGGCAACCTGTGTAATTTTTTTTTTTATATCTGCAATTACAGATTTTTTTATCCCTACGTTCTTATTATATGTATAGATGTTCGATGATTCAAAAATTCATCCAGACTAAAGAGGCTTACATGCAAATACAATAAAGTAACTTTTACTATGAGCTGCATATAACCTCCTCACAGTAATTAGTCGTCCAGGCGTAGCCACGTCACGAAAATTAATTACGCAAAGGTATTTTTGGCCAAAAATGAATACTGAAATTGCAAAGTTTGTAAGAAACTGCATTCCATGTCAAAAAGCCAAAGTACAAAGACACACTTTTACACCATTGGAAGAGTTTGAGGAATCAACACGGTTTGAACACATTCATTTGGACATCATCGGACCTCTTCCTCAGGCAGAGGATATGCATTACTGTCTGACAATAATAGACAGAGCGACAAAATGGCCGGAAGTCATCCCAATGAAAGATATCTTCTTCTAACTTCTTAAACGATTAGGAATTCAAAAAATCGTACAACAGACCGCATACAACCTAAAGGCCAATGGACAAGTAGAACGAATGCATCGTACCATTAAGACTCCAATCATAGCCAGGAGTAACACACTACGCTGGACGCAAGACTTCCACTCATTTTGTTGGGCTTGCGATTAGCTAATGAAGCCAATCAGCGTAGAGCGGTTAGTTATTTTACCGGTAAAAATGTCACTCAGGTAACGATACCTAGCTCACCGCTAATTTTTCTACCGGTATCTTCGTTTGACAGAAGTATCGATACCAACTTTTAACGGTATTCAAACCCTTGTCCAAAGTAGGCTGCGACGGCAGCACTTTCATAATGCAGGTAACAAACGAAATGTACGTTGACCGAGGTTATTGTACATTTGCCACAAATAAAGATCGTCACATTTTTGTACACTCCATACATTGAAAGTAAATTTGTCACATACAATCAAAAATTCAGATTTCTCAGTCCCCCATTCAAAATTCATTCAAAATTCAGAATCAATTATTTGGTTTAGGCTACAAATAGCTCTTATCCAGCCATCGGTTCGTAAGTCTACTCTGGGCTAGACCTTGTACTGAGAAGAACCGACAAGAAACCCAGCAAGTGTCAAGCTCTTTTCTCCCTTACAACGTCAAAAATATATAAATATAGTGGAAAATGCCCTATGTCAAAAGGACTCTTTCCATCAAAACTAAACACACAAAAATAAAGGACAATCACAACACACACAAAATGACAAAATAAAAAAAATACTAAGTTTGCAAAAATTACATCAGGTACCAATTTCAATTTTCACAATGTCATACAGTACTAATATAATAATATGAACATGTTAAGTCATGTCTCGAATTGGGGCCGACTTAACCTAGTTAATTTTAACCCTTCCAAAACACAAATTTGCGTGTTTACTGCTAAAAACCATCCCTTCGTCGTATATCTAAACTTTGAAGGAGCCTATAAAATAATTCAATGTGTCTTGGAATTACAAGCATAGATTTGGCGCTGCATCACAAGTTTATAATTATAGAAATAAAAAAAATGTACTACAACTATGTTGTATGATAAAATTAAAAAATCTAATATAAAAATTCTCGTGTCACAGTTTTCGTTGCCATACTCCTCCGAAACGGCTTGACCGATTTTGATGAAATTTTTTGTGCTTATCCGGTATCTATGAGAATCGGCCAACATCTATTTTTCATCCCCCTAAATGTTAGGGGTAGTCCACTCCTAAATTTTTTTATTTATTTTTTAGACAAAATTTTTAATTTCTATTTTTTTATGATACAACATACAAAAATACATACAATCCTCAATTTTCACCCTTCTACGATCAACCCTTATTTGTGGTACGAAGTCCGCCGGGTCAGCTAGTATATATATTGTAAGCGGCCATCCCTACCACGCCACCCTCACCCCATCGATCAGCTATAAAAGCAAGAGCATTAGCGCGCGCTGGCCACATTCTCTTTGGGCGCGCGAGGCGATCACATCGTGTACAACGTCGCTGTCGGGATACCTCTACTTTGGTGAAATTAATTCTTTTCGTTATTTTTATTTTGTGTCTTGATTATTGTTCATTGTTTCGATCTTCACAAATCATTGTTAAAAATCTTAAAGAGTGTGAAATAGTTGAGTTTGTTTTTTTAAACAAAATACTACTTCTGACCCAAAATCAGAAGTGGGATAAGGGACTTCACGACCCATTATTAGTGGAAAACGAAACAATTGATTTCCTTTGTAATTTTTTCTCGTTGGAGGGTACCCTGTTTGAAAATCTGGTGAAATCAATAAGTGTTTATCTTTACGAATTGAAGGTGTGTTAAATAGTGATTTCCGTTGTTAAATTATTTGCTGTGTTTGTGGTTGGTACTTGCAAGTCAATACTAACAGTTAACTTTTGAATTAGAGGCTGCTTTTTGTAGTCGTTTTGTTTTGTGGTTCTCATTTTTTAAACCAAAGACAGTTAATTCCATTTTGAGTGAGTATTAATCGTATCCAAGTGATACCTACGTTTTAAATTGATAACTTGTTCATTTAAATATTGAAATGAGGTCTAAATCACGTAGTAACGAACGCGAACGTTCTAGTAGTCGGTCGCGTTATCGAAAAAGCCGTGTGGTTTCAAGTAAACATGATTCAAAGCATAGATCACGGACTCGGAGCAGTGATTATTCATCCGATGACTCGTATGAAAAGCGACGATCCCCATCACGCGGCAGGGCTCGCCGCCATCATCGTGGTAGGAACCGCACTCGTTCACGTAGCTCTCGCAGTCCGTGTACGCACAATAAGTCGCGGTCTATCCCACGCCCTCGAACACCTAGGAAACCGTCAATACCAGTTGAACACCATGATTCCGATAGATCTACTGTGCCTTGCTCTGAGGCATCCACTCTTGCACAAGCACTAATGCAAGCTATTAAAACTATTCAACCTGTGAGATCACAGACATATTTTGTTTCTAATTTCGATCCCTCGATTAATAATATCGATGCATGGTGCGAAGAAGTGGATCGCGCCAGAGACACAAATGGCTGGAACGATCACGAATGTCTGTCTCGAGTAGCTTCATGCCTTAAGGGCGATGCCAAGGTGTGGCTGGGAGAGTGGGTCACGAATGACCGTACTTGGACGAATTTTAAACAAGAGTTCAAACCACTGTGTCCTCGTAAATTAGATTTCGCGAACATTTTGTTCGATGCCATGAGCACTACGTCCGATAGATATCTCACTTACGCGGAATATGCCCGTCGCACCCTGTTGCGTTTAAAAGTAGTTCAGGGGCTCAGTGATGATTTAAGGTCTTTAATAGTTATACGTGGAATAGACAACCCTCAAATTCGCGCAGCTGCTGCAAACGCTGACTTAACCCCTGAAAACATTGTTTCCTTTTTATCGATTTATACTAAGCCAAATCGACCAAAGCCTGATAATCGCTCCAACTTCGCATCTAAGAAACCACACTTTCAAAAGTCAAACAGCCGTACGGACATCAAGTGTTTTAAATGTAACAGACGTGGACACTTAAATCGTGACTGTCCTCAAAAACACAAACCAAGCGCGAAGATAGATGCAGCCCCTCAACCTAGCACGAGTAATTCTTGCACGTTTTGTAAGAACATACTGAGGATGTTTGTTTTGCGAAAGCGCGGTCAGCGTCCCGAAATCCACGTAGTGTCAACTTGTGCTCTCACCAACCCGATGTTCCGCAAAATAGAGACGTCACCTCAGCCGTGATAGATGGCATACCTGTTGATGTGCTCATAGACAGCGGTGCCCTCAATGTGTCCCTCATTTCTTCGGACGTTTTGAAGTATCTAAACTGTCAACCAAAAGCGAAACGTTGCGTACTTAAGGGTATCAGCGATAGGGAATTAGTAGCCACTTCCTATGTCACGACCACAATAGAGTTTCGAGACATATCTATAGAGGTTGATTTGATAGTAGTGCCGTCATCTTACATGAACACCCCAGTCATAATTGGCACCGACGTGCTTAATCGTGATGGTATCACTTATGTGCGCACCAAAGACGTCCAATACCTTACGCATTCTAGTTCCTTAGCTTCTGCGATTAATACTGTTAAAGAAAGTACACAAATGAATATTAAAGTTAACACGCCTCTTCAAGGTGACACTCTGACTATTCTTATGTCGATTATTCGTGACTTTTCTGACTTTCTTATTACTGGAACAGCCACAACTACGGTTAAAACGGGACAAATGGAAATAAAACTAACTAGTTCTACACCAGTCGTGTATAGACCTTATAAGTTGTCTTACCAAGAAAAAATAAAAGTTAGGGAAATTACCAAGGATCTTTTGGACAAAGGTATAATCAGGAGGCCCCAGTCAGAGTATGCTAGCCCGATCATACTTGTCAAGAAGCGGGTTGGTTCGGATAGACTCTGCGTCGATTTTAGAGCTCTGAATCGCATAACGGTCAAAGATCGATACCCCCTTCCACTGATTGATGATCACATCGATAGGTTGGGTAGCTATAGGTTCTTCACCAGTTTGGACATGGCAACTGGTTTCCATCAGATCCCAATAAAAGAAGAATGCATACACCTAACAGGCTTCGTAACACCAGAGGAGCATTTCGAATACGTCAAAATGCCATATGGCTTAGCCAACTCTCCGATCGTTTATCAGCGTATCATAAACGATACCCTTCGGCTCCTCATAGACGAAGGTCAAGTTCTGGTCATGTTCTGGTCTGGTTCTGGTTCATGTGCTCCTCATGAGCCATACTGTTGATGAAGGGATTGAGCTTCTTTGTAGGGTTCTGCGCGCTCTTACACTAGCTGGGTTCTCAATAAACATTCATAAATGTTCATTCCTCGTGACAGAAGTCGAATACTTAGGCAGGGTAGTTAGTCGAGGTCAGGTTAGGCCGAGTCCGCGTAAAATCGAGGCCCTTGTCAATACTTCGCCGCCCAAAAACGTAAAGCAAGTGCGTCAACTCCTTTGCCTGGCTGGATACTTTCGTCGCTACATAAGAGATTATGCTCTCAAAACGGCTCCAATAGCGCACTTAACTCGCAAAAACATCGAGTTCAGTTGGATCTCGGAACACGAAAGGATCCGACAGGACCTTATCAGATACTTAACTAGCGAACCAGTCCTAGTAATTTTTGACCCCAAGCTTCCGACAGAAGTACACACCGATGCAAGTAGCATTGGTTATGGAGCTGTCCTACTCCAAACGCATTCGGATGGAAAAAAACACGTCATAGCGTACTTTAGTAAAGTAACCCAGGGAGCCGAAGGAAAATACCACTCCTACGAGCTTGAGACCTTAGCAGTAGTTAAGGCTCTCCAACATTTCCGCCATTATCTTGTTGGGTTAAAATTCATCGTCGTCACTGACTGCAACGCCCTGAAGTCAACAGAGCGCAAGAAAGATTTATTACCAAGGGTGGTAATAAATCTGGGCGCTGGTGGATCTACCTCCAGGACTTCGAGTTTTCTATCGAGTACCGGAAGGGAGTTATGATGCCCCACGCAGACTATTTGAGCCGCAATCCCGCTGTCCAAGTTAATCAGATTTCCAGGCCGCGCAATTGGGCGCAGATAGCCCAATCAGCCGATGACGAGACCCAAGAACTACTACAAAAACATAGCGATGGTGAGCTAGATCAGAGCAGGTACGTGGTCCAGGGGGACATCCTGTACTACAAGTACACGCCGCCAGGCGAGGATTCACGTTTACTCTGCTACATACCCAAGGGACACCGACTCAGCTTGTTGAGGATATTTCACGACGAGCACGATCATATTGGGGCGGATAAGACTCTAGATCTTATTTTGAAGTACTTCTGGTTCCCCGGAATAAGACAATTTATTCGCAAGTATACCTCTCATTGTCTAGTGTGCATTTCAAAGAAGCGTGTCCCTCGCGCTCCACTTCAGAACATCACCTCATGGGAAAAACCAGATGAGCCGTTCCACACGGTTCATATGGACGCATTAGGCCCACTGCCGTTGTCAGAAGGATATAAGTTTATCCTGCTCATAGTTGACGCCTACACCAAATATTGTCTTCTCTTTCCCATATACCGGCAGGATGCGACTGAGCTGAAGCGAGTGGTTATGCAGGCCGTCTCTCTCTTCGGTGTACCTAAAATTATAATTACAGACAAGGGCCGAATGTTCGAGTCGAATGAATTCTCGTCGTGGATCAACGAACTAGGGTGCGATCTACACTACATAACACCGGAGATGCATCATGCCAATGGGCAGGTCGAAAGGTATGTGAGAACAGTCCTAAACATGCTTCGTATTGAAACGAATCATAGGAATAAGTCGTGGTCTGATACACTGTGGAAGCTACAACTTATACTGAACGTCACGAAGCAAAAGACCACACAAACTTCCCCTCTTAACCTGCTCATTGGTACAAGCGCCACCACCCCTATCATCCGTGCACTAGTACGCGATATTGCAGCAGAAAACTCTACGCCCAACAGAGAGGCCCTGCGAGAAATCACCAGAGACCGGGCTCGCCGGTTGCTCAGTCAGAATCAAGTTGATCAAGATGGACGGGTGAATCAGCAGCGTCACCCACCTCGAAAGTTTAACATTAACGACCTTGTCTTCGTAATCAAATTTTCACAATCTACAGGGAAACTCGACCCTGGCATGCGTGGTCCATATAAGGTGACCAAAACTTTGCCAAGTGGACGCTATGAGCTGAGACTGCTCAGTGGCAGCTACGGCAAGACCACGCAGGCTGCAGCACAACACATGGTGCCGTGGCGAGGCGAGTGGTGCCCGGAGACATGCGCGGCGTTCTTTGAACGTAAGCATTGGTTCATACCCATTCACTATCACTGTCGAACCCTTTCCTTCACGATTCGACTGTTATTCATCTCTTTTAGTGACTTTCGATATCTAATATGTTAATTTAAAGTTCAACTAAACCTAACCTATCTGCTATAATCGGGACGAAAAGGGTTACGTGTGCTAGGAGATGAGTGTATGAAGCTTCGTAGCGTTAATCGCTTGTCGGATATGGACGTTGGCGCCCGTCGTCAAGTCGTCCTGGCGTTGACCTTAATGTGTCAAGTCGCTGTAGCGTTGGCATTTACTTGTCAAGTCGCACTGGCGTTGGCAATCATTGGCCAAGTCGCCTTGGCGTGGATATGTTACCCAAGTCGCCATGCCTGATACAAGTGCTGTCAGGCGAATGCTTTAGTCGCGTTATGTTGCAAGACAACACTAACACGAAGAGACACTTTAGTCTCTTGGCTTTCTGTGTTTTTAAAATAATGATATGTGACTTATGAATGCATTTGTTAGACGAAGGATGAATTGATTGAATGTTGTCTAAAAGAAACAAGTGTTAAACCGATTGTGCAACGTACTTATTTTATAACAAATAGTTTTTTTAAAGTGTCCTTTCTCCTAGATGATGAATCTGAAGACACCGACGAACTTATCGAGACATCTGCAAGGACTGAGGTCGGATTATCCATGCCTTCCTTGGACCCTGAAGCTGGACCTTCGACAAGTGACACTACTGGTCCCAGTAGCACCACAAGAGAAACACGCGTCGAGGACGACTTCTCGTCAGGAGAGGCCGTGTAAGCGGCCATCCCTACCACGCCACCCTCACCCCATCGATCGGCTATAAAAGCAAGAGCATTAGCGCGCGCTGGCCACATTCTCTTTGGGCGCGCGAGGCGATCACATCGTGTACAACGTTGCTGTCGGGATACCTCTACTTTGGTGAAATTAATTATTTTCGTTATTTTTTTTTTTTTTATTGGTTATAGGCAGGCATTTGACTACACCTCACCTGATGTTAAGTGACGGTGCGGTCGAGGATGGAACATGCCTGCCTAGAAATAGCCTATTCACTCTAGCCTTGAAGAGGTCCAGATTATACCTTTCAGGGAACACATTCGCAGGCAGCGCGTTCCATTCCCTAGCTGTACGCACTAAGAAAGTTAAACCGAATCGGCTCGTGCGACAAGGTGGCATATCTACAACATAGGGATGGAACTCGCGCCTCGCGCTCCGATAGCGGAAAGTGGATGGTGGGATTAGGCCGTGCAACTCCTTCGCGTACTCCTCGAAATGAATCCTGTAGAAGACCGACAGACGAGCCACCCTACGCCGATGTTCTAGATTTTGCAGCTTGGCGTCTATCAGGGCAGGGTCACCAATGAGTCTCTTAGCTCGTTTTTCAATCGAGTCCAAAGCAGCCAGATGGTATTTGGCTGATCCATCCCAAAGGTGGCAGCAGTACTCCATACATGATCGAACTTGTGCCTGATAAAATTGGAGCAGCTGTTCTAGCGTGAAGTACCGCCTGACCTTAGAGAGAACCCCCAGTTTTTTAGCTGCAGTCTTTGCTTTGGACTCGATGTACTGCCCGAAGTTGAGGTTGGACGAGAGCTCAACACCTAAGAGCTGTAGGCTGTCAGTCATAGCTACAGTCACATTCCGGAAAGTCGGAGCCAGGTGAAATGGGCTCCGCTTAGCTGAGAACAAACAAGCCTGTGTTTTGGCAGCGTTGAATGTGACCAAATTGGCATCGCCCCAATCGGATACTGCTTGGAGGGCTTCGTTCAAGCGGCTAACCATGGCCTCTCGACAAGAGGCGACATCTTGTCTGCCAGCCCCTGCACTCGACATGTATCTATCCGCAACGGTGCTATCGTCTGCGTACCCAAAGGTACCGGGCACAAGCAGGTCGTTTATATGAAGCAGGAATAGGGTTGCGGATAGAACCGATCCCTGAGGCACACCGGCATCGATAGCCTTTTGGTCCGATGAGTAGCCATCGAGGACAACGCGTATCGATCTTCCCTTCAGGAAATCAGATATCCAAGCGCAAAAGTTAGCAGGAAGACCAAATGATGGGAGCTTGCTTATAAGGCTCGCGTGCCAAACCCTGTCAAAGGCCTTTGAGATATCGAGGGACACCGCGAGGGCCTCTCCGTATTTCTCAATGGCCTCACTCCATAGATGTGTGGCATATATTAGAAGGTCCCCAGTTGAGCGGCCTCGGCGGAATCCATATTGGCGGTCGCTGAGGAGATCGTTACCTTCCAAATGAGCCAGGAGTTTATTATTCAGTGCACGTTCCATTATCTTACAGAGTATGGACGTGACTGAGATGGGTCGATAATTAGCAGGGTCAGCTCGACTGCCTTTTTTGGGCACGGGTTGCACGTTAGCAAGCTTCCATGACTCCGGTACAATGCCTGTTTCAAGTGAGAGGCGGTACAGGCGTGTGAGGGGTGGAGACAACTCGGGAGCACATGAACGCAGAACTATTGCTGGTATGCCATCAGGTCCGTTCGCCTTGTTCACGTCCAGGGTCTGCAGGATTTTTAGGATCTCTTTCTGGTGAATGCGCACTTCTGCCATATAGCAGTCAGCACGAGATGAGATTGGTGGAGTTTTCCCAGCAGAGTCCAGACGCGAATTCTCCGCAAAAAGAGAGACAAATAAATTTGCTTTCTCTTCCGCAGAGTGGGCAAGAGAACCGTCAGGCTTCAGCAATGGTGGTAGGGATGGCCGACTGAAATTGGATTCAACTGCTTTTGCCAGGGACCAAAATACCTTACTACCTGGGGGGTAAGAGGCTAATTTAGCCCCGATCCGGCTTATGTGGTTGAATCGAGCTCTGCGTAGTGTCCTTTTACACGACTTGGCGGCTTGGTTAAAGGCTCTCTTCAGAAAACGAGTATTCGAAGACTTGCGTGCTCGAGCTTCAGCCCATGCGGAATAAGCAGACAATTTCAGCGCCTCAGCACTACGACAGTCAGCATCATTTTTATTTTGTGTCTAGATTATTGTTCATTGTTTCGATCTTCACAAATCATTGTTAAAAATCATAAAGAGTGTGAAATAGTTGAGTTTGTTTTTTTAAATAAAATACCACTTCTGACCCAAAAATATATATATCATTAACTTTACACTCATTGTTTTCTTTTCACTATGTACCTATTTGTAACATCTTTATTTTTCATTTGTATGTAAACTTACTGTCTGCCTCATTTATTTTTGGTATATTAAGTATGAGTACTGTATGACATTGAGTGCTGTATGACATTGTGGAAATTGAAACCTTTACATAATTATCTGATGTAAATTTGTTAACTTACATTTTTTATTTTGTTTTTTTACATGTTGTAATTGTCTTATATATATTTTTTGTGTTTATTTGTAAAGGAAAGTGTTCTGCTATGATAGGGCATTTTCCAATATTTTTGACGCTGTAAGGGAGAAAAGAGCTGGACACTTGCTGAGTTTCTTGCCGGTTCTTCTCAGTACAAGATCTCCCGCCCAGAGTAGATTTACGAACCGATGGCATAATGACATTCACAAGAGCTACTTGTAGCCTAAACTGAATAAATGATTTTGAATTTTGAATTTTGAATTTTGAGTAACGCCTCGGTGGCCGAGTGGCAGAGTGCTCAGTCCGAAACCCGAAGGTCCCGGGTTCAATTCCCAGGTCGGGCAAAATGTATTTCGGATTTTTCAATGCATAATCCCGGGTTTGTGATCACCAACCCGCATTTGGCAAGCGTGGTGATTAAGCCATTACCCATCAATTGTAGTGATGACTTGATTTCAATGATGGAGGCCTTTGCCCAGCAGTGGGACAGTTATAGGCTATTTACTATGTATGAGTGTGTTGTAATAAATGTTTTTCTCTCTTCTTTCTAATATGTAAGCCTCCGTCTGTCCCGATAAATTTGAACGTATGGGGAGCCTACACTCGTTAATACGGCACACCAGCCGAACTATTTATTACTCATTCTCGTAACATCCTCAAAGTCACAAGGCAGTGAAAATTTAAACTGACTGAACGATGTTTGTGAAAATTTATTTTATTATTGTATTATTGTGTTCATTATTATTCCTTTTGCAAGTGGATGCAAAAACTGGTAAGTAATATGCTAAGATATAATTACTTACTTACTGCTCTAGCTTAGGGACCCGAAGTGGGTCTTGGCCTCCGACAAAAGAGCAAAAGATATAATTAATATAAGTAATATAATTATTTACATCATCACAAGTCCATAATCGTCGTCCTATAACGTCATTCAGTTTTTCCGAGGCAGTGTGAGGGTTCGAATCCCGAACGAGGTGATTCGACAGAGCATATCGACTTAGCTTACCAGATTGGCAAGCTGAAGCGGCAGTAGGCCGGCCATATCAGTCGCAGAACCGGTAACCGATGGGGTAAACGAGTTCTTGAGTGGAGACCGCGTATCGGCAAGCGTAGTGTAGGACGCCCTCAGACTAGGTGGAGCAATGATCTCCGCAAGGTGGCTGGCAAGAGCTGAATGAGAGAAGCTGCAGATCGTGCTCAGTGGCGTGCACAAGGAGAGGCCTATGTCCAACAGTGTCCAACATGTGGGGGGTACATTTTTGTGGAACGCTGGGAATCGAATCCGGGGCCTCTGGGTCTAAACCAGTGGTCTTAACCACAAGACCACAGAAGCGGTCAAAATATACTAATCCTTGTAAAAAGTACCGGGAATTCATAAATTACAGAACGCGCGGTAACTGATACTAACTCAACATATCGACCTATTTTTTTCTATAAGTAAGCACTGTACTTTGCTCAGTGGCGTGCACTTGGAGAGGCCTATGTCCAGCAGTGGACGTGTGTAGGCTGATGATGATGATGATGATGAAGCACTGTACTGAGTTACCGCGCGAAATTTGAGCGCTATAATCAGTCGTGGCCAACAAGTCGATCGCGATCGACCAGTCGATCTTTGGAGACAGCGCAGTCAATCGCGGGAGACAACAAAAAGTGCTTCGCGCGTGGTAGCAAAGCAAGTAGTGAGTGGCAACAGGAAGGTGCGGGTACAGCCTGATTTGATTTTACATACGGATGTGAGGTGGTTAAAGGGCAACGCAGATTGGGACGGCATGGCAAAGGATTTAAATTTTTACTAATGGAACATTCAAACATATCGAAATACAAATAATATATAAATTCCCATGCTTTAAAATGATCCCGCGGCATCGAAGCCACGGGCTCGCCCAAGCGCCGTACTCTCCTGATATGGCTCCGTCTGACTTTTTCCTGTTGCCGAGGCTAAAATTAGCACTTTGAGGAAGGCGTTTCAATTCGGTTGAATCTATAAATGAAAATTCGCTGAAAAAGTTGAAGACCATACCTCTATCAGCTTACAAAAAATGTATGGAGGACTGGGTCGCTGGCGTAGCTGGCGTATTGCAAGCGAAGGGGCCTACTTCGAAGGCGACAAAATAAATTTTGACGAATAAATTACTTTTTTTTTTGTTTTATTGAACAATTCCCGGTAGTTTTTACACAGAAGGTACAACGATACAACGTGGAACAGAAAGGTGTGGTAAAAATGAAAGATAGATCTTGTATGCAGACTTACTAAGTCATAATTTTTAACTATAATTTGTTATGCAATTTTTGATTTAAAATTTCTATTGTGACGACACATCAAAATAAACATGTCACAGCCCTTGTGGTTTAGTAACCTCTGTGTACTCACATTTATGATCACTGCTGCTTGCTTTTGCGCCTGTCTGCCTGCCGTCCGCCTGACGCGCATGTCGTCACTTATATAAATATTTAATTTGTAATAGCATGAGAAACTAAAGTTAATAAAACATATAAGATCTAGATCGGATACACTTTGGATCTTTTCATTATTACCACACCTTTACAAATGCTCTTTTATTTTTTACAATGGTTTGGTTACAATGATGCTGATAATGGATCCGTATTGTTCCTTATTTTCAGATTTGGTAGTGTATTACAACATAACCCGTAACAATGTGTTGACGCCCTATTTTCCATATGAATGTCGTCATTTGATTCGTGTTCAAGAAAATGACAAAATTTCCATGAGATTTACTTTTAATAAGTTTATCAACATGGCAACGTAAGTAAATTAGATTGTATTGTTAATAAAATTAATTTTACATGATTTGTCATAGTCTATTATAAGTTTACTAAAACACACATCAAAAATGTCTAGGTATCAAGTACATTTTAAAGTATCGTTGCGTTATAGAATTAATATTTTAACTTTTTTAGATCGTTATTGATTATTTTTAGTGAATTTCACACCGTATATGTTTTTTTTTACATTGTTTAAATATGGAAAATGAACTGTCTCCCTGACTGACTGAATTCCTATAAAATAGCGTAATGGCATATACTATACAAAAGTAGTACAACTTCTGCACTGGAAGTGTAAAAAATTGCAACGATATGGAGCGACGGCGGCATTTGACAAGGGAAGAGATGTTGAGAGCCGTTGGAATGTTGGAAGCTGGTTCCAGGCAACTTACTGTGGCTGCCGCCATTGGCACTACACTGAGTGCCATAGGCCGCCTCTGGACACGCTATCGTATCACGGGCAGCGTGGTCGAGCGACATAGAGGAAGCTCTCGTATCACCACTCGAAGACAAGACCGTTACATCCAAAATACTGTTCGACTGAACCGTACCATGACCGCTATGATGTTGGCCACAAAGCTCCATAGCGCTTCAGGCTTGCTGATAAGCGACCAAACCATCCGGAATCGTTTACGCGAAGTGCGACTGCGTTCCCGAAGGCCGCTGAGGGTTCCACCCATAGCACCCCACAATCGTAAGGCCCGTTTACAATGGGCTCGCGAACACCGAAATTGGGAGGAAGAAGTGACACTGTGTTTGCTTCTCTGATGAATCATGTTTTGGTATGAGGCCGGATACAAGACGCACTCGAGTTTGGAGGACCTGACAAAATCTCAAGCGTTTTTGACGTCCAGAGGGGACGTCAAAAACGCTTGAGATTTTGTCAGGAAGTTCATCCATATGGAGGGGGAACAATCATGGCTTGGGCCGGTATTTGGATCGGTGGGAGAACCGATCTCATTTGGATCAGGAGCAACCTCAATGCTTAAATCTACGCAGAGACGATTGTTTCAGACAACATCATCCCCTTGCGAGGCCGATTGGGTGATTCGTTTCGACTAATGCATGACAATGCACGTCCACACACGGCCAGAATTGTAACACGCGGTATTTTGATCAGAAGCCCCAAAATTTCTATAGCAATGTAAACAAAAAAGCAATGTAAAAAATGTTTTGAATTTTCTTAAAAAATGCGAAGAAACTTTTTCGGTAACCTTTTAAATGGTCTTAACAAATCAAGCGCAAATATTTTAAGAGCCGATAGAGTAAAAGATAATAAACAATTTAGAATGTTCAATACACCAATTACACAATTATTATTAGGTATAATAGGTCGAATAAAAAATCGACTATCCATACAAAATAAACACCCTTTAAACAATGTACGGGGGTTAAAGTTACTCGCGTCCGTAAATTTACGCTTGAGACTCTACACGTGATCCCTGGGTGGCGCTAAATGAGTGACACTGTCTGAGTGGTAGAGCCACACTGCGTTGCAGCACGAAATGGGCCGGCTCCCCCGACGTAATACCACCCACCCTCTCACAGAATATCGGCGTGAAACAAAGGCACTCGTTGCTGTTGTATTTCGTCCGGTGAGTGAAAGTACCGGAGGCCCATCTCTCACCCCTCCCCCCTCCAAATTCCTACTCCCTCCTCAAGATCCAACTCCTTCCTCAAGGCCGGTTAAAACAAAAGGTTTTCTGGCCGCTTAGGCAAACATGTCATAGATGTCACATGTCATTAAAAATTGTTTTAATTATTTATTTGTAACATTTGGAAACTAGAATTTATTATTGACTAGCGACCCGCCCCGGCTTCGCACGGGTGCAATGCTGATACAGGCAACCGCTGTGCCCCTGCATTTTAAATCTGTAATATCTTCGAAAATATTCATTAAATATTTAAATTACATGCTGTAAAGGGCCATATAGATCTATCTACCTATTTTAAATGCACAATGTATTTAAGGTACTTAATTGAATAAGGATTAATGCTGTATTGCTTAAAATCGCTTCGTAAATAAGCCATTATTTCTCGTAAAAAGTAAAGGATAAAAAATGATTATTGTGGGTTATATCCCTAAGAGATAAAAATATACCATCGCGGACTTTTTGTAGACCTTTTTAAGGTGTACAATACTGTAGTACATTATTTTGATCTATCTCGTAGGCTTCAGCCAGCGCAGCGTTTGCAATGTAAGCGCAAAAAAATGTGAAACCTCTTAAATTAACAGTGTTTCTCTACTATATTATGCATGTATTTATACATATAAACCTTCCTCTTGAATCACTCTATCTATTAAAAAAACCGCATCCAAATCCGTTACGTAGTTTTATAGATCTAAGCATACATACGTACATAGGGACAGCGGGAAGCGACTTTGTTTTATACTATGTAGTGATTGCTAAAACATCTCCGTGTGAGTGTTCTGTGGATAACATGCCGCATTGGTACTCCAATCAGGATTACTTTAATATGGTACTTTGCTGCCATGATTGCGGGGAAATCTTATCTCGAGCCCGAAATCTGTACATGGAAAGACACGGAGTTCAGCTGAACCTACGGACCATACTCGGGGCGGTTCAGCGGACGAAATTTTCAACCGAGAATGGATGCTGGTAGATTTTTTTTTTTTTTATTAGATCAAAGGTATTATTACATTATACAGTGACCACCCCTTAAAATATTTGCGCTTATTTTTAGGACCTTATTTTTTTTTGTCAAAGTAAAGTGTAAAATAACTAACACCCGGTCATCATGTCTTACTAAGTAATAATGTTTTTAATTGTTTGTATGTTTTGTTTTTATATTGTGCTGTTTCTTAATATAACTCAGGGGACTATAGGTTCACATTTAAGGATTTTTTTTCTTTGTGTCACAACTGTTTGTCTCTTAATAATAAAAAACGACGGGTTGCACTCCGGGAGTGCCGGCAGAAGTGAAAACTTGAATATTAACGTTGTGCATTTTTGATATTTTGGAATGGTTAGGGAATAATTTTGCACGAATTGCTTCAATTATCATTATAAAAGTACTATCATTTATGTGGTAGAATATAATATTTATTTATTGCGCTATCGTACACAAACATGACAATTTATATTACATTAAAAAGTACTCGAACATTCGCGCAAGCGCCCTGCGCCGCCTAAACGAAACAGCATACATTTTCGCCGCGCCGTAGAAAGAGAGGGGGATACTTCCTCTCCTACGCCGCGCCGGCTGTCATCCGACTTACGAATTTTCGATCAGGCCACGTGTCCTGACGCCTGACGCGAGTCACGTGTCCTGACGCGAATTTAACATTTTTTACCCATTACAAAAAAAGTGTACAACGCCGCTAAAGAAGTTTTCACTTCAAAAACTAGGGAAAACTTTAAAAAAACAGCAAAAATTTCGAAAAATATAACATTGGTAATTTTTATGGGAATCGCCACTATGGATTACTCTTAATTAGGGCTGCCATCCGTCCGGGTTTCCCCGGATATGTCCTAATTTGGAGGGCGTCCGGGGAGCGTCTGGGCGGGGTTTCTAAAAAGTGTCCGGGTGAAACCCGGGCACTTTTTATGTCAGGGGAAATCCGATTAACTTGATAGAATGGAATGATTAGCAATAAATTACAGTATTTCATAGTTATTCGGTGCGGCAAATATATTCGCGCAGTCGTGAGTCTCGTGACGTGACGTGACCTCCCTAGTCGATTAAGTTGATTTTCTATAAATAAATAAAATATGATAACTATGTTTTTATTTTATTGTAATTTTTTTTTTCGATGGAGTCCGGGGTAATATCTTTATTTCACCCAAATGTCCTGGGTTTTTGAAGTTTTTGTCCTGGGTCCGAAATTTTGCTGATAGCAGCCCTACTCTTAATAGATGACGTTCGTGGCACATACTTATTAAAACTTAGACTTAATCACCACGCTTGCCAAATGCGAGTTGGTGATCACAAACCCGGGCTATGCTTCGAAAAATCCGAAAACACACTTTGCCCGACCTGGGAATTGAACCGGGACCTTTTGGTATCGGGCCTAGCGCTATGCCACTAGGATACCGAGGCGTTTACTGGGTAACTGATACATAATTAAATATATTATCTACTCTCTTTTCAGATGTGAGAGTGTTACCTATGGCAAAAACTCTAGAATGGAATTTGATTATACGCCCGATGGAACAACTTTTACAACCGTAAGTATTAAATAATAATTATTATTTTTATTAAATTATTAGTTCCGCTGGAGGAGATGCAGGAGGTGGCGCAGACTCATTTTGGGTAGCTGCGCCAACCTAGTTAGTTAGTTAATAAGTATTAAATAAATAGGTTCCCTATAAACCACGTGTTACTAAATGTGCACTCACCATTACGTTACTTCGATAATATTATTATAAGACCATTTTCTGCGGACGACGGTAGAAAGAAGCTACTTTTGATTTAGAGTAACATTGAAATCATCTCAATTTTTCGATTGTTATCGTCCACATTTAGTTTTACGATTTGTTTCTAGACACTAGAGACGCCCTGGATGCTAGGTCTCGCCCTAACTACACCACACTAACATGCACACTAGTTTAGGCCCAAGACACCGTACTCGTAGAACAAGGGTACGACGAGCCGTCTCACACGCGCTCTATACCAGGCACAGACCTACCTAGTACCTAGTACCTGTACCTAGGCGCTCGCTCCACCACCACGGCCCGGTCAACCCGAGCCGAGGTCCGAGCCTTTAGAGGCGCCCTCGGGTTGTTCCGCTCCCCGATCCGATCCGAACCCTTCGGATATTCTAGTAGGGCACGTGGAAACGCACTAGTGCGTGATGCCGTTCCCTCTAGAAAACCTCCGAAGGTGATTTGTTTCACACGGCTTGAGGAACCCTTTAAGTTTCTCACCGCCCCCAAAAAGCCCGGTGAAGCTGAAAATGCCGTCAGAGGCAATCAGCAAACTCTCTCCAAAGAAATGGACGTTACGGATACCCATTTTAGCAGCTACTTAAGGGTCCATAGCTGTCAGTGTTACACCTAATTCAAAAGTAACCCCTTTCTACGGTAACATAATATAAAAATACCCTGAGTACACAGAGGTTACTAAACCACTAGGGCTGTGACTTGTTTCTATTAACAAGATCTATACAAGCTCTACCTTGTATGCAGAGTTACTAAGCCTTATTTATTACCTTTGCCGTGTGGTGCCGGCCTAGAATTGCACCACCCCAACTCTTCCCGTGGGTGTCGTAAGAGGCAACAAAGGGACAAAACCGGGGGGCGGGCAGCAGCGCCCCCTGTAGAACAACTCCATCACCACACACTGAACTGCGATCTCCAACCCGCATGCCCAGCGTGGGGATTATGGGCACTACCCCCCTTATGATGATCGTACAAAAAAGGTAACGGCCCCTAGCTTCCGGCCGCCTCGCTATTCCTGGCCATGGCAGCGGCCTTGGTAACGGCGGGGCAGGGGGTGCTAACAATCACTTGGCTACCTCAGGCTGCCACAAACAACTGACCCTAGCAACGTTTAACGGACGCACTCTGAGGCTTGACCACCATCTAGCGCAGTTGGAAGTGGAGTTAGAGAACATTAAATGGCATGTTCTGGGGTTATGTGAAGTTCGTAGAGAGGGGGAGGACACCGTAACCCTAGACTCGGGCCATCTTCTTTACTTTCGCGAGGGTGATAAAACATCCCAGGGTGGCGTAGGCTTCCTCGTCAATAGGGTCCTCTCTAACAACGTCGAAGAAATCTCCAGTGACCGAGAGTGTCGACCAGGGTAGCGTACCTGATCATTCGGCTGTCAAAGCGTTACAGCATGAAGGTCATTCAGGTATACGCACCGACCTCGACACACTCAGATGATGAAGTGGAGGATATGTACGAAGTCATATCCAAAGCCTTGCATAACACCACTAAGGCTCATTTCAACGTCGTTATGGGAGACTTTAACGGCAAGGTGGGACCCAGACTGGCAACGAAACCCGGATAGGACCGCATGGTTATGGAGTTAGGAATCACAGGGGGCAAATGCTTGTCAACTTCCTCGAGAAAGAGGGACTGTTCTTAATGAACTCCTTCTTTAAGAAACAGTCTCAAAGGAAGTGGACATGGCAAATCCCGACACTGTGACCAAAAATGAGATCGACTTCATCATGATGGATGGCAAGCACATATTCAAAGATATCTCAGTGATCAACAGGTTCAACACCGGATCTGATCACCGACTTCTCCGAGGCTCTCTGAATATCAACTTGAAGCTTGAAAGAAACTGTCTCATGAAGTCCACGCTCCGTCCTAACCCAATCCAAATCATGGCGGGCACCGAGAAACTCCAGCAGCTCCTCGGGGACAGATTTATTGCCTTAGAACCCACTGATGACGCTAACGAGACCCTACACAATCTGGTCGAAACATTGAGCGACGAGGGCATTAAGTTCTGCAAAAAACAGCGTACTAGCAAGAAATCCAAACTCTCGGCTGAGACTCTCGGGCTGATGACAAGAAGACGGGAAACCACCCAGGCGACTTCGTCGGAGAGGTCAGACCTGAACAAGCGAATTGCGAAGATGGTACGGCGCGACTCGAAACCGAGGGTCCAAAGTATTCACTCAGCAGCTTGGCAGGAGCCACCTGACGAAGCTTAAAACGCACGACGGGAGGACCGTATTGTCCGATTTCTATAGCCGATTATACGCTGCATATGCCCCTCGTTCCCGACGAGACGACCACGATTCCAGAGCCACTCTGACACGCCACTACACCGACGAACTGCCAGACATCAGTCAAGACGAGATCGTGTTAGCTCTGAGACAGCTTAAAAATGGAAAAGCCTCCGGTGAAGACGGAATTACATCAGAGCTTCTGAAAGCTGGAGGAGCCTCTGTTATACAAGAATTGCAGAAGCTCTTCAACGCCGTCCTTCACAGTGGGAGAACTCCAAAGGCGTGGAGCGGGAGCTTGGTGGTGCTCTTTTTCAAGAAGGGCGATAAAACTCTGCTTAAAAATTACAGGCCCATCTCGCTCCTGAGCCATGTCTATAAACTTTTCTCACGAATGGTCACGAATCGTCTCGCCAGGAGACTCGGCGAGTTCCGGAACAGGCCGGGTTTTGCGGAGGATATGGTACCATAGACCACATTCACACAGTGAGGCAAATTATACAGAAGTCTGAAGAGTATAATCAGCCCCTGTGTCTGGTTTTTGTGGACTATGAGAAGGCCTTTGACTCTGTCGAAACCTGGGCTGTTCTGGAATCCTTACAGCGATGCCAAGTGGACTGTCGTTATATCAAGGTGTTGAGATGTCTGTACGAATCCGCCACCATGAATGTTCAAGTACAGGGCCAGCAGTCCAAACCCATCCAATTTCGCAGAGGAGTGAGACAGGGGGATTTCATATCTCCGAAACTGTTCACAAGCGCGTTGGAAGATATGTTTAAGACGCTGGACTGGAAAGGAAAGGGCAATAACATAAACGGTGACGACATCTCACACCTGCGATTCGCTGATGACATAGTCCTAATGGCGGAGTCGCTAGAGGAGCTGAACTAGATGCTGGACAGCCTAGCTTCAGCCTCGCGACGCATCGGTCTTGGTATGAATTTGGACAAAACCAAAGTCATGATCAATGGCCACATTGATCCGATACCGGTCGTCGTACATGGTCACCTTAATGAAATCGTTTCCGAATATACTTACCTCGGGCAGAATTTGCAATAAGGTAAAATCAATTTTGAGAAGGAGGCCAAGAGGAGGATCCAGCTGGGCTGGGCAGCGTTTGGGAAACTACGTCGAGTCTTCTCGTCATCCATACCGCAATGCTTGAAAACGAAAGTTTTCAATCAGTGCGTTCTACCCGTCATGACCTACGGGAGCTGAGACGTGGACACTCACGGTAGGGCTGGTCCACCAGTTTAAAATCGCTCAGCGAGCTATGGAAAGAGCTATGCTCGGAGTTTCTCTGAAGGATAGGATTCGTAACGAATACATCCGACAGAGAACCAAAGTCATCGACATAGCTCTAAGAATTAGCAAGTTGAAGTGGCAGTGGGCTGGCCATATCTGGCGAAGAACCGACAACCGCTGGGGTGAACGTGTTCTTGAGTGGAGACCACGACTCGGTAAACGTAGTGTAGGACGCCCTCCGGCCAGGTTAGATGATGACCTGCGAAAGACTGCAGGCAGATGCTGGATGCGTCAAGCTGAGGACAAGGCGCTATGGCGCTCATTAGGGGAGGCCTATGTCCAGCAGTGGACTATGATAGGCCGATGATGATGATGATGATGATGATTTAATTCCTTTAATTTCTTATGCAATTTATAATTAAATATTTCTACTGTGACGTCACATGAAAATAAACAAGTCACAGCCCTAGTCGTTTAGTAAACTCTGTGTACCGCTGCTGCCTGACGCGCATGATTTCAAAAGAATAAATATTGAATTTACAATGGCATAGCAAATTAAAGTCAATAATTATGTCGTAGTAACAACACATACAAGATCTACATCGGATACACTTTTGATCTTTTCATTTTTATCCCACCTTTCGGTTACACGTTGTATAGTTACAACATAAAATTGCTAACTTGCAGCGTAAATTACAAAGTACTAAAAAAATTCAACAGTTTTCTGGGGTGTCGGTAGCTCAGCGTTTAAAGCATTGACCGGTTATCCTAACGTCGTGGGTTCGATTCCAACTCGAGCTACCTGAGGCTGGTATTTTATTTGGATTATTCTAGTAAAATTTTAACGTGTAAATATTTTATCTATATACATTGTAATGACTTGTCCTGACTGACTGATTCATCATCGCCAAACCGAAACCGCTGGAGCTAATTAGACGAAATTTGTACTGTAGGTTAATTGAGCGACGTAACCAGTCACTAATAAAGGATTTTACGGAAATCATACCCTAAGGGGGTCAAATAGGGGGTCAAAGATCGAATGGAAGTCCGTCAGTTTTGAAGTAAAATACATGAAAATTGATAATTGGTATTTGGCTTTTTGAAGAGTAATAAAGAATGACTCTGGTCTTTAATAAGTAATTTGTTTTTTTTTTAGAATTTTGTCGCGACAGATCTAGTCGAGGGGGCGTGGAACTGTACTTTTTTACATGACAAGGGAACAGAAACTAAAGATAGTTTCTTATGGAATGGTAACATATACTTAGCAACACGCTGTTGGGTGACAATTCAAATTGAATGTAAGTACGTAACCAATCCGCACTGGGCCCGCCCGCGTGGTGGTTTATGGCCCGTTCACCCTATTCATCCACAGGGAAGGCTCGAGCTCCAGCAGTGGGGACATAAAATGAGCTGATGATGATGATGATGATTACGTATTAATATGGGCTAGTAAATTAAAAAAGCTTAGTAAATTTGAGAAACTTATAAAAATAATTGATTTGAGGAGCTCAGTGGCGCAGGCGCAGTGGTTAATTCGCCCGGTCTGCGATTGCTAAGGTTAAACAACTATCGCAAAAGCCGGTCATGTCATTATACATTTAACACATTTAGTCCCGGCTTCAACTCCCAGGTCGGACAAACTGTGTTTCATACTTTTCGATACATAATACAACCCGGGCGGGGTTTGTGATCACCAACCCGCATTTGGCAAGCGTGGTGATTAAGCCATCATAACCGATGGGTTAGAATTGATTGATGATTGATCAATTGATGAATTGTAGTGATGACTTGATTTTAATGATGTATAGGCCTTTGCCCAGCAGTGGGACAGTTATAGGCTATAGGTATGAATATATCATTCAAAAAAATTAAAAATCAGTCAGTTTAAGCTACAAATAGCTCTTATGGACGTCACTATGCCATCGGTTCGTAAGTCTACTCTGGGCGGGAGATCTTGTACTGAGAAGAACCGGCAAGAAACTCAGCAAGTGTCAAGCCCTTTTCGCCCTTACAGCGTCAAAAATATATGGAAATACCCTATCATAAAAAAGGACACTTTCAATAAAAACAAAATATAAAGGACAATCACAACATGGTAATAAAAGAGACATGCCTTCGGTGGAGACCTTGTACCGCGAAGAAGCCGCAAGAAACTCGTCAAGGGCTGTTTCCCTGTTTGGATAACCTAATTGGGATTACAAAATTGACCCGTTGTCTTAGAGGGTGTGGGTCAAAAGCCCAATTGTGGATTTCTTTCACAATTAACCTGAATTTGTGATTTGTCCGCAACAAATTGTATACACCCATACAAATTTAATTGAAATGTTTTTTTTATAGGTACTTATATAATGTACATTATTATCATTTCAGATGAATTATCATACATAATAACTAATTACGCCGATAAGTCGAATTTCAAACCACAATTTTCAAACAAAACACATGTTGCACAGTACTATTATAAATACGGAGATATTCTACAGTTAAGCTGTGGACGTCCAAACTTGGGCGAAAAACAAATCCCATGGAACGCCGAATTCAAATTGATTTATTATAAAGCTAACACGGGAGGTAAGTGCTATTTTTTTAACATACCACCCCCGATTCTTTTAACAAAAACCGTAACGATACCGTAGCAACTTTGTCTTTAAACCCTTTCACAGTCAGAGGGATATATATTCCCAACAAATTTTGAACTTTATATCATTGAGATAAGATTGAAAACCAATAAAATATTCAAACATGTTATGCCCGTTATAGGGCAAAACCATTTTCATAAAAATATAAATAGAAATAGCAATATCATTTATTGCCCACTAGTGGACCCGGCGGGCTTCGTACCGCTTTGACAGTTTCCATCAAGTGAGTAAATTATCTTTGGGACAACAAAACACACAAATCATTTTGTATTGGAAAATTAAATTGTCGTTTTTAGTATATTTATAGTGTGATTCCCGCGGGAATATCGGGATAAAAAACTATCCTATGTCTATTATCCTAATCCAGGTTATAAACTATCTGTATGCCGAATTTCATCCAAATCAATCCATCCGTTGCAGCGTGAAGTAGGAACAAATATACAGACATACACACAAACTTTCGCATTTATAATATTACTAGTTGCCGCTCGCGATTTAACCCGCGTGGTTCCTGGTTCCCGTTCCCGTGGGAATGTCGGGATAAACAGTATCCTATTGTGTTATTCCCGGTTATAAACTATATGTATGCCGAATTTCATCCAAATGCATTCAGTAGTTTTTACGTGAAAGAGTAACAAACATCCATACTTACATACTTTCGCGCTTATAATATTAGTAGGATAGTGCGATACTGTACATATTGAGCATACTAACATCCAATTTTAAAGTCGTTCGAATGACGTACCAACCAACCGACGACGAACTTATTTCGTATCAGTCTCGTGCTGCCTTTTACAAGCTACCTTTATTGCATGTGCGTAGAAAGGTGTCAGATATTATGTTTTTATACAGGCTGATCCATGGTCACATTGACTCTTCTGAGACTCTGGAACTCGTACAATTTACAATTCCTAGAGTTGGGAGTCGTGTGCACAACCGTAAAACTTTTGCACTTCCTTTATGTAAGACTCGACTCGGACACTCTCCGCTACACCGTATGTGTTCAGGTTATAATTCGATTCGCACTGAGTTTGATATATTTCATGGTTCTGCGGCCTCAGCCAAGCATTCCTTAAAACAATTTACTCGCAGTATAGTATTTACTTTTTATTATCTTTTTGGTATTTGTTTTTTTCTCTTTTTTTAATTTTTTATTTATTTAAATTCTTATTAGTGTAATTAGTGCAGCCGAACGTTAAGTGTTACATTTTGGAGCATGATGTGATTACATCTAGTAGGTCGCAATGTAGCATAAGCTTTTTTTTTATATTATTTATATGTAACATAAATAACGTTGCAACCAGTTTTGTAAGCCAAACAAAAAAAAATAAAAAAACCGTATACGGTACTCGAGGAGCTGGAAAGGGCAGAACGCGCCCGATCTGCGAGTGCTGCCGTGCGATTCTGTAACAAAAACCGCGATCACTTCGACACCAATTCACTCGTAGCTTGCAAATGAATTCGCCTTTATTACACACTGTCACAGTCGATTGTTATTGGCACGTCTTGAGTGAATTCAATATCGAGTTCGGCGGTGATTTTGTTACAGAATCGCACCACTGAGGTTAAGCTACTTTAGCAAAGGCTGGACATCGGATGGGTGACCAAAAATGTATTATCTCCGAAGGCACGTAAGGCGCTCTTTCGCACTGTTGTTCAACAAGTCTTATATTTCTGTACAAGTTAGCAGTGGGAACTTTAAATAATGCTACTGTATTATATTTTTTAATTGTTTACATGTGTGATTTAAAGCTGTATGTTTCCTTATTAAAATAAAATATAAAAATAAATTTTTAAAAGCCGTTGGTCCCGGCTACATTAGCAGTCGTTAACAACCACCAATCCGCACGGGCCCGCGAGGTGGTTTACGGCCCGTTCTCCCTATCCATCCATAGCATCGCCCGCGCCTTATCCTCATCCAGGATTATGTTAATGCGATATATCAATGGAGTTCGATTAACGGTTATGCTATGACTTTTGGTTGATTGTGGCATCCAGTGGTTTATGACTATTAATGAAGATATAATGGGAAGGCTCGTGCTCCAGCAGACATAAAAAAATATGCTGCTGATGATGAAGAGTACCTACGGCCCGCAGCATCACAGCCTGATGATGTGTCCCAGTTGTACGTTCGACTCGCACTTTTTTTTTTTTTTTCAGAAACTTATGTCGTTGATGGACCTACAAACAACAATGTACCTGTATTTCATACGTTTGACAAGATGAATAACAAAAGCACTGTGTCCTGTCATTTCATCAGTGGAGCAGGTTATTCACTTAATAGGACTGTGCAATTTCTAAGGCAACCTGACGGTTAGTGGTGACATCTATTGGTTAATGTACTACAGGTTTATTTTTAAGAGTCTTTGATTGGAGAACACGTAATGGCCGACATTCACAGGCTCTGAACCCAATCACTCCAAATTTAATCATATTGGCCCATATTCAAGAGCACTGCAGTGCATCGCTTCTTCTTGTTCTTTCAAAATTAATTTAAATTTATTCAGTTTAAGCTACAAATAGCTCTTATGAACGTCACTATGCCATCGGTTCGTAAGTCTACTCTGGGCGGGAGATCTTGTACTGAGAAGAACCGGCAAGAAACTCAGCAAGTGTCCAGCTCTTTTCTCCCTTACAGCGTCAAAAATATTGGAAAATATTATCCCCTATCATAGCGGGACACTTTCCATTATAAATAAACACAAAAAATATATAGAAGACAACCACAACATGTAAAAAAAAAATCTAAGTTAACGAATTTACATCAGATAATTATGTAAAAGTTTGAATTTCCACAATGTCATACAGTACCACTACAGTACTCTAAAGTCAAACTATAGTTAATAATACTAAAAATAAGATAAGTATGCAAGAGCAGACCAGCCTCCACAGGCGGCACCCGTTCACGAGCATGACATATGAATCAGCCATCGCTTCGCTCAACCATATTCTTTCAAAATTAATTTAAAATCATTTATTCAGTTTAAGCTACAAATAGCTCTTATGAACGTCACTATGCCATCGGTTCGTAAGTCTACTCTGGGCGGGAGATCTTGTACTAAGAAGAACCGGCGACAAACTCAGCAAGGGCATATCTTACAGCGTTCCTTACAGCGTCAAACTATTGGAAAATTATAAAAGGACACTTTCCATCGCAAATAAAAACGCAAAAAATAAAGGACAATCACAACATGTAAAAGAAAACAAAGGAAAAAATATATATACAGGGTGTAACAGAAAGGTGTGATCAAAATTTAAAGATCCAAAGTGTATCCCATCTAGATCTTGTATGCAAAGTTACTGAGACATAATTGTTAACTTTCATTTGCTATACAATTTGTAAATAAATATTTTATTGTGACGTCACATCAAAATAAACAAGTCGCAGCCCTACTGGTTTAATAACCTCTCTGTACTTACATTTATGATCGATCACTGCCTGCTTGCTTATGCGCGCCTGACGTACATGACTTCACTAATATAAGTATTTAATTTGCAATTGCATGACAAACTAATAGTAGATTGTTATACAAGGAGCTAAAATTACCCATTATATACGAGGTAGTTTTACTCCCGAGCTTTAGCGAGGGAGTAAATAGAAACCGAGTTTTAATGGGTTTTTAGCTTTACTTTTCACTACGATTGCGAGAAAATAAAATAATCCAATACAATATGAAAGACTTTATTTTATTAAAAATTAAATGTTCAATTTGTACAATTCTGGATATTTAACGAGATGTTTTTTCCCGGTAACTTAATTTCAGTCCTCTGTGAAGATGAATGTTGAGTTGTCTGTGGGGGTAAACGTGGGAGATACACGTATGTAGTTCCAGGTTTGAGGATTCCTCATTTGGATGTTCTGGATAGAGAATCAGCTGAGTTGACTCATCTCTTGATGTCGATAGTCGTGGGCTAGTTGGGAGAATATTGATGCGTTCTGTGATACGCTGGATGATATCAAATTTGTTTGAATGGAATTCTCGACATAGCCTTCCGTCACTTGATCGGATCTCCATCCACCGTGGCGTTTTAACGTTGTTATATTTGCACCAGAACCCGCCAAGAGAGTGGCGGATGTACTTCGGAAACAGTGGCCAGTGTACTGTTCCGGATTAGGCAAATTTAAATAGGTGGCGACCTCTTTTGGCATGTTACTTAATTTATTTTTGCCTATAACTTGCCTTGTGCATTTTCCGTTTTGATAGTTTTTAAAAATCTCGGCGTGCCCTCTCCACTCAGCTGTAAATCTTGGTAGGCTTTGACAATTTTTAGAAATTCTCCGCTTATAACGAATTCCTCTCCTTATTTGTCTTTGTATTGGGTAGATTTATGGCTTGACATATTCACTATTTTAAAATTAATTACGGTCATTACCAATTCAATTTGCAATTAGACAAAAATTGTAAAGATTTCGCGCCAATGTCTTTTTTTATTTCTTCTGTAGCCGCAACGCATTGCATGCATTCTACCAAAGAGATCGCCGATTTTAGTTCCATTTTCAAAAATAAAGTGTTGTTCTTTTTTTATGAAACAGTAATAAGTCGAGTCTATATTCGCGATTATTCCACTTAGGTACGACTAAAGACTATTTCGTTTTTGTAGGCTCAAACCGACAAAAATTAAAAAATTAAAACTTTTTCCCCTAGAGGAAGAAATGCTACTTTTTCTTCGCTCTGCGTACGCCACAATGACGGCCTTTTTGAGCAGGAGGAGTGAAAAGTTAATAATTATGTCTCAGTAACTTTGCATACAAGATCTAGATCGGATACATCTTGGATCTTTTCATTTTGACCACACCTTTCGGTTACACGTTGTATACAGGGTGTTAAACTTTCAGCGGGGCAGTAAGGGGAAGTACCTTATCCGTTGCAGCTACACGAAAATGGTCTTAGGAGACTATCCATAATTTTTTATGGAATTTTGATCCCCATTCAAAGATTTTCAAAAAAATTTACAGTTAGCAAGAAAATAGCCATTTTACACAAAAACATTTTTTTAAGCCAATCGATCCTGTTTCTAATACTGATCAAAAACTTCTATGGGACCAACCATCGCTGGAGTACTCAAAAAGTCACAAATTGCAAAAAAACTTTTCTCGTACATTTTGTATGAAAATTTTTCGCAAAAGCTTTTTTAGTGACGGTTGACATCTTTTTGTTGACTGAATAAAAATATAAGTTTAAAAACAATTCAAATTTGGAACAAAATGAAATTGAATTTTTCATCCAAATGGCGGTCACTTCGTGCACTTGATATCGTAGTAGGGCAAGAAACAGCAAGATTTTAAATAAGAATAACATCATCAAGTTATGTTAGTTAATAATAAAAAAATAATAATACGCCTTCTTTTTGATATCTGTAAAATTCTACGTGATCATTTGTCTTTTATTTTATTTTTTGTATTTCAGTTACACAAATTCTTTACAAAATGTAAGGGAAAAGTTTTTTGCAATTTGTGACTTTTTGAGTACTCCAACGATGGTTGGTCACATAGAAGTTTTTGATTAGTATTTGAAACAGGATCGATTGGCATCAAAAAATGTTTTTGTGTAAAATGGCTATTTTCTTGCTAACTGTAATTTTTTTTGAAAATCTTTGAATGGGGATCAAAATTCCATAAATAATTATGGATAGTCTCCTAAGACCATTTTCGTGTAGCTGCAACGGATAAGGTACTTCCCCTTACTGCCCCGCTGAAAGTTTCCACCCTGTATATCAAGGTTTGCAAAGGAGATCATTCGGGCTCTATACATTTATGGGCATTTTCTGAAAGTGCCGGCCAACAAAAAAGAAATAGTACGTTTTGTTAGAACTAGCCATTTGGAGTAATAGTTAATTAGGCACAACAGTTGTAGGATAGCTCTGAGCCAAGTTATACAAGTTCGATGATTCATCATTTTCATACATTTATTGATTTCTGAAAGTGCTAAGAAACACAAAATAATGATAGATATTGCTAGAACTAATGATCTGAAGCAATTGTTATTGTAGCGCAAAAGCTGTGGGGTCATCACCTGTTCTGTTTTACAAGTTAGAAAACCGCCATTTTCATATTTAAACAAAAAAATAAGTACTCTAATTAATTAGAATCGAATTTGTGACTGTTATTGTTCTGATTGTTTTGGACAGATGTCTGGCTGTTATTGTTATACATAACAATGATGAAATGAAATGTTTATTTGTACATCACAGGTTTTACAAGGTCTTACAAGTCATTATAATGATAAGTACATCTGTAAAATGTTTATATAATTTTTAACGCAAATTTTGTTGCGAACAAATTACAAAAACACAAATGTTGAAAAAATTTCCACGATAGCTCAATTGGAAGAGCACCTGACCCGGTATGTCAGAAGGGTGCGGGTTCAAATCCTGCTCGTGGAAATTTTTTCAACATTTGTGTTTTTAAGGACATCGGTGATCAGCCTATTTGACATACAAATTAAATAAAATATAATTGAAATAATGCAGTTGAATTTATACAGGGTGTTTGGAAGGTCGGTGCAAAGCCTTAAGGGGATGTTAGTATGGTCCATCTAGAACATTTTGAGCCACACTTGTCTTAGACCAAGTCTGTTATTATTATTATTTTTTGTTGACCTGCGATTTTAGTGCCAAAAATCCAAAATTTGCTAATTAATTGCTAACAACATTCAGTTTAAGTTAAAATGTCTATTTTTTACAAATTATTTTATTAGTGTAATGTGTCCCTAATCGTATCGAGGCATTTTTGTAGCACCATTGTTACCAAAAAATAAAGTTACAGGTGATAAAAAAAGTGATAGAAAGTTTGGAAAAATAATTTTTCGACTTTAAATGTCAATTTAAAAAATAAAGAAAATAGCTGCAGATGTTCAAACACATTTAAGAACATGCTAGGCTAATGCCCTTTCTTTTGAGATATTACTTACGCAGATATCTTACCATTTCTTGAAATTATGGTGCTTAAACCAGTTAAGAGTGATAATATCGATTTTTAAGAAGATTAAAAAAACATCATTTTTGGTGATCTAACTTTAATTTTCATGTTTAAAATGTCGTCCACCGTTACGAATACATGCTCGAGCACGTTTTCTGACTTCATTCATACTGATTTTTAGCATCATTTCTTGTTTCATCCGTTCAAACGCAGAATGGATTCTCTCCAATAAGTCCGTCCTCCTTCGTAGAAATTTCCGTCGTGTAGACAAGTTCCTTTGCCCATCCCCATACAAAAAAATCTACCAGGGTTAAGTCAGGCGATCTTGCGGGCCAAGGAATTGGCTCATCTCTGCCGATCCAGCTCTCTGGAAAACAATTATTGAGGTGTTCTCGTACTGTTAAGGTCCAATGCGTTTCATAAAGGAGGGTTGGTCAACCCTCCTTCATGAAGCGGAAATACCAATACTGGATACTGACAGGAGAACCATGTTCCAACAAGATGGATGCCCAGCGCATTGGACTTAACTGTACGAGAATACCTTAATAATTGTGTTCCAGAGAGCTGGATCGGCAGAGATGGGCCAATTCCTTGGCCCGCAAGATCGCCTGACTTAACCCCGGTAGATTTTTTTGTATGGGGACGGGCAAAGGAACTTGTCTACACGACGGAAATTTCTACGAAGGAGGACTTATTGGAGAGAATCCATTCTGCGTTTGAACGGACGAAACAAGAAATGATGCTAAAAATCAGCATGACTGAAGTCAGAAAACGTGCTCGAGCATGTATTCGTAATGGTGGACGACATTTTGAACATGAAAATTAAAGTTAAATCACCAAAAATGAAGTTTTTTTAATTATCTTAAAAATCGATATTATCACTCTTAACTGGTTTCAGCACCATAATTTCAAGAAATGATAAGATATCTGCGTAAACGATATCTCAAAAGAAAGGACATTATCTTAGCATGTTCTTAAATGTGTTTGAACATCTGCAGCTATTTTCTTTATTTTTTAAATTGACATTTAAAGTCGAAAAATTATTTTTCCAAACTTTCTATCACTTTTTTTATCACCTGTAACTTTATTTTTTGGTAACAATGGTGCTACAAAAATGCTTCGATACGATTAGGGATACATTACACTAATAAAATAATTTGTAAAAAATAGACATTTTAACTTAAACTGAATGTCGTAAGCAATTAATTAGCAAATTTTGGATTTTTGGCACTAAAATCGCAGGTCAACAAAAAATAATAATAATAACAGACTTGGTCTAAGACAAGTGTGGCTCAAAATGTTCTAGATGGACCATACTAACATCCCCTTAAGGCTTTGCACCGACCTTCCAAACACCCTGTATAATATCCACTGGATAGAAAAATAATTAAAATGAATAAAGTTATAAAAAAAAAAAAAAAAAAGATGACATGTCCATACTCAAATACATTAGAAATTAATATATTGTAAATAAAATGTTTTAAGGGTTTTAAAGATTATAATGTTATCCGTGATCAGTCCACTAGGCATAACATTAAAATTAAAATATCACATTCGAATGTATAAATAGCAAATTGAAAAGTAAGTAGTTAAATTTGAATAAAATAATTAAAATGTCCATATAATCCTGTAATTAAAATTAAATTAAATAACGTCATGTCCGTACTCAAAATACATTAAAAAATAATATATTATACTAGTATTTTGAATGGTTGAAAAAATCATTCATTTAGTAAAATGTCTCTTCTAAGGGTCTTTCAACAAGGACGGGTCGATGTTAAAATTGAATAAAACTAGATGTGTGTGTGTGTGTGATATTAACGAAAAAATTTTTTTTATTTAAAAGTCCCGTTAGTGCCATTATGAATGGAATATAACATCGTTCAAATATCCGCCGCGGCTTCGAATGGTGGCACGAATCCGAGAGGTCCAATTTTCAATGACTCTGCTGCATTGATCCGGCTGAATCTGAGCGATGGCCTGCGTTATGTTGGCTTTCAGGGCAACGGTCGATTGTGGGTTATTGGCATAGACCTGTGACTTCAGAAAACCCCACAAGAAAAGGTCTAGCGGGGTCAAATCACACGATCTTGGCCAATTCACGTCACCTCTGCGAGAGATAACCCAACCCTCAAACCGTTCACGCAGAATGTCCATTGTATCGTTCGCTGTGTGGCACGTAACGCCGTCTTGCTGGAACCACATGTCATCCACGTCCATATTGTTCAATTCAAGCCAAAAGAAATTGTTAATCATTGATCTGTAGTGCTCGCCGTTGACGGTGATGGCCTTGCCAACGTCGTTTTCGCAGAAGTACGGACCAATGACGCCGCCAGACCAAAATCCGCACCAAACAGTAACTTTTTGTGGATGCATTTCCACCTTGTGAACCTCATGTGGGTTGTGGTCATCCCATATACGGCAATTTTGCTTATTAACAAAACCATTCATCCAAAAATGTGCCTTGTCGCTAAAGATTATTTTTCGGCCAAAATCGGGGTCCTCTTCCAAGCGTTCCGAAGCCCATTCAGCGAACATACGGCGTTGTCTATGGTCATTAACTTTGAGCTCTTGGGTCTGTTGGATCTTGTATGGATGCAGGCCCAAATCCCGACGCAAAATTCTCCAAGTTGAAGTCTGCGAAAGGCCGAGTTCTTGTGCACGCCGAGAAATCGACTGCCTCGGAGTCTTTTGAACACTCTCACGTACAGCGGCGATGTTCTCGGCCGATCTGGCGTTCCTTTGACGTAAAGGTTTTGGTTGGTTGTTTACCGAACCGGTCGTCTCCAATTTGGTCACCAATCGTTGGATTCGGACAATTCCGAATACACTCTTACTGAAGAGCGCAGTTTTAATGTTTGACCTATTATGTAGACAATCACAACGTCGTGAACTTACAACTTTAGAAAAGAGACTTGGGTTACGCCTTATGTACAGCGCGACTTGAAATATAGTATATGAGAAAAAGGAGGGGACCAAGGACACTGCCCTGAGGAACTCCCTGAGTCACAGTTCTTTGAGAGGACGAACATTTTTTTCAAACTTTGTCTTGGTACATATTTTAGTAATAAAAGTAACCTGTGTTCTGTCAGTAAGGTAAGATCTAAGTAATTTCAACGGAATTCCCCTAATACTATACGATTCTAACTTACTCAAAAGGATATTATGATTCACATAGTCAACCGCTTTAGTCATATCTAAATAAATAGCTTGAACTGGTTGTCTTTTGTCCATTCTATTATAAATTACTTCCAAAAATTCATATACATATAGCTGAGTTAATAGAGCCATTTTTACGAAATCCTTTTCGTACCCTATTAAATAATCCTTTTGTTTCAAAAAAAGGTCTGAATTTCTATGCAAATATTGGAATTAAAGCCACCGGTTTATAGTTTTGGATATCTAATTTACTTTCTTTTTTGTGCATTAGTTTTATGACTGGTGTTTTTAATTTTACTCGGAAGATCCTTTGTTCCAAGCAAATATTAATAATATCACATAAAATGTTAGAAATTAGCTGAGAAACATATTTTATAACCTTAGTAGATATGTCATCATAGCCAGTGCAGTTCGTGTTTTTTTAATTGTTTATTATGTTGCATATCTCCTGGGGGTCTGTCGGTTTTGTTTTGTCCAGTTTTGTCCAGTTTTGTCCAGTTTTGTCCAGTTTTGTCCAATTTGAACTTTTGTGTTACTATTCGGGAGTTGTGGCTGTTCCAGACTTACGTAATAGTCATTAAATGTTTGTGCAATTAATCTAGGGTTTGTTATATTTAGATTATCAAAACGAAGTTGCACTATGCTTTCCTTAGGTATATTTTGCTTGTTATCGTTTATAATGTTGATGCTATATGACATTCTATAACTTCTGTATCAGAACAGCATAGTGTACCAGCTTAGGTGAAAAGTAAAAAATCAAAATACTGATTCTCATGTTGTTTATTAGCTGCAAAAAATCACTAGTCTTCTAATTATCATGTAATGTAACTATAACATCTTCCAAACCTTGTGCCGGTATACGTATAAAATCCTCTTGCCGTGCGAAACCCATATACCATAAAATAGTCATGGTATGTGAACAACATCCTATTGTCCGTTTTCCTATCGGACATGAAAAATAATAATACGGAATAGCTTGTCGTCCACGAAGTGTTGAATCAGCTGCATTGTAGACATAATACGTTTTTGACGCAATATGCCCGGATTGTATACGGCCTCGTAATACTAGGAGATCTCGACCAGCCATCTCCCGAACTTCTTCCACTGGGATATCTCTGGCAGTTCTATGGTGAATGCACCATCCGCTCCGTTGTCCGACCTGTGGTCCGACCCATATCGGTTGCTTCTCGTCGGCCGCGTACCTACTATTGTAACGCTATTTGTATCAACTTCAGAGTGGTCGCTTGACGCTTCACAATGACAATTGCTTCGGATCATTAGTTCTAACAATATCTATCATTATTTTATGTTTTCCAGCACTTTCAGGAATCAATAAGTATATGAAAATGATAAATCTTCGAACTTGTATAACTTGGCTCAGAGCAATCCTACAACTTGTGTGCCATATTAACTGTGCCATATTAACTATTACTCCAAATGGCTAGTTCTAACAATACGTATCATTACTTTTTGTTGGCCGGTACTTTTAATAAAAGGCCCAAAAAAAATGACGTCGTTTACTTCAGTTACCAGTTTAAATTTTCACAATGTCATACAGTACTAATAAAAGTCCTAAACTGTCTAAGAAAAAACAAAGTGAAACTATAATTAATAATAATATTAAAAAACAATTTTATACTCGTAAAAACCGGAGTAACATAAAAAATAACTGCAAAGAGAAAAAACTAAAAAGAAAAAAAAAAGATCTACGATCCCAGAATTCAATTTGAGCAATGTTGAATGCAACGTGAAATATCTTTTTGTCCGATACCTATAATAAAATCTATAATAAATTAGTTATTATAAATACATTGAATATTGATGACATATTAATTATAGATTTTATTATTTAAGTATAGGTTTCGGACAAGAAAATATTTCACGTTGCATTCAACATTGCTCAAATGGAATTCTGGGATCGTAGAGCTTGTTTTTTTTCCTTTCAGTTTTTTCTCTTTGCAGTTATTTTTTATGTTAGTCCGGTTTTTACGAGTATATAATTGTTTTTTATATAGTTGTTTTAGCAGTCGGGTTTTTTGTTTTATTTTAATAATTTGGTTTATTTCAAACTATTTACTTCTTTTTAATAAGTACATTCCGGATCTTTTTTGTAGCCTATATCACTCCCTCAGGCAAAACAAATGTCTACAAATAATTATAAAATATAGTGAAAAAATTAAATGCCTACGTCTATCCGCCGTCTATACGCCTTCCCGGTAGCATAATGGTCAGTGCAGCCGCCCGGATTGCGGAAGACCCAGGTTCGATTCATGGCAACTGGGTTGGGTAGGCATTTAATTTTTTCCCTATATTTTATAATTCTTTAATTCAGCTTAAGTGCAGCAATTAGCACTTAAAAATAAAAATAAAAACCAACTTAACAAGGTAAATTAAATTGGAAATATATTTATGTCTTCCACACAAATATGTTGCGTCAGTAATTAAGTAAATAGCTTATAACTGTCCCACTGCTGTGTCAAACAAAACAACAATAAAGTACGTTGTAGTAGTAGGTGACTTCTTGGCGGGAAAGTAAACAGTAACGGCTGCGGTTTTGTTTTATTTTCTAAAATTAGTGTTATGTCGAATAATAATGTGAAATAATGGTGGATTATGAACCGTTAAGTGTTCGTATACGTGCATGAGTGTTGGCAAATGAAACGGAACAGTGCAACGTCACTTTTCAAATTCTCTCAAGTAGTCCACGTGAGGTCTTAGTAAAGCCTCACATCTTTACTGAGATACTCGAGGGGTTGGAGGTATATCATTTCTCACTTCTCGTTACTATTATCATCATGCCTAAACAAAAGATAAGTCCTTTTGAGACATGGTAGGCATTTCGCGAATTAGGCATTATGCGACTAAACGATTTATTTATATAACTTGTAAGAAAATAACTTTGAGACTGGCTAAATGTGCTAACCGATCGAAGCCATCAACTAAAAGAAAAAAACGGACTCCAAAAAAATAAACTGATAAAATTGCACTAAAAATTAAAAAATGATTGCGTAGTTTAGTTTGTTCAATTTACTTGCAATTGACCTTTATTATACTCAATCTTATATTCTTAAAAACTATTCGACTGCCATACTTAACTTCACATCTAACAGAACACATATTATGACAAACAAGCAAATACCAAATATTTACTTGCAATCCACATAAAGAAACAAATAAAAAATATATTTTTAGGCTGCATAAATAGATAATAATTTTATTAGGAAAATATATAGGTACAAAATTATTATTTTGGTGCCGGTGCCGTGGCGGTGTCTTCATCAAATGATACTTTCTGAATGCAATTGCTCGACTTTTTGCTGAAAATACCAAAATCGCTATAGGTATGCCTACAATATTTGAGGAGTTCCCTCAACAGAACTGGACCAAACTAAAATGGGAGTTTAACGGCCCCGAGACCCCGAGTCTCAGACAGACCGTTCGATTCCCAGCGGCGGGATGGGGAATATTATTCTCGATTTGTCTTGATCTCGGTAGTAGGATGTGAGACAGCCACTTTCTCAGTAATAGAAGATTCTACAATCCCCCCTCCCCCCCCCCCCTTTGATAGGGTTTGGTGCCTCTCCCTAAACAAATTTGGTGACTCGTTTCTTTGTCGCACCTCCAAAAGATGAAATAGTATACCAGCACACTTTTTATGTGGTTAACGCGCGCGGTCTGCGATTGCTGACGTTAAGCAACTTTCGCAAAGGCCGGTCATCGGATGGGTGACCAAAATTGTATTACTTATCTCGAGCTCCTCCGTGCTTCGGAAAGCACGTAAAGTCGTTGGTCACGGCTGCATTAGCAGTCGTTAACAACCACCAATCCGCACTGTGCCCGCGTGGTGACTGTGCCGATCCACAGCCCCAGCAGTGGGGACGTATAATGAGCTGGTGTGGTGACACGTTTGCCCTTCTTCTTGAGATCCTTCAAACGAACCTTTTGGGCCGGCAGGGTCATTGCCCTGCCGGCCCAAAAGGTGCCTTCACGCCTCGACGAAGTGGAGTATATACGACGCTGCATCAGTCGTCATCATGACTGATGCAGCGTCGTATATACTCCTCTTCCACTGGAACAAAAGGTGCCTTCACGCCTCGACGAAGTGGAGTATATACGACGCTGCATCAGTCGTCATCATGACTGATGCAGCGTCGTATATACTCCTCTTCCACTGAAACAATCAACATCAGATGATGTGGAGCCATTTGCCGAGATAACTATAAAAAAATACTTTCTCTTAACAGATACTCTACGAATAATGATAAATAATACCATATTTAGTTCGAGCGACGCGCAAGTGCATGTATACAGAGGAACGGTGGGGGATATAATTAATATAGATTGCTATGACCACATCGAGAAAGGTTATCCACACTGGGAATACTGCAAAGACAGAACATTAGGTAGGTACCTAACAATATTTTTATTATTTATGTATTATTTTATTTTTTATTTTTTTATAGTTACAAATGTCTTAGTCATATACTCGTAGTAATAAAAACTTAAAAAACTAAAGTGGTGCTGTCAAGGTATGTGACTGCCTCTGTGGTCTAGTGGTTAAGACCATCGGCCTCGGACCCTGAGGTCCCGGGTTCGGTCCATGGGGAGGACATGTTTGTGTAGGTGCTCGGTTTGGTTGGGGAAGGGCTTGTTTGTCCGCCAGGCTAGCTACCACCATCTTATCCAAATATGTCGCCATAGCATCAATGTTTGTAGCATTGTTGTGTTCCGGAAGCTAGAGCTAAGATAGCCAGTGCCTCAGTAGTTGAGGGTTCCGGGTGAAGTGCACTTCCATCGTTGTTCTTATCATCACTTAACATCAGGTGAGAAGGCACTGCGTTTACCCGTCTGTAAGATATATAAAAAAAGTTTATTATTTCTCTGGGTCTTGTCCACGCACGATACCCTATCTGACATATTATTAGGGATTTTATACATCTACTAGCTGCGCTCGCGACTTCGACCGCGTGGAATAGTGACTTACAGCAGCATTTTTAATTTTTTAGGCTGTTGTTCCCGTTTTTGCAACATTTTTCACTGATGCTTCGCTTCTATTGGTCGCAGCGTAATGTTATATAGCCTAAAGCCTTTCTCGACAAATGGACTATCCAACACAAAATGTTTTTTTTAATTCGAACCAGTAGTTGCTGAGATTAGCGCGGTCAAACAAACAAACTCTTCAGCTTTATAATATTTATATAGATTTACTAACACACTTTATAAATAAGTGTTTGTTATGAACATGGAATGCAAAAGTGTTTAAAACATTAAGGCCTGATTTTTCAATACTCAGATAAGTTTTATCCAACGAATAACATTGTCATTGTGACATATTTTCTAAAGAGAATCTGTCATTATGTCAAAATTATTCTATGAATAAACTTTAACTGACGGTTGAAAAATCAGCCCTTAGTTATTTAAATATAGCTTGATGTTTAATTGTAATTTGTGGCATTTAGTGCATCTGATTGTGTTAATAATTAAATACATTTCGTACAGGATCTTGCGTAGTAGCAAGCACTGATAAAATTAATATTCCAAGAAGTATCGTACTGGAGGAGAAACTTAACAACACAACGCTCAAATGCGTGTTTACGAACCCCAGAAGAGGCACTACAACCAGCAGAGAGGTTCTTATTCTGGTTGACAACAATAAAATCGGTAAGTAAGCTGTTTTTTTTTCTTTTAGTTGATGGCTTTGTGCGGTTAGCATATTTAGCCAGTGTCAGTAAGTAAGTAAGTAATTTTCTTACAATTTAAATAAATTGATAATATTGTAAACGGATTGTATCCTAAGCAATGAAAAATTAAAAAAGATAGAAAGTGAGTTTGGATTGGCATTGACAGATTTCGGCCGCTCCTCTTTCATTTTTGAAATTTTTGAATAAAAGTATTTATGCGTGTGTGTCAAATACATGGTAGTGTGTGTAATGTTTGTTTTATTGATCTAATGTATTTTTATGCATGATTAAAAAAAAAAAATTAACATTCGGATAACCTTCTCTATGTAAAATATAAGTGTGCGAAATGTCATACTCCTCCGTCCGCGCAATTTTCGTAAAAAAGGGGTACAAAATTTTTGCTTCACGTATTAGTATATAAATTATATTATTTTTTATTATATATATATGATGTTGTCTAATATATATACTAGCAGTTTGCCCGCGACTTCATCCACGTGGATTTTGAATTATTTCGTAAATAAATCAATACTACGTTTCCCAAATCAAAAAATAGAATCATTATAGAAACTGTTTCTTTTGCATGCATTCCGCATACCACCGCGTTTGCGAAAACACGGTGGTTATATGAGACTCCTACTCCACCAAGATGGTACCCAGTATGGTGTTTAACCACAGGACCTCAGAGGCGGTTTGGACCCAGGGGTCCCGGGTTCAAATCCTAGCGGGGCGTACATCTTTGTGTACTTGGCTTGGTTGGTGGTAGGGCTTGTTTATCCGCCTGGCTAGCGACCATTATGTTATCTGGGGGAACGGCAGTTTCCCCGCCAAGTCGAGCAAAAAAGCGGCACGGCCGTACCATCCTTTTCTTGAAACAGTTCAGGCCATTTTCGACCCCCTATAACTTCGTTGTGGAAAAAACTAGAAATGAACTAGAAGCATGAATTTTCAATGACGATGACTGTATCATAATCGACTGTTCCTGATTAACTTTATTTCGAAGCTTACCTGAAGTTTCCAAGGCGGGCGGTATGTTAGCGCCATCTATCCACACAAGGAGTAAACACCGCGGCCTGCGAAAATAATTTTTCGGGGGTAGTTTGTTAATTCTTTCGATTCGTTTGACAATATTTGCCGTCGAATGGGTATCGTCAATGTTTTCGTCACTTAGAATTTTGTGTTTCTTGCCTATTGCTTGCCGAGTCATCGTCGGGCTTACTATTTTAGGCGGGAATTTCTGTTTGAATTTTATACAATAAGAAGATCGAATGTAAATGAAATAAAATGAAAATAAATTTATTTGGGACAGAACAGTTCCAACATACAGATTAAAAAAAAACCGACTCCAAAAAAGTAGACTGATAAAATTGCACTCAAAAGTAAAAAATAAACGTTAGACTTATATAGACAATAATTTTATTAGGAAAATATATAGGTACAATTATTGTTATTTTTGGAGCCGGTGCAAGCCAACGAAGTTTTTGGATCCGGTGCCAGTCCGCGTTTGTAGTCAAAATTTCATGCATAATATTGAATGTAGGTACTATTATGATTTTAATATATAGTATGTCGTTAAATGTTAATCTTTGGATCTTATCACAATAACACCTCTTTGCGCAAGTTCCACCAAAAATAAAGCAAAAAAATAGTTACAGTTTTCATTTAAGTTCAGTGCAGTATAGTAGTGTGACATCGGGTGACGAAGACTTAGTTGTTGTGTAAATCACCACTAGCTAATCAAGTGAAAGGCTATAAAAAGACAAAATACAACAGTCACTCATTACAGCTGTTGTTAAAAATTGGACGGTTGGCGGTTGGTGAATAAAGTTTGAGGGTTTCAGCTGCGCGCAACAGCAAGCTACTCGCGCGGTTGCGCACGCCGCTCACGGTTCAGTTTGCTGTGCCCGATTGCGCGCCAGCGCTTAATGACTTCACGTCGAACGCATCGAATTCGGCGCGCCATAGATCACGCCACGCAGAGAGGACAGTCAATAACTTTACCTGCGTCAGCCTCCCTGAGGACGACAAGAAAATTGGTGACATATACTACTCATAATATTGATTGACCGATTTGCTATTCTACTTTTAGACCTTGAATTGTAAAAAAAGGAGAAGAAATATAAATTAATTGGTTAATAACGGTGGGTTGGTTGCGCACGAAAATGTCTCCGAAAAGTAAATGTGCTGGATGTAGGAAAGCTATCAATTCCAAAGAATACCTGGATTGTTCGATTTGCGCGCAGAAGTATGATTTACATTACAATGCGTCAATGTCTTGGAAAAGCACTTCAGAACTATGTATAAGGAGCACCGCCGTGCGTGGCAGTGTCCCGAATGCCATTGTAAGAATCCGAAGGCGGATAATACCAATACTCCAGTCCGCGGATGCTCACGCCCACCCATCTCAGATGACGTGTGCGAGTCGGAGGTCGTGGAGCACCCATGTGAGTCCCCAGGCTACACCAATGTGACACTACGACCTCGCCAACGTGAGCGACAAGGCAGCTGCGAATGCGGTACGGGTATAACGCTGGATAGTATTAGAGTTGTTATAAACCAGGAAATGAATGCCATAGTCCAGGCAAGGGTTACGGAACAATTAAAGGCAATCAGAGAAGAAATGGCCAGCTATCATGACTCACTATCCTTTATAAGTAGCCAGTATGAGGACCTAAAATCTGCTTTAGATGAGAAAACTGGGGCCATTTTAAAACTGCAGTCCGATAGTGCTCTGCTCCAATCAACAGTCAACGATTTGTCAACCAGACTGAGCCTAACCGAGCAACATATGCGTGAAAGTAACCTTGAGATCAACGGAATCCCAGAAAATAAATCGGAAAATCTGGTTAATACAGTGATGTAGTTGGCAAAAACAGTGGGTAGTCCGGTTTTAGTTGACGACATTTTAATCGTTACTAGAGTGGCAAAGCTGGTTAAGAATAACAACAACAAGCCCCGGTCAGTTATTGTCAAACTCCGATGTGTCCACCAACGTGATTCTGTTCTTGCTGCTGTTATAGGTTTCAACAGGAAGAACACTGGCGACAAATTGAGTTCACAGCATTTGGGCATCGGCGGCACTCGTGTGCCCATCTTTGTATCTGAACACCTTACGCCCGACAACAAGGCTTTGCATGCATCTACACGCAGAAAATCTAAAGAGCACAACTATAAATTTTGCTGGGTCCGTAACGGCCGCATATAAGTGAGAAAAGATGAATCTTGCCAGGCGATATACATACGTAACCCGGATAGTTTAAAACTTATTGTCTGAATGCTCTATCTCTTGTTGTCTTAAAAGTTTTGGCGTTTTTCTCGTTACAGAGCTGGATAACATAACTGTTTATTACCAGAATGTCCGAGGCTTAAGAACAAAGACTAACGAAATTCACGCTAATATTTTGTTATCTAATTATAAACTGATAGTATTAACAGAAACGTGGCTTAACTCGAGTATATGCAATAAAGAAATAATAGATTCGCGATATAATGTGTACCGCAGGGATCGCCTGTGTGATAATAACTCTAAGAGGGATGGAGGAGGAGTACTGATTGCTGTTTCGCGCGATATTCCGTCTAATAGAATAGATAGTTGGGAGAGTGATTGCGAGGATTTGTGGGTCACCATCAATATATATACTAGCTCTGGTAAAATGACAATTGCTGTGTGTGCGGTCACTTGTTAGTTACCTGAATAGTGCTAGTAGTGTAATGGATTCTGTTGACAATATCTTGATTGTGGGGGACTTCAACCTCCCCTTCATTAAATGGTCTACAGTTAAGGACTCCGCCTCTATGAACCCCAATGAATATAACAGCCCATTAGGTTATGCCTTGATCGATTTTATGTCTCTTAATAACTTATACCAGTGTAATAGCTATCATAATTCAAACAACAGAATTCTCGACTTAGTACTTAGCAACTTATCCAACATAATCGTTGAACAACCTTTGGACACTCTGAGTAAGTTGGACGTCAACCACCCATGTTTGTCAATTAATATACCCTTATCTGATTCCAGTAAGTATCTTAAACCAAAAAATTGTATTAAACTTAATTTCTACAAGGCTGACTATGATAAAATTATATCGGAACTGTTGGATGTCGATTGGTCTGATAGGTTCGCTAAATGTGACAATGTAAATGCAATGGTTTCGGCACTTTACTCTACTATTGGAGAAACTATCGACAAGAACGTACCAAGACGCGGCACTGTCAAATCTAAATTTCCTTCATGGTTTTGCTATGCATTAATAAGAAGATTATCTGAAAAAGACAAGTTAAGGTGTAAATATCGAAAATACAAAAATCCTATGGACTTAATATCATACAGCGTGGTTCGTGATCATTGCCATAAGTTATACCACCAATGTTACGCTCGCTACATTCACTCTATCGAGACCGATATTTCAAAAAATCCAAAAGCATTTTGGCGATTCATTAAAGATAAACGAAATAACTCTTCAGCCATCCCATCTACTATGTATAGGTTGGACGACTCGGCCAACACGGGTCCTCATATAGCTAACCTCTTCGCTTCTCAATTTTCCTCTTCTTACAGTTGCTCTAGCCTCACTGGGTACAATTCGTCAGGAGATGCATCAGTCACCAATGACAAATGCCTCAACACTATTCGCCTTACAGAAAGGGACGTACTTAAAAAAATAAAAAAACTTGATGTATCTAAGGGAGCAGGCCCCGATGGTTTACCAACTGTGTTTGTTAGGCGCTGCGGTGCAGCCTTGTCCTGGCCTTTGACGTTAATATTTAACCGTTCATTGTCTGATGGTTGTTTTCCAGAGGAATGGAAAAAGGCTAGGATACTACCCTTACATAAAAAAGGGAAATTAAATGACACAAATAATTATAGACAAATTGCCATCTTGTCTTGCTTTTCAAAATTGTTTGAGTCACTGGTTTGCCCTAGCTTGATCGTTCACGCTGAACCTCTTTTATCATCCTGTCAACATGGTTTTAGATCAGGTCGCTCAGCTGTGACAAATCTGAGTGGCTTCGTGTCTGACTTGTCAAAGTATCTTGATAATGGTATGGAAGTTGATGTCATTTACACCGACTTTGCTAGTGCTTTCGACAAAGTCTGTCATTCTATATTGTTGAAAAAGTTGGAATACTTTGGCATACATGGGTCCCTCTTACATTGGTTCCAGTCGTACTTAGCAAAAAGACTCCAAGTGGTTTCAGTTAACGATTACGAGTCCCTGCCTTATTATGCTTTATTTGGAGTACCCCAGGGATCCCATCTTGGACCTGTTCTCTTCCTGATCTTTATAAATGACATCACCAATGCTATTCAAAATTGTAAGACACTCTTATTCGCAGATGATTTAAAAATATATAAAACAATCTCTTCCCTGCACGATGCTAATCTTATTCTGGAGGACTTATCTAGAGTAGTCAACTGGTGTAGTGTGAATGGGATGGAATTAAATGTCAAAAAATGTTTCCACATGAGATTTACAAAAAAGGAAAATCCATTTGAGTCAACTTACACAGTAGAAAATACACCATTGTGTAGAATAAATCAGGTTACAGACCTCGGTATCATTTTGGACAGTAGGTTACGGTTTGTGTCACACATTGACATGATTGTTAATAAGGCTTCCAGAATGTTCGGATTCTTGAAGCGTAATACTAGGCAATTCAAAGACGCCCACGCTAGGGTCATGCTGTTTAATTCCCTTGTGCGGAGCCATCTCGAGTACGGGTGTATTATCTGGAACCCAATGTATAGTGTGCATTCTCAACGGGTTGAAGGAATTCAGCGTGCGTTTACAAGGCATTTGGCATATATATCCAGTGGCATTTCTCACCGATGCACGTATGCTCAGCGTTTGGACTTTTTTAGCATTCAGCCACTTTGTACCCGTCGAAAACTGTATGATATGGTTTTTCTGTACAAGGTTGTAAACCACAGCATAAGATGTCCGGATATTCTTGGACGCATAGGTTTGAACGTACCTTATAAATTGCCGCGTCATGCTATTACTAAATTATTTTCAACGCCACTTGTAAAAACCAATCTAGGTCATAATTCTCCAATAGCTAGAATGTGTATTGAATATAACATGCTTAATGGTAGGGTAGATAATCTGGATATATTCCATGATTCTTTGCCCTCCTTTAAGAAAAAGGTGCTGGAACTACTTGCATAGTTTTAATTATTGCATAGGGTTGTTTGGAATGTTTTTGTTACCTATATATATTTTTTATGTTTTAATTTTTAATTATTTTTTGTAATTTAAAATTTTGGTGTTAGTTATTCTTTAAATTGTAGTTTTAAACTTAATTTGAAAATCTTGTTAGAAGAAGTTATTGGCAAATGTTGTACGTACCTATTATAGGTGTACATATCAGTATTTGTCCTCTGTGTATGTAACCATGTCAATAGTAAATAATATGTACACTGTTGGTGTGTCTAATAAACAAAATAAAACAAAATAAAATAAAATAAAATGTTTATGTTAAAGTTACCTTGGCTGGCACCGACTCCAAAATAACAATAATTGTACCTATATGTTTTCCTAATAAAATTATTGTCTATATAAGTTTAACGCTTATTTTTTACTTTTTCGTGCAATTTTATCAGTCTACTTTTTTGGAGTCGGTTTTTTTTTGTTAAATTTTTTGTTTATTTCTCTCTTTTTAGTGAATTGTTTCGATCTATTTATCAAAAGCGAATATGGGTAGACCTACTAAACGCGCTGCTCGTATGAGGCAGCGCCGTTTATATGAGACAAGCGAAGAAAACGAGAAACGCCTATCTCAAAGTAGGAAATCAAAAACTGAGTTCCGGTGCCTGCTTTCTTTTGCTTCGTCATAGACGCTTAACTATCTTAATCGAGATATTTGATCGCCAACCGTGAAATACTTTTCATTGAGGAGTTCCGATGGCAATCTGTGGTCTTTTTCATCAGTTACACTTCATTAAATGATACTTTCTGAATGCAAATGCTTGATTTATTTCTGAAAATACCAAAATCGCTATAGGTATGCCTACAATATTTGAGGAGTTCCCTCAATTCCTTGAGGATTCCACCATCAGAACTGAACCAAATTAAAATGGGATCACATGGAAAGCACCAGCTTTCAAATAAAGAAAGAATCGTAAATCGGTTCACCCAGTCGAAAGTTCTGAGGTAACAAACATAAAAAAAAATACAGTCGAATTGATAACCTCCTCTTTTTTTGAAGTCGGTTAAAAAAAGAGACATGACTTTGTAAACCCTACGGTGGAGACCTTATGTACCTACCGAGAAGAAGCTCTTTTACCCTGAGCATCGATAAGTAACATATGTATATCACATTTAAAGGCAGAGCATGTTTGAATATTTCGTAAAATGAGCTGATGATGATGAGTCCTTTTATTTATGTTTCATAACAAAGCGGCCCCTCCCATCGAGAGCGAAGAAAGCGCACCCTTGGTCAGGTCGACAACCTCCAGGTCGATAATATCTGGGGAACGGGAACCATCGAAACATACCTCAGAAAAAGCAAGAAAACTCGCGGCAAGAGCACAACATGCTCGTCAGCTCGCTGACAGTGCCAAACGCCAATACGATCTGGAACGTGAAGCAGCAGACCTAGAACTTGAGGCGAAGCTCGCTACTATCGAGGCCGAAAGTCAATGTAAGTGCGAACAAGGTAACACTGAACATTTGGAAGCAAGCCCAGATAACTCCTATAAATAATAAAATAAAACAAAAAACCCGACTGCTAAAACAACTATATCAAATATAACTGCAAATAGAAAAAACTGAAAAGAAAAAAACAAGCTCTAAGATCCCAGAATTCAATTTGAGCAATGTTGAATGCAACGTGAAATATTTCTAAATACATTGAATATTGTTAGTTGTCGTAGACGGGGACAATCAACCAAGCGGCCGTGGCTAGCTCAATTAAATATTTCACGTTGCATTCAACATTGCTCAAATTGAATTCTGGGATCTTAGAGCTTGTTTTTTCTTTTCAGTTTTTTTCTCATTGCAGTTGTTTTTGATATAGTGGTTTTAGCAGTCGGGTTTTTTGTTTTATTTTAATAATTGGGTTTATTTCAAACTTTTTAGTTTTGTAAAGTAAATATTGGTTATCTGCATTTCAAAATCTACATACATACATACATACATACATACATACATACATACATACATACATACATACATACATACATACATACATACATACATACATACATACATACATACATACATACATACATATATACATACATACATACATACATACATACATACATACATACATATATACATACATACATACATACATAGATACATACATACACTCGAAAAACATAACCCTCCTTCTGACGCAGTCGGGTAAAAAAAGGGTTGCAAAACCTTTTTAAAAAATTATTACCAAATTCTTAGTACTATGAGTAAAATGCTTGAAACAGTTGTCTATGACAATTTACCAGTTATTCCACGTGCTCAACATGGTTTCATGCGCCGACGCTGCTCCACAATAGCTAATTTAACTTTATTCTCTGACGATGTTCTTTGGCAAATGGAGAATGGCGTGCAGTTACACGGACTTTGATAAAGCTTTTGATCGTGTAGATCACGACATCCTTCTCCGCAAGCTTTGACACCTCGGGAGTCATGGAGCCCTTCTTTGTTGGATTCGCTCTTACCTGACCAATCGCTGTCAAGCGGTTGTTCTCGGTGGCTATAGGTCCAATTTTATCTCAATACCCTCTAGAATTCCTCAAGGATCCCATCTTGGCCTCCTTCTCTACAATATTAATAATCATGATATTAGTCACGTCATTTAAAACTCCAAACATCTTCATAATGCTGATGATACAAAGATATACCTTAAAGTTCTCTGGTCTAGTGGTTATGACCAACGGTTTAGACCAAGAGGTCCCGGGTCCGATTCCCAGTGGGGGTAAGTAATGTTTGTGTACTCGGTTTGGTTGTGGTAAGGCTTGTTTGTCCGCCTGGCTATATACCACCATCTTATCTAAATATGTCGCCATAACATCAATGTTTGTAGCGTTGTTGTGTTCCGGCAGCTAGAGATAAGATAGCCAGTGTCTCAGCAGTTGAGGATTCTGGGTGAAGTGCGCTTCCACCTTCGGCCTTATCATCACTTAACGTCAGGTAATATGTTAAATATAAAAGGTGAGATAAAGTGAAGGCCAAATGATTTAAAGTCAAAGTCAAAGTCAAATGATTTATTCAATATAAGCCTTCATAGGCACTTATTGACGTCAAAACTATAAATCAAAAAACTAAAAAAATAGTTTAAACTACTGAATCCACCACCTGTTCGGAGTTTGGGGGAGCCTTTGACCGAGAAGAGCTGGCAAGAAAATCAGGAGGCTTATTTCTTTTTCTCCATCAAAAAAAAAATCAAATTCATCATCTTTCATTCAACGTTAGAAATAAAAAAAATGTTTCACATTGAAGCAGACAGCTAACATTGTCTTGTCGTTTTTTTCAGCTGCAGAAAGTAATATCAGCTCGTGCTCTGATCTGATCTATTCGTAGGTCTGATAGAAAGCCAGCAATGACCACGCGTCTGGCTTAGCGGCCATGAAGCTGTTCCGGTGCCAGTGACAGAACACATATAATTATTACAAAGTTGATAACTACAATTGTTACTCATACGTGGACCCTGATAGAAGTCACGTCAATGAATATGATATTTTATTATATTTTAAGCATATTTGTGATGAAAAATAATTTTGAAACAACGTTTTTTGCTTATAAGGATATAATAATGATTATATGCATTGTTTTCTAAATTTTACGCGAACACAACACATTGAAATTAAACTACTATTACGGATCTACTCGCGTTTTTTTTACACACTATTTTGGCTGATTTTTCAATTGTCAGTTATAGTTAATCATCGAATAATTTTGACATAATGAGAGATTCTCTTTAGAAAATATGTCAAAAAGACAATGTTACTGCCGGACTTTGATTATATCTGCCGGATAAAACTTATTTGAGGTCTGAAAAATCGGGCCTTAGTAAAATAAACGTGAGTTGAGCAGTAAAAGTACAGTTTCATTTTAAGGGACCTATTACATTTTGACCGTGATTCTGAATAAAATGCCCAACTTTGGCGTTCTTGTTCAGAGAAACTGAAACCCTTAGACAATTTTGATATAATGTATGGCGGAGAATAGTTATTAGTATAATTCGTAGCGGCCTCGCTTTCTGCAATTTTCCCTTATATATTTATATAAAGCCAAAATTCCGAAGCTAGTTGCTGACGCTGACGACTTAAAAGCTTATATAACTATTAGAACTCTCAACGACTGTATTACATTTCAGCATGACTTAGACAGATTAACTACTTAATGCCACAATAACAAACTCTTTCTTAGTATTCCTAAATGTAATTTTATTAAGTTCACAAAAAAAATAAACATTGTCGAATTCCAATACAAACTGTGTAACACTCCTTTGTGCAAAGTAACTTCTATAAGAGATTTGGGAATAGAACTGATTTTAAATTTAGTCTAAGCATGCACATAGAGAATATTCATAACAAATCCTACAAAATGTACGGTTTCGTAATGCGATCTTCTGCCGACTTCAGACATACCTCGACATATATTTATCTATATAGATCCTTAGTCCGCTCTCAGCTTGAATACATATTACCTGTTTGGAATCCCTACTACAAGAAGTATATAGATGCAATTGAAAGAGTCCAATACAATTTTTTACGTGCTATGCACTACAGATGTCATAAACAATATCATAGTTACGCTCAGTTGCTCGATAAATACAGAATACTTAGAGGGTACGACTCTATTTAAAATAGTAAATAATGGTTTTGACTGCATTGGTTTAGTCAACAAATTGTGTTATGTTGTACCTAGAACTATTTATAAGCGAAAAGTACGCACAGGTTCCCTGTTTGCCTTAGTTACATGCCACACAAACAGTGGCTTGCGCTCTCCAATACGCTGTATGGTTGAAACTTATAATAAGTTGTTTATCGATACTGATATGTTTGCCTGTAATTCAGCTAAATTCAAAATCCCTTCTGGATACTTTATCTGTTTAGCATGTCACATTGTTTCCTCTCCCTTGTTTGAAGTACTGTACCTATTTTTTATTTTTAGTTTTTAGTTAGTAGTTTTTTTTTTATTTAAATGTATATTTTTTGTAAACCCTCTATTTGAAATTGTTAAAAAGATTATCGGCACCTAGTTGTTGCAATGGAAAAAAATACTTTGTGTAACTTGTGGATAGCGCTGTGGGCTGCATTATTATTATGTCATTTTTTTTTACTTCTGGTTATTTATATTCATAATGCTGCTGTTTGCTTTTCCATATAAATAAAAATAAAAAACTGCCTTTGTGGCCTAGTGGTTAATACCACCGGTTTAGACTCGTAGGTCCCGGGTTCGATTTCTAGCTTGGGATGCATGTTTGTGTTCTCGGTTTAGTTGGTGGTAGGGCCACCAGGCCAGGTACCACCGTCAGTCCGGGGCAGTGGTCCAACTGCTCTGTCCTACTAGTTGGACCATGAGTCTTTACTAGGGGCAGTTGTCTAACTTTAAAATAGTTGGACTGCAGCACCTTTTGGGAGTACCGTGGTCCAATTCATTTAAAAAATATCATGCTAACCCTAAATCCCTCAAGCTGCAACTTTATCACCTATTCCACTAGTGGTTTAACTAGTTGAACTAATTGGACAAAAAAATCCAAATATTTCAACTTTGTAATTTATTTTAGAAGTTGAACTTTATAATTGTTGTGCTAAGTCACGAAATAAGAAAAACTAATGAAAACCAGAAAAACAAATGAAAGTCATAAAAGTAAAAAAAAACAAATTAAAATAAAAAAAAACCAATGAAAGTAAAAAACCTTTTTAGTATTTCAAATATATTTACAACATTCAACGAAAATGTCATCTAAAGCATGACCTATAGTAATCAGTTGTAGCTGAATTTCTCGTATATAATCATCATTCTCAATTTGTATATTGATAGCGATATTTCATTTTGTATTTCATTTGGAATACAATGATCACAATGAGGCGGCGTGTTTACAACTTCCTGCTTTACCTAAAATTTAAGAAAACCTTGCATTACTTATTTATTATTTACCGTTCCGTAAAAACTGTAGCATTTCACATTGTGATCATTGTATATGATGATGATGAATAATGATCTTACACTATTGATGTGCGCTAATTATTGAAATAATAATTATTAACACTAAATCCCAATAATCTATACATATAATAATAAAGCTAAAGAGGGTCGAAAGTCTGTAGATGGAAGATATTCGAAAAAAGGTTGGCTGGGGATACTTAGAATCAATAACAGAACATGTTCCAAAAGTTTTCAGAATTTTTGTCTGTTTGTCTGTTTATTTGACCGCGCGTCACGTGAAAATGGCTGAACGGATTTGGATGAAACTTTGAACATAGACTGACCATGACCCGGACTAGGATATATTATACTTTTTAGCTTTTTTTTGATCCAGAGTTTCCGGGTTTGATTCCCAGTGGAAGGTACATGCTTGTGTACTCGGTTTGGTTGGTGGTAGGGCTGGTTTGTCCGCCTGGCTAGCTACCACCATCTTATCTAAATATTTCGCCCTAAAATCAATGTTTGTAGCATTGTTGTGTTCCGGCAAGCAAGAGATAAGATTTACCACTCGGCCACCGAAGCGTTCTAATAATATCCACTAGAAAATGGAATAATAATATTAATTTTATGTGCTGTAATAATATCTATATATTTGTATCTTCTATTATATAAAATTCTCGTGTCACATGTTAGTTGCCATATGTTGCAGGCTCCGTAGTTAAATAATAACACAACTGGTTAATGTATCGGAGTATAATTTCTGACTAGCTAAAAATACAGGTATATATATTAATCTATAAACAAAGAAATTGGCGGGGGAGATTTGTTGATTGTAGAAAGTCACGAAACAGGAACATCAACGCAGGTGTACTCACGCCCAGACCTTACTGCGCTCCCTGCTGCGCACTTTTACTCGTCGGGCGATTCTTCCGGGCGTGACTTTCGTCGGGGTCATCAATTGTTGCAGGCTCCGTAGTTAAATAATAACACAACTGGTTAATGTATCAGAGTATAATTTCTGACTAGTAAACAGTAGTAGGCTGTTAAAATAGCTAAAAATACATGTATAAATATTAATCTGTAAACAAAGAAATTGGCGGGGGAGATTTGTTGATTGTAGAAAGTCACGAAACAGGAACTGATGTGTTTGCTTATTTTACTTAACATGTTTTCCAATTACATCACGTTATTAACTATTTACCACGAATGTTACGTGCGATGAACATTGTCCTGACGGCACACCACACTCCTCCGAAACGGCTCGATCGATTGTTATGAAATTTTATATATATATTCCGTAGGTCCGACAATCAGTCGTAGTTCATTTTTTATACCCCTTAACCCATTTAGTCCGACCAAGTGTTTGTGTGTTGTTGTAAATAAAACTCTAAATGTATTACATTAGGGTATATCTATATAATACTTTTAGGGGTGTTATAACACCCTGTCGGAGCAACTGGGTTGATAAGGGTGGTCCACCCCAAAAAAATTTTTAATTTTTGGAAATTTTTCCAATACAAAATGATTTGTTTGTATTGTTGTCATGGAAACTGTCAAAGCGATACGAAGTCCGCTGGGTCAGCTAGTGATTATATACAATTTATGTTGTTATCCATAAATGTTTTAATATAGAATAATGTGGTAAGTATGTATGTGTTTTCCTTATGCCTCAATTTTATATATATTAGTAGGGTTACCATGTAATCGTGGTCAATAGGGATATTTTTTTTTATAATGATTATAATAACAATAATTAATTCCAAAACATCAAACGTATAAATAAATAATATAATAACGAATAAAGCTCTTTAAAACTTTAACCAATTTTTTATTTGACCGAAGCATGAATTTCAACAACCAAACGTATTCAATAAACACTCAATTGACGGCACACAATAGTGACGTCATGGAAATGGCAAACGTTCCATTCCCATACAATTTATATTTAAAAATCGATGTTACAGTTGGTGAAAAGTTTGTTGCTTGCTTGCTTCAAAGACTTAGCTTCCTGCTGAAGAGAGAAACGCAAGCAGATCCACGACTAGGTTAGTCTTGAGAAGTGACCGTCGACTGCACCGCCTGTGTGATGTTCATGCTTATGTGCGTGAAGGCAAAAATGAAAAAAAAACACCCAGAAACTAAAAAAAGCAAAAAATAATTCGTTATTTTTACACCCATTTCCTACCCAATCCTATAAATCAAATTTATATTTCCAGTACAAAAATCAGCTAAACTAAACACCCAATTATTTATAAAATAAACACTGATAATAATTATAAAACGATAAACTATTTTTAAAAATAATAACAATTTATAATGATCTATTTACATAATTACAATGTGACAATTCTTGTCTAAACCTATTTTTTTATTTCAATAAAATATTATTATTTATGCTAGAAACTTACTGATGTGTTTGAAGTCGGTGTCAAACCAAACAGGCCATGACACCAGACATCACACCATCACCCTTTAAAAAAACAATAAAAAAAATGTTTGAAATACATTATTTCATTTTGTTTCCATGTCTGACTGTACTTTGTCAATTTTTAAGTAGGTAACAATTTTTTATTGCTGACACAATGTATGTTGGTATACATAAAACAATGCTTATAATTCTATCACTACATAGTATAAAACAAAGTCGCTTCCCGCTGTCCCTATGTATGTATGTATGCTTAGATCTTTAAAACTACGCAACGGATTTTGATGCGGTTTTTTTTAATAGATAGAGTGATTCAAGAGGAAGGTCTATGTGTATGAATACATGCTGCATTGCATGCATAATATAGTAGAGAAACACTGATAACTTAAGAGGTTTCACATTTATTTGCGCTTACATTGCAAACGCTGGCTGAACCCTACGAGATAGATCAAAATAATGTACTACAGTATTGTACACCTTAAAAAGGTCTACAAAAAAATCCGCGATGGTATATGTCTATCTCTTAGGGATAACCCACAATAATCATTTTGTATCCTTACTTTTTACGAGAAATAATGGCTTATTTACGAAGCGATTTTAAGCAATACAGCATTAATCCTTATCCAATTAAGTACCTTAAATACATTGTGCATTTAATATAGATCAATATAGCCCTTTACAGCATGTAGATTAAATGAATATTTTCGAAGATATTACAGGTTTAAAATGCAGGGACATAGCGGTTGCGTGTATCAGCATTGCACCCGTGCGAAGCCGGGGCGGGTCGCTAGTATATAATAAAACACATTAAACTTAGACATGTAAAATAGAGCATAATAATGTATAATAGAACATAATAATGAGAATGAATGAGAACATAAGAATAGAGCGCTCTAGTACTACAATAATTGCTGGAAGCAAAAGGGAAAAAAACAAAAACAAAATTAAACTAAATCCTTAACCTAAATGATTTTAAATTAAAAGAAAACAAAATAAACCTTTCAACTTAGTTAAATATAAAATTAAATTAACAGACAAAGCAAAACAATGAAACAATATTTTATAATATTAAAATAAAACTACCTATAAATGTTTATGTAATTTTTAACGCAAATTTTGTTGCGAACAAATTACAAAAACACAAAAGTTGAAAAATTTTCCACGAGCAGGGTTTGAACCTGCACCCTTCTGACATACCGGGTCAGGTGCTCTTCCAATTGAGCTATCGAGGTTCTAACCAAGTCGCCGAAATTATTCAACACTATTTACTTTTTACTTTGAAAGCCAAAGGCGCCCATTCAATGTTAACAACTACCGTCATTAAAATCCAATCATAATATTTTTACAAATACTAAAGATCAGTTAAGAAGAAGGCAAGCTATTTATAAATGTTTATATAATTTTTAACGCAAATTTTGTTGCGAACAAATTACAAAAACACAAATGTTGAAAAAATTTCCACGAGCAGGGTTTGAACCTGCAACCTTCTGACATACCGGGTCAGGTGCTCTTCCAATTGAGCTATCGTGGTTTTTTTTTTTATAAAACTACCTAACTGGCAACTGGCAACAAAACTAACCTCTTAGCGGGACGCTAAGTACTTAGTCCCGCTCTCGATGATCCGATCCATCCATTCCTTGTGGGAGATTGCCAACTTTAAATTCTGGTGTCTATCACCAACTGCGTGTCTAGGGACAAGTACTCAACGACCCCAAACATGGTTTGATATGCGTATAGCCTTTTTCCATTCCGATCTGCCATAGTGATCTGAATCGGAGAGAATGGCTGCTGCTGGAACACAATGTCGCGGTCTCGGCGTGAGAGCTTGGGAGAGCTTTGTACCTAGCATCAAAAGCGATGAACGTCAGTGGTCAGTGGACACTTGACACAAAACTTCAATGGAATCCTCATATATCGAAATTGTCCGGTAAACTCGGTTCTGCTGCTTATGCTATCATAAAAATTAGACAATTAATAGACGTTGAAACTGCTAGAACAGTTTACTTTAGTTATTTTGCACAAAAATATTAGATAATGGCGGTGTCACGACAATATTATACAAACTGCTGTGTTTACGGATGCCTAAACACAACAGTGACAAAACCAACAACGTAATTTTTTTAACTTCCTGCTGAAACACTTTTCTGTTACAAACTTATAAATAATGTAGTTAATAAATAAATACGTTATTAAATGTTATTATGTTTTATTCCTGAACCTAAAACTCCACACATAGGTACTTACAATACAAATCTACACACGCCTGCTTTATTTTTGTAGGCGCCAACCCTAGCGCTCCGCCTAGCCGTAGGTATTTAACTCAAGAATACGGCCCAGTTAAACTACTGTATATTATGTGTATTGTGGCACAGGCGACAAGCGGTTTACAAACTGTTTCTTACCTACTTACTTGTTAGATTAATATTAACAAAACGGTAACATAATACCTAATCAATCAATCATATTATCCTTAAATATGCTTGTTTTTAGTTTACAACTACTTATTTATTATTATTTTATAATTATTAAAAATAACACATTATCTGAGAACAACTTGGATTCTTTCTATAGATTTATTATATTATTCAATGGGTATCTACTGATTTATTATCATCATTAATATTTATTATTACACATTAGATACTTTAAGACTAAAACAATAATTCATTACTTAACTTAATTAAAGATAACATTTGTGGTTAATTGGTAGTGGTTGGTTATTCATTACGGCCCTAATGTAATTTATATTTGTATCATAATCATTCTATCAATGAAATGAAGAATCCTCCAAAATGTGGCGTTTCAATAATTTTTTGTAGGTTATAAGGTTTTTAGCTTCTTTTATGTTTTTAGGTAACTTATTATAACTTTGAGCTCCCTCGCAAAGAATGCTCTTTTTTTCGATGTTTTTGATTGTTTTATAAAGATATTATTTGCCTGTCTAGTGTTACGTTTGTGGTGGTCTATGTTTTTAGTAAATGATATTTGCGCAGGATATCGTTAATAATAATTTTCCTTATTAGAATGCAGGTATTTATAGGTATATTTATAGGTTTGTGACAAGTTCATTAGTCCTGTTTCCTGTTTATTTGTACGGTAGGTGTTCGGTAGTCGTATCTGAATAACGTTTTAATTTATTTATTTTGTGACCTTTGTAGTTTTTGCATGTTACTTTTAGCTGCTGATCCCCACTCTTCAATTACATAATCTAGGTAAGGTTTGACCATAGAGTTATATATTGTATGACGCACGTGTCTTGGCAAACATCGAGATATTCGCCTTAGGGCGCCTGATAGAGATGTAAGTTTACTCTGGATTTTGTCCATATGTGGTTTCCATGTAAGCCTATTATCAAGTAGTAGTCCTAAGTAATTTTTCGGTATTACTTTTATTGATTATTTCGCCATTTATTGTTAGTGGACTATAGGTACCTATTTTTTTTGTTTTTTGCTGTGAAGATAATATAATTTGTTTTTGAAGCATTAATGGTCAATAGGTTTGCCTGGAGCCAGGCGTGTAATATATTCAAATCATACTGTGCGTCAGAAATAACTGTATTTATAGAGTTCCCAAAATAGAACAGGCTAGTGTCGTCAGCGTACAAAGTGATTTCTCCTTTTAGCCCAATCTCGTGAATACTGTTAATATAGATTAGGAACAGTAATGGTCCTAAAATTGAGCCTTGAGGCACGCCACAGGTAACAGTTTGAGTTCTATTTCCGATATAGGATTTGAAAACATCGTACGCTGTATCAGCAACACCTACATCTTTGAGCTTCTGTAGTAATTTTTCATGACTTACGGTATCGAAGGTTTTCTTTAGGTCAATGAATATCCCTAAGCCTATTTTCCGATTGTCAATGTTAAGCCTTATGTTTGTCACTAGGTCAACAGTCGCAGAGATAGTGTTTGACTTTGGTCTAAAACCGTATTGTTTTGTACTAATGAAATCAGTAGCATTTAGAAATTCGTTTAGGCGATTATGCAGAACTTTTTCATAGACTTTTGACAATACTGGAAGCATACTTATCAGCCTATAATTGCTTGGGTCCATCTTGTTACCAGTTATAAATATGGGAATTACTTTTGCATGGATTTAGTATTTTAGTTTTTCGTGTTTTACTTATGGACATTGCATTCAGTAGTGTAGCTTCTAGATTATCATAGTCAGAGATCTGTTTGGTGTCAATAACACCCTCTGGCCCCACTACCGCTTTCAGCGGTATCGAAACGCCAGATTTGGCACTACAAGTCGGCAGATTCGGATGGTATGCGAGACTATTTCGCATCCGTTCCTTGGGGGCAGCGCTGCTTCAGTGGGAAGGACCCGACAGCTAGTGCGACTGCAGTTGCTGATGAGATAGTTTTAGGGATGGAATACTATATTCCGCACTCCTAACTCATCAGCAACCGCAGGCAGGCGCAACCGATGGTTCAACCGCGAGTGTGCTAACGCTGCTGTTAACAAGCAGGCGGCATACCGCGCTTGGATCAGGGGTAAAGCTCTTGGAGATCCCGAAACCCGCTCGCTGAAAGCAGCCTATAATAATGCCACCAAGTCCTGCAAAAGAGCTTACATTAGAGCGGATGCCCAGCGCGTTGCACGAGTAGGCCAAAAACTACTGACGCATCCTACGGGCAGCCGTAGCTACTGGCGTCTGGCCAAAGCCGTGCAATCGAACTTCTGCCAACCCTCGCTGCCACCATTGAGATGTCCTGACGGAACTTTAGCTCACAAGCCGCAGGAGAAAGTCGATCTCCTGGCCAAACTCTTTGCGGCTAACTCCCGAGTCGATGACTGCAATGCAAGGCCACCTACAATTTCTCACTGTGGCCACACAATGCTCGATTTTAAAATCACCAATAATCTGGTTGAGTTCAATGCCAAGAAAACACAGGTGTGCGCGTTCACGGCAAAAAAGTCACCATTCCTTCCCCTTCCAACTCTTCAGGGTACATCTCTACGCCTGCAGAGCAGTATCAACATGCTCGGTATGACGATACGCTGCGATCTGAACCAAAGGCACTACATCGAAGCCGTGATCAAAACAGCCTCACGAAAACTCGGAATTCTGAACAGAGTGCGGCGATACTTTACGCCGGACCAGTTGTGCCTTTTGTACAAGACACAGGTACGGTCTTGCGTGGAGTATTGCTCGCACATCTGGGACGGTTCCGCTAAGTACCTTCTCGATGCCTTGGACAGAGTGCAGCGTCGCGCTCAACACATTATCGGCAATGCAGAAGTGGCAAATACTCTTGAATCTCTGCAATTGCGTAGAGATGTTGCCTCACTCAGCGTGTTTTACCGCTTATACCATGGTGAGTGCTCTGAAGAGCTCTTTGACCTCATCCCACCTTCTCCCTTTCTTCATAGGAGTACAGGTGCTGCTCTTCAGAGTCACTGATTCACTGTCTTAAATATCCCATCGCGCACAAAGAAATTTGGTGACTCGTTTCTTTGTCGCACCTCCAAAAGATGGAATAGTCTACCAGCACACGTTTTCCCTCCTTCCTATGATATGGGGTCCTTCAAGAGAGGCGTGAAGAAGCACCTTGTGGGCCGGCAGAGTGAAGTTGACTGATGCTATGTTTGTTTCCACGCTGCACCAGTTGTCTTCGCGTCTGGACTTCGTTTCCACTGAACATCAGGTGGGATGGAGTCATTTGCCGAGATAAGTAGTAAAAAAAAAAAAAAATTGAAGTATGTAATACCAATGTATATAACTCACAAGTAGTTCACACACTCATATTGTACTCGTTGTAAGCGTTCGGGTTCAGTCCTAGTTTTCATTAGTTTTTCTGATTTCATGACTTTCATTTGTTTTTTTACTTAACATGTTTACTTTTGAATGTTAGCACAATAATTATAAAGTTGAACTAATAGGATCAAAGTAGTACAGAAAGTTTAACTTTTAAAATAAATTACAAAAACGATCTTCATGTGATGAAAGCTCGCGACACAAACGATGATATTCTCCTAATTCGTTTCTTTTTTTTATTGATGTCGTGAACCCATACTCTTTTTCTCTGTGATCGTGATAAAGCGTATAAAAGTAACAACTCTTCCACATTTGAATCACTCGACATCTCAATAGCGAATAAACTTTCCAAAGACAACGCGACGCTCTGACGCCGCGCTATAGCGCGTTCTGTTTGGCGTAGTGTGACTTCAAAGAGCGCGACGTTAAAACGCGACGCTCTGACGCCGCGCTATAGCGCGTTCTGTTTGGCGTAGTGTGACTTCAAAGAGCGCGACGTTAAAACGCGACGCTCTGACGCCGCGCTATAGCGCGTTCTGTTTGGCGTAGTGTGACTTCAAAGAGCGCGACGTTAAAACGCGACGCTCTGACGCCGCGCTATAGCGCGTTCTGTTTGGCGTAGTGTGACTTCAAAGAGCGCGACGTTAAAACGCGACGCTCTGACGCCGCGCTATAGCGCGTTCTGTTTGGCGTAGTGTGACTTCAAAGAGCGCGACGTTAAAACGCGACGCTCTGACGCCGCGCTATAGCGCGTTCTGTTTGGCGTAGTGTGACTTCAAAGAGCGCGACGTTAAAACGCGACGCTCTGACGCCGCGCTATAGCGCGTTCTGTTTGGCGTAGTGTGACTTCAAAGAGCGCGACGTTAAAACGCGACGCTCTGACGCCGCGCTATAGCGCGTTCTGTTTGGCGTAGTTTGACTTCAAAGAGCGCGACGTTAAAACGCGACGCTCTGACGCCGCGCTATAGCGCGTTCTGTTTGGCGTAGTTTGACTTCAAAGAGCGCGACGTTAAAACGCGACGCTCTGACGCCGCGCTATAGCGCGTTCTGTTTGGCGAAGCCTTAAGAGGCCCATCATAAGATGCGCGCGCTCGCGCTTTCTCAGTACTACGAGCGGCCGACGCACCACAAAAGCACATGAGTAGATATACAATATATTCACTACAGAGTACAAGCTGCCTATACATAGCGCGGCCGATATGTGCGTGACTCTAATCGACGACGACAGGTTCACTGACGCGCCGCGCCGCTCTCTGGGGTAATAACTGGTTTGAGCCCGCCGCCAGCGCCGGCTCAGTTGCGGTATGACTGACAGGGCCGCACGTCGCACGCATTAGACGAGATCACGAGATTCAGGAAGTTATGTGAGTGATTTTGTTAACGAATTTGGGCTTTTACCATTTCAGTGTTTCAAATATTTATATAATATCGATTATGGGAAATAAGTGTTTTTAAATTAAATTTTATTTTTAGTCAATTAGTTAATTAGTATTTACTCATCTTATAGTCTATAATGTAGGTAATGTACAGGCTGGGTTCCTTAAAATACCGCCATATAATTTTGTTAATTTTATTGGTGAAATGGAAAAATCATACCAAGCTTATTTTTAAAATGATTCGAGAATCCAAAATATATTTTTTTAAATCTTTATTTAAGGAGCTTTATCAGATTTGACAATGTCGCTCCGTAATATTTTCCAAGTATAGCTCACCTACATACTACATACATAATTATTTATAAACATTCAGACACAGTTTGTAAAGTGGCAGTATCCGACATAGGTGCCGACAAAGCACTATTTATCTGCCCAATGTTGTAAGTGCCACTGTTACTCTGGCGTAGCCGGCTACGCATTTCTTCATTTCGGCCACACTCCATCAAGACATGATATACGTCGTCCAACACGTCGCATTCCTCGCAATTAGGGGATGATGTTATGCCCAACAGTGCTGTAAACTTCCTTGATGGGATGTGTCCGGTCCGAAGACTCAAAGCAGTTACAACATTCGGTCTGTTTAAGGAGCAGTTATCAATCCATGCCTTTATTAGGGCCTCGTGTTGAATAGTGTTATTATTATAATAGGTCTGCTCACACTGCGCTTTCCGGTACGCGGTCGCCACTCAAGGTCTATTCCGCCCCAGCGGCCATTAGTCCTGCGAGCAATGTGCCCTGCCCACTGCCACTTGAGCTTAGCAACTCTTCGGGCTATGTCGATTACCTTTGTTCTTCTGCGGATCTCCCCATTTCTGATTCGATCACGTAGAGGAACCCCGAGCATAGCCCTCTCCATTGCTCTTTGAGTGACCTTGAACCTTTTTATGAGGCCCATAGTGAGCGATCACGTCTCAATCCCGTATGTCACCACTAGCAACACACACTGGTCAAAAAGTTTCATCTTGAGACACTGCGGTATATCGGACGAAAAGATATTTCGTAGCTTACCGAACGCTGCCCAGCCTAATTGAATTCGACGATTAATAATACGAATAATAAATACCTGAAGAAAAATAATAAAAATGAATTATTTAGGGTTAACCATTTATTTATAAACTAATTTAACTTTAGTATGTGTCATATTACACTAAAGCTTATTATATACCTTTTGAAATACACGTTTTATTATGTACTTACCTTATTTTATTTTTCCTCCCTAATTTTTTAAACGTGCAACAGGTGTCAGCCCTATCAGATTATATGTCAATTTTGCGCGTTGTTAGAGAACTTGTACTCTGTAGTGAATATATCTACTCGTGTGGCAAAAGTAGCATTTTGTGCTGTTGTAATTACATTCATTTAAAGTTTAATAATTTTTTATCGTTAAAAAAAAGTATATAATTTGAAATCTTATAGGTAAACTAACGTTAATTTTGGTGTGAAATTTTACTTAATAATATTAATGGAGGAAGGAGATATTTACTGCAAATTCTGAACGTTTTATGGGATTTTATAAATACCATTCTTATTTCAAAATTCCGAGGCCGCTACGAACTTAACCACTATTTAAGAGATATTGTTATATATTTTTCATTTCGTTTGCTTATTACAGAGCTTGAGCATATCCATGAGCTTGAAAATTGCTGTCAGCGTATTAAATTGAAAACTAGCTTCGGAATTTTGGCTTTATAGAAATATATAAGGGAAAATTGCAGAAAGCGAGGCCGCTACGAATTATACTAATCACTATTCTCCGCCATACATTATGTCAAAATTGACAGTTTCTCTGAACAAGAACGCCAAAGTTGGGCATTTTATTCAGAATCACGGTCAAAATGTAATAGGCCCCTTAAAATGAAACTGTACTTTTACTGCTCAACTCACGTTTATTTTACTAAGGCTCGATTTTTCAATCCTCAAATAAATTTTATCCGGCAGATATAATCAAAGTCCGGTAGTTACATTGTCATTTTGACGTCAAAATTATTAAATGATTAACTATAACTGACAATTGAAAAATCCTTTAAATAAATTAGTGTGTAAAAAAAACGCGAGTAGATCCGTAATAGTAGTTTCATTTCAATGTGTTGTGTTTGCGTAAACTTAAGAAAACAATACATTATAATGCATATAATCATTATTATATCCTTATAAGCAAAACACGTTGTTTCAAAACTATTTTTCATCACAAAAATGCTTAAAATATAACGAAATATCATATTCATTGACGTGACTTCTATCAGGGTCCACGTATGAGTAACAATTGTAGTTATCAACTTTGTAATAATTATATGTGTTCTGTCACTGGCACCGGAACAGCTGCAAAGCCGCTAAGCCAAACGCGTGGTTATTGCTGGTAGATCTGTTTGATTACTTTCTGCAGCTGAAAAAAAACGACAAGACAATGTTAGCTGTCTGCTTCAATGTGAAACATTTTTTTATTTCTTACGTTGAATGAAAGATGATGATGATGATGATGATTTTTTATTTTAAATTTTTTGATTGAGAAAAAGAAATAAGCCTCCTGATTTTCTTGCCAGCTCTTCTCGGTCAAAGGCTCCCCCAAACTCCGAACAGGTGGTAGATTCAGTAGTTTAAACGAATTTTTTAGTTTTTTGATTTATAGTTTTGACGTCAATAAGTGCCTATGAAGGCTTATATTGAATAAATCATTTGACTTTGACTTTGACTTTGAATCATTTGGCCTTCACCTTTTTTATATTTAACATATCACCAGACGTTAAGTGATGATAAGACCGATGGTGGAAGCGCACATCACCCCGAATCCTCAGCAGAACTGCTGAGACACTGGCTATTTTATCTCTAGCTGCCGGAACACAACAATGCTACAAACATTGATGTTATGGCGACATATTTAGATAAGATGGTGGTATATAGCCAGGCGGACAAACA